>CM054063.1:39407581-39724008 GCA_028641055.1 Alopecurus myosuroides
ATACCGAGGGGTCCCAGACCGATGACGCGGGAGGTACTACCGCAATACTTCCAGCGGCGGTACTACCGCTAGTGCTCACCGGTACTACCGCTGGCCACGAATTCGAAATAAATCGAAGTGGCTGGCGGTAGTACTAGGTCACTACCGCTCTAGTACCGTAACGGTTACCGTGAGAAAAACTCCCCTGGCGGTACTTTGACCGGTACTGCAAGCGGTACTTTCGCTTCCTGGAAAGAGCGGTACTACCGCTATGAGAAGTGTTGCTCCAAAGTCGACTAAGTCCCACTGGTACTGGACCAGTACCGTTGAAGTACAGCTGAATGCAGTAGCCATTTTCTTATTGGCGTTACTTCTGGCGGTACTACCAACGGTACTACCGCTCGCTGGAGGGAGCGGTACTACCGCTGATGCGTCCGTTACTACCGCTGATGCGTCCGGTACTACCGCTGGTCAGAGATGATTTGGGTGGCTTTGGTATTAACCACTCTTCCATTTTGCGTCGAAATGATGTTTGCTGAAATAACTTAAACGCAAGGTTAGAAACTTAATGGTGTTGTTATCAACTCCAAAACACATGAGAGATCAAATGCACAAATGCACTTTCAATCTCCCCCTTTTTGGAGATTGATGACAACAACACTAAGAAAGGTCGTAAAATTTAGGTGGAGCACTTTTCGAGAGAAACAAGTGATACGTCAAGATTATTTTCCGTTGAGGCAAACTACTGTTCCCTTTCAGAATGTGTGTTTCCCCTATATTTTAGAGACCTAGCAAGAGTTATAAGATAAAACGATACAAAATCATAAAAATCCAACAAGAGATCACAACAAGATAATAAAGGTTCACCACAAATAACACGAGTACGACACGACACAAAGACACCACAAATTTGACACAACCACCCAAGAAAATGATAAAAGATCCTAAATAGTACTCTCCCCACCTTTGGCATCAAGGTACTAAAAATGGAAGATGCGATGCTAGCGTCCCTGGAGGTCACTTGTTCGGGCTAGAAGCGCTTGCAGGACTCCCCAGACCACGCTCATCCTTAGAGTTGACATCTTCTACTTCCTCATCAGTGTCACCACAAGTCCAAGGCTCATGAGAAGTGGTAGTATCGTTAAGCAGGTCAGGATCCACCCAAGAGCCACCATGCTGATACGTCCACTCCTTTGAGCCAATGATCGTATCTTCTGAGCCAGGACGAACGGGCACCCCAAGATGGGCAAATCTGTCACGAGTCAGCTGACGATCCTTCTTGCTACGAACATGAGCATGGTAAGCTTTGTTATCCATGTCAACCTGACGGCAGAAAATCTTCTTTAGAGTCCCGGACATCCACTTGCGAAACCTAGTCCTCTGAGCCCTTCCCTCCATCTCAAAGTCAGAATGACTAGTGCCATCGGTGTCGGGACCAAGATCATCAGCACTAAGCAAAGGAGGCAAGTGCTTCTTAGCACGAAGCTCCTTGACGCGGTGAGTAGTGAGCTCTTGATTATTGTCCAAGAGAGCATTAGGAAGCTGAGCACGGCGCCAAGAGGCGCCTGTTCGAGGGGCTGTTTCTTCGGGCGGTTCGCAATGTTCGCACCATCGCTGACGCCTGCACGCCGAGACGTTGGACCTCCCACATGAGTTCAATATCCCGGCTACGTCCACTACTTCTCGCAGTTTCTTACCACACTCGAGGAGGAGGTGCACGATCTGGATGAGGTCTTGAATGAGTAGAACCGCTAGCTTCTATCGGTGGCGGTTACCCATGACTTCTCCCAACTTCTCTGAGCCGATACCCTCTTCGACTTCAACAAGCTATCAGCGCTGATCCCTGATGATCCCCAGGAAACTCTCCAATACAGGGTGCGTGCGGAGGTGGTCGCCTTTACCAAGGCATTCGACCCGCTGAAAGGACCGAGGCAGTCTGCTAGTGCGGACGAAGCGGCATCATTTGGTAGTGATATAGAAGACTCTAAGGGCCACCATTCTTCCACTTGAGCGGTGGCTTCGTGTTCCTGGTATCCATGGGAGAGGATAGGGGACCAGTTATGAATATCATGAGTAGGTCGCTATGTAATCTTCGTCGTTATGTTTTAGCATGTGTCCCCGGATATTCTTTTGTGGCGAGACTTAGCTTTTGTGTGGTGGAGTCCTTTTGTCGAGGTAGTACCAGTGGGATCTTTCGTGAGGCTTTTCTCGCGTCCCTTGTGGAGGACTTCATGTTACCCCTTGAGGGAATCTCTTTAGACTCCTTGTGGCGAGATACGCCCCTGCTTTCAGGGAACGTGACCATCTGTAACCATTCGTGTTTTCCAGAGGGGCGTGCATTTCACTGTTCCTTCGTGAGCATCTCGCGATGAGAAAACTACGCCAAGGAACTTGGCGAGGTGTTGTGTATAGTAGCGATCGGTACACATACACCGTTCCGGCCCCCGCTCGTGGGATGCTCTCGTGAGGAAATAATACACTCGTGCGCTTGAGAGGAAAGTATGCATACTGAGATGAATGCTCATGAGTGTGTTGGATGCAGAGATGTAAGCATGCCGACATGCAAAAGAGAGAAAATTGCTTGGGAAAGCAATTGATTTTACTGCAAGAGTGAGGCATTGTTCTTTTACAAAACACTTAAAGATGTCGTGACCTTGTGATCCCCTAAGAGACACTTGACATCACCGTGCAGACACGGGACTACCATCGTTATGGGGCTGATACTCGCGCGAGTTCAGGTGCATAGCTCGAGGATGTAGTGGCCTTATGACGCCCTCGAGTAACAAAAGTTTGTCCCACCAAAACAGGGCTCCCACTTGTGTGGATAGAAACTCTCGCGTCCACGCGGCACCCCTGGTGAGAGCTCACTGAGACCTTCACAGAGAGAGGGCCTGGCACAAAAAGAAAACTAATTATTCTTGAATTTTTTGAACCTTAACTATTATGTTGAATTTTATACGCGTGCAAATATTTAGATGAAATTTGGTGTGTAAACCAAAATAGAAAGATTTTGACAAAAAAAAGGAAGTTAAGTTTAGGGTATAATCTACAAACCGCTTTTATTTTTCGGATCAAATATAAGGAGTTAACAGATAGAGGGCCATTTGAGAGACTAAATTATGAAGGATCAGCTAGCCCTTAGGTTCAATACTCATATCATATCTTCATTCCTAGGACTACTATACTCAGATCACAAACAACGTTGGAGTAAGATTTGCGAGCGCACGAGAGATCTTTCCCAATATAAGAGAGTGCAGATCAGCATGTATTCCTGTTTTCTCCTTCACAAAATAAAACACTACAGTTGAGCCGGGGTTCTGGGAAAAGTGTATCAAGTACAACATAAAAAAGAGCATGATGAACACTGCCCCAAAGAGATACATCACACTCTAGTCGAGTCGCCCTAACCTTAGCCCTCTCCCTCCCCGAGTCGCCCTAACCCTAGCCGCCGGCCCGCGCCGCCTCTCCCTCCTCCCCTCCCCATCTCCCTCTCCCTCCTCCGTGCGTTCGTCGCCCCCCGCGGCGATGGCGCGCCATCCCCTACCTCCCCGCCCGCGGCCGCTCCTCCGCGCTTCTCCCCGCCGCCGCCGCCGGCAGAGGCTGTCGGGCCGTGCCCTGGTGGCGCCGGCGGAAAGGGCTTGCCTCTACCCGCGTCGCTCATGTGGAGGCGGGGCTCCCTCGGGCGGCGGCGGTGCTCCCCAGGTGGCGGTGGTTCGGCTCCGGCCAGGAGGTGACACCACGGCGGCGGTGTCTGCAGGTGCGGGGCATCGCAATGGTGGGCGCGGATGTGGCGCGGTCGACGGGCCAAGGCGGCCCAGATATGGGCCGATGGGCCCCATCTGGGTCGGAACGGGCTTGTTGACCTGCGACACGTTCTGGAGTTGGATATGATGGCGAGGGGGGCGCAGATAACGACGACCGCGGCCGGCCTGTTGCAACGTGGCTACAGGCTTTACGGGCCCGACCGGACCCCACTAGGACTGGTATGCCCCCGTGGGAGCTTCACGGGCCCTTTGGGACCGGCTAGACCTTAAGGGGACTGGTGTTCTCTGCAGCCGTGTCCGGTCGACTACCGTTCTCGACGGTGGATGCAGTACCCTCCCGCTCGGGTGTGGTTGTGTTGTTTCCGGTGTAGCCCTCCCCTCGTCTCCGTCTGTCAGACCTCGTAGTGTCGTCCTCGGAGAGACGACGATGTTGGCTTCGTGACCGTGGTGGTGCGTGTTGGTGAGCGGATAGTCTTGTGGTGTCAAGGCTCAGCCTTGAGGGGCTCCTTTGCTCCAATCGTCCGGGGCGGTGGATAGGGTCTCGGGAGGAATCCTTGTCAGCGCGTCTGACACCGGCGCGGTGCCGCCTCCGGGTGGCACCCTTCCTTGCTGAAGGGCGCCGCGGCTACCCTCTGTCCGTTGTCCCCTGTGTGCCGGGGGAAACCCTAAAACTAGTTGCTCGTCCGGGAGCGTGGCTTCCTTCTTGAAGGTGTTACTCGGCACTCGTCAATTCGCAGCTAGGAGAGTGCTGGTACTAAATAGGAGGACGCAGCGGGTCATCCCGTTTAGTCAATCCGCCTATGTCTCCTTTCTTTTTGGTTTGTGTGTGTTGGCTGCTGGCTCAGCCGGTGTGTTGGTTCAGCTCTGTTGTTTCGAGCGTTGTATCAAGGTGGTTGCTATATTAATATAGCTGGGCTTCGGCCTATTTCGGCACTGCCCAAAATGGAAAGTTCAGGCTATGTAATTCTGGCAAGGAAATACAGAAAACTACGGTCGCCGATAGTCGTCTTCCCATCGGGCCAGTTACTAGCCTTAGGATCGGAAGCAAAACTGATCGTTGGATATTCAACCAGGCTCCGCGCGGAGGAATAAAACGGTGCTTGCATGATTTTCGGCAATGAAAGCTTTCCTATTAATTGCTTCCGAATTATTGTTGCCTACAACCACGCACCTTGAGATAATTATGGCACGCATGCACATTTTTAGGAAAGAATGAAATCACTAATTATTCTCAACGGACTAATCTGGAGGTGGACCTCACACATATTTTCACCCCATGCTTCCAATTAATATAATTTTTGCATCCACATAATGAGGTTTGTTTTTAGTGCACTTTAAATTTGCTTCGATTGACATGAAACTATGGTATAATTTCTTCTATAGCAACGATAATTAGTTTCCGCTAAGAAGCACATATGTGGGTTATAGGAAACATATTGTGTATAAGTTAGAAGCATGTAACTTATAATATTGATGACTTATATGTGTTTTATGTGGTAGTGAGTCATCGAAAACACAACATGTTAATCGTTGAAGCAGGAACAAAGTGATACCAAAGCATTGCTTTAGTTGTTTATGAATGAAGCACAGACTTAGTATTATGCAGAAACATATTGTACACAAGTTCGAAGCACGCCACATATGATACGGAAACACGTATATAGTACTAAACATACTGAAGGGAGCAGATACATAGGAACAAGAAACTTAATGTATAGAATCCTGAAGTACCGTGAATGAAACATACTAAAGGAAGCATATACAATACTAACTGGAAGTTTCCTTCGAACGCATCAAAATTGTGTTAACATACAGTGGAGAATATGCTTCAACGTGAATGAAATTTGCTTCAATTTAATAGAAATGTCTGTATAGTTTGATTCCTTACAAACCACATTTTATTTAGAATGGTACTGTGCTTTGCTTTCTTCACAACTAGAGTTTGCTTCTATGAACAAGTACATACATTTACATTATTCATGCTAGAGCTACTTGCTTCCTACATCGGGAACGTTACAACTGCTGAATCATCAAACAAACTCTTCTGTGGCATCCTCACAGCTTGCTTTGCCGTAGCTATCGACGGCGAGGTTGCACCACGTCTATCTCTTGATGGTTGTTTGTTGAATAATGCACCACATGTTGAGATACCAACACGGATGAGGCAATTCATGGTGCCACAACCTTCACCATGCCCGAGATGGCGGGATCGTCAACACCTGCATCGATACTCGCCTGACGTCAATGATGAAGATTATCTGTGTTATACAGCAGAAACACATGTGAGAAACATAGAAAAATGGTAGGCATTGCATGAAGCAAAAAATAGTATACAATATAAGCATCTACAATAAAGTTATGAATACGTGTCCAAGGAATATACTATACGAAGCACTCTAATGCTTGCTCGTGGGAAGCATATATCTACATGGTAGGAAACATGTAGTTACAATGAAGAAGCATGTTTCCCAGCGTGATTTCATATAACAAAATTTTATTCCAAACTCACCACAACTGATTTTATTCAGCGCAGCCATGGGGGCACCATGACGAGCAGAGGGAAGCGAGGAATCAAGATAAGTAGGGTGGGGAGTCGCTACAAAGAGGCGGGTGGCGGTGAGAAGTTGTGTCTGCGGCTCTACACCGCCGGCCGGCGGCGGTTAGAGAGGTCGTGAAGAAAACTCCCTACGGAAGAGCCGCCTGCGCAGGGATCGAAGCAGGTTGGGGCACAGCCGCACAGGTTTGGTGGCGGCTGGTGGTGCCGGTGGGTGGTGCCGGCGCGGTGGGAGATGCATCATTGGTTTGAAAGGTGAAATATGGCCGTGGTTAATGGGATTGATTTAAGAATGAGGCACCGCACGATATTTATACCGAAGGAGCGTAACTATCGGGCTGGAACTTTTTTGGTGGGATGGATTGACACATGCGGGCCGTAGGATGCAATGGTAATGAGCGGTGTCCGATCCATCCGATGTTTTGCTCACCATCGGACCATGATAGGTAGTATTTATCATTTATCATATTCTTTAATGTTCAACACTCAGATCATAAATTCTTACGTTCAGTACTCAGACCATAAAAGAGTACAACATTAACTGACTCTCTTAAAAAAAAACAGACGCAGCTCAAATCGATGCACAATTACCGTGTGAACCATGAAAAATAACACATGCATATTCTTACTGAATTTTCAATTAGAACGAGACCAAATCAGGCAGGTGCAGAACGCAGAGGATAAGCAAAAAACTAAGAATTTCTCCAACGCTGCTCTGTTGCGTTCCTGTCTTAATGGCGTGTATCACACACAAAAATAGGGCAAAGAAACAACAGTAGTAAGCTCATCCAATGACAAAAACGCGATCTACATCTTTTTACTAACTCCGATCCAAATTAATGGTCGCACATTCACACAAGGCTTAGGCAAAACTTTAGCTAGCCCTCCGACCATTAATTCGGATCGGAGGGAGTATAAGAATCCACACATTACCCTGGATCGAAAAAAAATAGGCAATGACTGCAGCCACGGATCAGGTGCCAAATTAACCATCCGTGTTCCATGCAGACTTTTCAGAGTTGTAAACTTGTAAATTACACCACACTATCATATTCCTAATAAAAAACTAACATAAACCTATCCTCAAGCTCTCTAACATAATTCCAGAAAATCTATCAACCACGCCGTCTTCTGAATAAGCAGAAGCACCCGGGGCTCTTCCCTTCTTCCAGGACCATGCCACCGCCATTGCTCGTGTCAAGATTCTCTAGGAGCTGCACCACCGTCTTCATGTCGGGACGCCTCTCAGGGTTCGCGTCCCAGCACATCTTCATGATGTTCGCCAATGGTTTCGGGCAGCGGCGTGGGATCACAGGCCGCAGTTTCTGTGCACACACAACATGCATAAACATTAAGGGTCCGTTTGGGACTTCAATTTTTTTGAAGTATTTCGAGAATACTTCAGTTTCCAAGAGAACTAAAGTATTAAATACTTCAACCTGTTTGGCACCAATGAATAATGTGTGTTTAGATACTTTAGTATTGCTAGAAACTGTACTAATTTTGAAGTATGTAAAAAAGAGGTCTGGAGCTTTTTTTTCCAAAACTGAAGTATTTGTTTGCCAGGCAGGTAAATACTTTATTATTTGAATACTTCGATTTTGGAAAAACTTTGTTGCCAAACTAGGCCTAAGTGTTGTTGCTGTTGCATGGGCTAGTTTAACACGTATAAGTCCATGGATCAATTTCCAGGGCTAAGAATGAGAGTAAATCCACGGCTTAAAACAAACCTTATGAACAATAGCAGATGAGGCCTCTGCAAAATTAAGGTCTGGGTAGTACGGCATGTCACAGCAGTAGATTGCCCATAGGCATATCCCAAAACTGTAAACATCGCACTTTCTATTGTATGGCTTATCTTCAAGGATCTGCAGAGGAAAATATAAGAAACTGTAAGAAAATGCAAAGAATAGAGCACTAAAATCATGAATTGGTGATATATTGGTGGTAACTAATACCTCTGGGGCCATGTAACCTAGTGTTCCTGTCATGCCCGTCATTTCCGCTGGATTCTTAGCCTCAATACGGGCAACCCCAAAGTCGGCGATCTTTAGGGTTCCTTGAGAATCAAGCAACATATTCTCGGCTTTGACATCCCGGTGCACGATATCTTTCGAATGTAGGTAACTCAATCTGCAAAAGAAGGTATATGTCTATGGGATTAATGGCTGGTTATACATTCCACACGTTCAGATTGTTGGGGAAATGTGTGACAGTGAAATATAGCAGAGTTGCTTACCCGCTAGCCAAATCCAGCGCGAGTTGAACCACAACGTTGTATTCGAGCTTATCTTCCTTGTGGGCATATAGATATTGTCGAAGTGTTCCTCCCCCGAGATACTCTACGACAACACAACATGCCCTCTCTGGAAAATCAACGGGTACATCGTCCTCGTCGTTGGCATCTGGAATGTTAAGGTCTATTGTACCCATTGATGCACCAATGAACTACAACAAAGAAACACAAAACACTTTCAGAATGCAATGAGAAGAAAGCCATTACAGAAAACCATGCATTCATAGTGTGGATAACTACTAGTTAGGAGCAGAAATATTCACCTTTGTGACATTTCGGTGGCTAAGATCCTTCCAAACAGCGACCTCCTTCCTCAAAGCATTGCGCCGAGCAACGACTTCAGCTTCTGTTAAGAAACCGTCCTCACCCCAGTCCATAAGTTTAGCTACGAACAAAATAAGCACACAGAAAACGTTAGCTACTCTGTGAAGATCAAGATCTCATGTACAACAAATAGGTAGACAACTGAATTCGTTTATGTTCAACCAACCAAGACCTTGTGTTAGATAGAATAGACAATTTAAGGGCAGTAATTTATGTATGCACAAGACTTCAGTTACATTATATATGCTTGGAATATCAACAAGTTAAACATCTTATTAATGTCTTATGTAACAGGTTACCCGATGCATCCAACATAGTATGAAAGTCTGCCGACTAAGAAATTGAAGCTGAAAACATAATCTGAAATTTTTATACCTAGTCGAAATTTGGAAAGTTAATATTTTGTACCCACGTGGAAAGAATTAACTATTGAAGATCAATGTATCCAACGCCCGTCAACAATGGAAATTTATGTAGGATCGACAACAAACGAGTACGAATTTGATGAGGGGCCTCAAACTAAAAAAGGTATCGATCGATCCATCCAATTCGCAACAGAGTAAAACATGGTAAGCAAAGCAAGAGAGTAAAACATGGTAAGCAAAGCAACAGAGTAAAACATGGAACCGATCGATCCATCCAATTTGCAGGTACTAGATTTAATTTCATGGTTTCGCAAGGTTAGACTTCAAGGATAACTCAAACAGACTAATTATTATCGTATCTTTATATTATATAAAAAGACCATCGATATAACCGTGGAACCCCAGATCGATATGACTGTAGAACCCTAAACCCATCAACAGAATCCTAAACCCATGAACAACTGTTTGGTATAGCATGCACACGTACATGCATCAAGCAACACCAGATCGATCGCGCGAGCAATACATAAAGATGGCGGGCGATCGAGTACATACCTATGACGTCCCTGCCGTCGTAGGTGGCGCGATAGACGGAGCCGAAGGTCCCCGGCGAGATCAACTTGTGAACCTCCAGCTTGGCGAGGTCGATCTCCCACGGCTCCATCGGCCCATCGCCCCTGTCTCGCTGAAGCTTGGCGATCGCCGCCTTCTCCACCTCGACGTCAAGGCTGTCGAGCGGGAACATGTCGGCTTGGAAGTACTTGGCGTCGCCGAGGAACCCGGAGCGCTTCATCGTCACCTCCGGCTCCGAGGCCTTCTCCGCCGCCGTGTCACCGCCCTCGAGTATCCCCGAGACGTCTGCCGACTCGTTCTCCGCCGCCATCTCGCCACGCGCTCTAAAGCTAAGTAAAATCGATCGCTAAGTTCGCCGGTACCTGCTTGGCGTACGTATAAATACAGGGCTAGCTGGACTCGATCTTATCCTGACTCGAACTACCTACCTGAACCGTAATCAACGGGGACAGTAGTAAACAATATGCGGACGCTAAACTAACTAGTACTCGTACACGTAAATATCTCATCCATCGCTCAAAAACAAAAACTTATCTCACCCATTGCTCAGAAAAGAGAAAACCCGTACATATCTCAACTCCATGTCGACAGCATATGATTCTAGACCCTTGAAACAAAACAAAACAAAAAAAATACTCAACTCGTACACGAACATATCTCACCCGTCTCTCAAAAAAAAAAAAACTTTACTTATTTCCCATTGCCCAGAAAAGAAAAGAAAAAGGCGTAGGTACCAATATTTAGGATATCGCTTATCGTTAATTTATTGGTCGGTCCATAAGAGATATATCGGTTTATCAGTCGACTCCTTATCGGTCATTTCTCTTGTAAACCCTAGATTGTAGCACTAAAACATCGAAAATTTGCTATAAAAATATATCATTTCAGAACTAAAAAGATATATAGTTATATCGTATTAAATAATACTTAAAGTTCGTTGATGGATGTTATTAATCGCATGTTTCAATGTCGGAAAATCGATTTATCAGACGATTTATCGGCATATCGACCGATAAATAGCTTGTAAGACCGATAAAATGACCCGAATGATAAACTCCGTTGATATTCATTTATCTTATCGCTCACCATCCAATAAGCGATAAATCGGCGTATCAGATGATATTTTGAACAGTGGGTACCTTATTGTTGTAACGCGTAGAGATAAACGGAAATTTTTTCTACGCGGTACATCCAAGATCTAGCCGAGATAGAAGGCCACAAGTATTACCATTAGACGCGCAGGTGCGGATTATCGATGAAGCGCGTCGGGGCAGTGCAGTCCCACGATCCGATCCAGCCGATCCGATCCCACGAACGTCGAAGTGCTGAACGTACATCACCTCTGCCGGTATCCACACGTACGAGGAGGAGCTCCGACGGTGGACTGTTAGGTCCGGTGCGACGGCTGGACTGAGTGGGGCTAGGGTTCCCAACGCATGAGAGTGGACTAACGTGCCCGCTGGGCAACCTGCGCCCCTCTTTATATAGCGAATGGTAGTGGGCTTCACAACACTTGTGGCCCATTCCCTCTGTGAGTCCGACTCACAAACCCAGTCCATTTCCGGTTCGGGTCCAACCCGAACAATACACTGCTCCCGCTCTTAAGTGTGCGACCCTGCAGGCTCATGGCGACTTGGACACGATTGCAGTCCGACTCTCAATCGATCAATCGGTAGCGGGTCCTAGCAGAACGTGCCGACTACCAAGTCATATTGAGTCATGACGATATACCTTTCAATGTGATATTCATCTTAGTCCCTTTTGCCTCACGATATATCTTGTCGAACTATAGGCGATTTATCGTTATCCCTTTAATAGTTCAACTCTCTTCTCGATCTGTGATATGTGATTCATCTGACTAACTCTTAGTCAACCGACACAGTTAACATTTAACTGAGTCGCGCATGGCCATGCTTCCTGAATCATATCACCCACGAGGGCCCAGAAAATATCTCTCCATTCGGAGGGGCAAAATCTCATCTTGATCATCCACATCATGCAGCTTGCTTCTCATTCGACCCAAACTCTGCCTTTATAGCTGGCTTGTCACAGAACAGCGTTTGACAGAACCTAAGTCGGTGCTCCACAACTCGGATTGTGCGACAACCTCAGGTCTAAGGATTACATTGATTGAGACATACAAATTACGACTTTCTCGTTGCATCTCAATGTGGGTCAGTCCGACTTGCTAAACTCTTTAGCCAAGTCCGTGAGCGTTGGAATGGCATCACCATGCCCATGACAAGTGGAACCGAGTCATCAGCCAACTCTCACATTAGTCTAGCGTGTGTGTCCAGCACAACCTTAATGACCAAGGACAATTTAGTATGAATAACATGAATATATAGTTCCACAATCGAATCACATATTCAATGACATATATCAGATGTTCAAAACAAGGACGACTTAATAACTTTATGAATACAGTGGGAATTACATCATACATGATTGCCTCTAGGGCATATTCCCAACACTTACCACCGTGTCAATCGACCGCATGATGTTAAATACTTTAAAAAAATACCTCACAACTAACATCATCATGAATCGGATTAGCATGAGCTTATAACATGATACCATGTTACAATAATAAGAGCTCTAGATCGGGAACCGTTTGAAGGCAACAATTGGCAGCATGCGGAGTTTGCAAATCTGCCACCTCCTCTGTAGCAGCCGATGCCTTTCCAGTTGGAGGATATGGGTTTAAGAACGCTCCTCCTTCAGGGCGGTTGCCCGGGCAACAATTCCTTGACAGCTTCCCCCGTGGCAAGCAGTTATACACTCCCTTCGTTCAGCCTTGTTGAATTACAATGAAGAGCACAATTTAAAATGCATTGAACTAAGTTAGTGTACTACTACTCAGCTGATATTTATTCTTAGCCGATACTATATAGATACATCATTTGTTATTTTGTGGTGATCCAAATTCATATAAAGATAAAGGAAAGTTTAGATGGAGCGAAGCGAGCCCCGTCGCCTGGAGGTTTAGGTACGGTACGAGTTGTTGACGAGTTGGATCTGGATTCTACCTTGTTTAGGATTTACCCCTTTATATATCTCATCTAAACCGCCGGTTGGAATAAGTTGAAAGTTGTAAATTTCCAATTTCCCGGCGTTTGTAACACACCCAAAAATAGTGAAAATCTGCTAGTTGGTGCCCGTGATTTTTCTCTTCCTCGTTCGAAGGGTTTTCCACGTTAAAAATCTCGTGTCCCCGTGTGTCGATCTGTTTTATTTATCGCTTATTTGTGCTATAGTTTGTAACACCATTAAGTATACTCCCTCTGCTCCGCTAAACAAGGCTTAAAATTTCTGGCGCTGCAATCAAGGTAGCACAGCGCAGGGAAAAATTTGCTGTGAATTGGACCATTTGCCCCGAGTGAATCACTTGGTGCAGACACATTCTTTGGTAACCTCTCGAGTTATTTAATCACCGTGATGTGCATGCAACCTGCTCTGGGAAACGGCCGAATGCATGTAAGCCCACGACCAATCAAAGCTAAGGCGTGTAGTTACTTTAGCAGAGAGAGTAAGTGATATTTTCGCTAGATATGATGTGAGCATGCTCTCGCGCCTTGTTTAGCGGGAAATTTTGGAATAATATGTGCGGCTTGTTTAACGGAATGGAACAAAACAGAGGGAGTATTAAATATTCTATGGGATACATGATGGTATAGGGTAGTGCACTCTCCTCAGTATATATGTATACATCAATATATTGCTCCATCTTTTCTAAAATCAATTCTTTGATCTCTCGGATCAAACCACCCTCAAGCTCATAGCCTAAGCCCCGGAGTGTCATCTTCAAAATCAGCGAATATGTGAGTTCGTAGAGCTATTCCTTTCTCATTGACTTGTAAAAGCGAAAAATACCGTGTCAGGCTAACTTTGCTTTTGCATCGCTACATGATTATCGATAGAACTCGCGGAGAGCCCAATGGGCAATGGCTATAATAATTTTTTAGCACGCCTTCATCCAAAAAAAAAATACATCACATGTTTTGGGGAACATGCCACAAATGTTAAACACATTACAGCCTTGGCACTTTATCAAGAAGATCATAGGAAAACAAAAATGGCTCAACAAAATACAAGTTGTGAAGGAAAATAAACTACTGCCTTAGTATCAAGAAGATCATAGGAAAACAAAAACTACAGGTTCAACAAAGTACAGGTGGGGAAGGAAAACAATCTACTGCCTTGGCAAGCAGATGCCCGGCCTACAAAGAAGGAACCAACTGATGTCACAGCTAAATTAGGGATGATCAATATTCTTCTTTTCAAGCTGGGCTCCCCATTTCCAATAATTTTCATAATGGAAATACAATGTTTCTGGCAAGGAAAGAAATGGAGATGGGAAAAAAGGAAGCGCCTCGCATCATCAGGAAACCCACCGATAACTGCTCAGCATCAAAATAGCCACTATGGGACGAAAACCTGGTGACACAAAGACGACCTAGCTACATGATAGTTTTCGAACAATAAATCACCAAGTTTCGAAAACATGAGAACATGTATGAGTTATTTGGACATGGAAGTTCACAGAGTGTGCATGTCACAATTGAATCATGAAAGCTCAGTTCTTGCATCTTCGTATTCTGCATTCCCTATGACATTCCGAGTCTGAGTAGCTGATGTCTACGCACGCTTCTACTCTTCTAGACAGTGTTGGGCCTCCAAGTGCAGAGGTTTGTAGAACAACATCAAGTTTTTCTTAAGTGGATGACCCAAGGTTTATCGAACTCACGGAGGAACAGGTCAAAGATACCCCTCTCAAGCAACCCTGCAATTACGATACAAGAAGTCTCTTGTGTCCCCAACACACCTAATATAATTGTCAGTTGTATAGGTGCACTAGTTCGACGAAGAGATAGTGAAATACAAGTAATGTGGATGATTATAAGTATTAATTGCAATCTGAAATAAAAATAGCATCAAGCAAACATGTAGCAGAACTGGTTGTAAACGGTGTTTCAATGCTTAGAAACAAGGCCTAGAGATCATACTTTCGCTAGTAGACACTCTCAACAATAATAACATAATTGAATGCATAAATACAATATCTTCACTATGCTACTTTGAACCACTCTCCGGTCGGATAACAAACACCAATCATTGCGTAACGCTATAAAAGCACTCCTTAGAGTTCGCACTTCCCCATCCAGGTAACCTCACACTATCACTATGAGCCATAGATCGTTCCAGACAAACACCACAATTTCATCGGGTCATCCAACACAATATATATATATATATATATATAGGACACCTGTTATATACTCCTGGGTGTACATACTCCTATACTCAATATACCACACATACGAGGGTATTATACCCCTTTATTATTTTTCATATACCTCATTAATTATTCTAAGATACCTCAATACAATTTGTATGAAAAAATATCATTAGAGTTCTCGGTTTTTTCAATATACCATTTGTACGTGCATAAATGCAGTATGTGTACACATAATTTAAAATATGTAGAATCTAATGAATTTTTTCAGAAAATTTATTTTGGGGTATCTAATATTAAATAGTGAAGTATATTAAAAATAATAATGAGGTATATATGGTTCATGTATGTGCTATATTTGCACGTGAGAGTACGTACACCCAGGAGTACTGAACCATTTTCCTATATAGGACAAATTTATGCTACTCCCGGGTGTAGCTACACCCACATGTGTTTAGTATGATGTATGTAGTATCTATCATACCGGAGAGTATGTACAGGTAGTATGCAGTATATATTACTATTTCGGCGGTATACATACTACTTTTTATGTATTATGTGTACCTTTTCAACATACTCTTTTTATACGTACATATATACCAGTATTTTGAATATATAGTGCAAACTACATGCTCAATTCTATAATTTTCACGAAACTTGTTTTGGAGTATCTTAGATATTGTATATGAACATACTCAGACCGAAAAAGTATGACACATACCTCCGTATGGCAGTATATGAGACGTGGGTGTAGCTACACCCGGGAGTAGAAACTATTTTCCCTATATATATATATATATATATATATAGGACTCCTGTTATATACTCCTGGGCGTACATACTCCATACTCAATATACCACACATACGAGGGTATTATACCCCTTTATTATTTTTCATATACCTCAATAATTATTCTAAGATACCTCAATACAATTTGTATGGAAAAAATATCATTAGAGTCCTCGGTTTTTTCAATATACCATTTTTACGTACATAAAAGCAGTATATGTACACATAATATAAAATATGTAGAATCTATTGAATTTTTCCAGAAAATTCATTTTGAGGTATCTAGTATTAAATAGTGAAGTATATTAAAAATAATAATGAGGTATACATGGTTCATTTATGTGGTATATTTGGACGTGAGAGTACGTACACCCAGGAGTACTGAACCATTTTCCTATATATATATATATATATATATATATATATATATATATATAGGGAAACTCTATTAGACACCCTGGGTGCAGAATATCTATTCTACACCTGAGCCACTCTACCGAGCCGGGCCGCTTCGTTGGTTCAGTCAAAACCTGTGCGGTTCGCATCAGCCATCCGACGTAATTTTACGCCGACGGTTTCTTATGACGTATTGGTGGTGGTGGTGTATGGTAGCTGACCATTAATCCGTCACCTGATTTTGTTTTATCCCCCGATTCCATCGTGCGGGCAAGCAGTTGGGAGAATACGACAGCATCGCGGCCGGCGGCGAGCGGCCGCTGTTGGTCTGCGCACTCTGGGTTCCTCGGCTCCGTCGTCGTTGGCGGGTGAAATCAGCGGCGCCGTTGTCGGCCAGCTGGATCGGCGGCGTCCTGAGCGGCTGGTGCAAAGGGTGCTGGTTGCCGGCGGCGCTGCATAGCAGAGGGTGTTGGCTGCGGGTGGAATCTCCATCTTTATCAGACAGCACGGTCTTGGGAGAGGGCGGCATCAGCACCGGCCCCTTCTTGCTCTGTCTCCGGATCCCCTTCATCGGAAGATCCCTTCCGCCTCCAGGGCCCAACACGGTGACCACCGTAGGGGGCATCAATAATCCAGGTTCGACTAGGAGCTCAAGCTTTGAGGTGAGCGGATTACCCCGTGCTCTTCGATGTGCTGGATCAATTTTTAGTTCTTTGTTCTTGCCTGGTTGAGTACTGTTTGTTTTCCTGTTATCTAATTTGGACACGATGCCACCTGTTTTAGCCTGAAGTATGATGTGTTATTGGCAGATTCATATTGGTTTCGTGTTGTAAAAGGAGAAGAAGCATGTCGAAACGATTTAGAAGAGGCACCGGAGGGATCTACTTGCTGGTGCAGAGTGCATCAAGTTAATGACAGTATAGGTTATTTTCATGGTTTTTAAAGCGTTCATGTGGTTTAAAGCGCTGGGGGGGCGCTCCAACGCTTAAGCGCTCAAAGCGCGAAGCGAGGCGACGCTTTAGTCAATTTTCTGGTTTTTATGGCTGAATAATATAACAGACAGGAATACACATTAATAGTAAAATACCTTGAATGTAGAGTCTTTGTAGCATCCATGCATTCCATCTCTTTTCCCATTTCTCCCTTCCATAGTAGAAATCTGCATATAGATTGAACTTATGTGGTTAAAACTTGACTTAATAGACCACTGTTGGTACAAAAAACAGAGAGAACAAGTGCAAAAGAAAAACAAGATGGCAGACATGAACAAGAGTGCATCCCATATTACATAACCAAGGGTCCAGAATATAAATAGGTCTAGTTTCCACAACAGAAAATAAATTAGGTTCACAAATCACAACATAAAATAGGTTCCAAACAGGCAAACACAGTGAACTCATAAGCAAGGCTGGCCACTCTCAATCCTCAATAGCCATCATCAAACTCATCCATGGTAGCATTTGTGTCGTCTTCACCCTCTTGGTCAGCACTAGTTGGATCTTCATCATCATCAGTTACATCAAGATCATCTACCGGAAAGTCTGAATCATCATCCTCTCCATTGGGGTTACTCGGTTGTTCTTGGTCATCCTCTTCGTCATCTTCATGAAATAGAGCAGTCCTTTTGCGTTGCCTCTGGTACTGGATACTTGAGTTCCCCCTTTCCACGGTTCTTGCTCTAGGAAAATTGCGACCTCGCAGCGACGAACTTGCACCAACAGCCTCATCAACCAGCTCCCATGAAATGTCATCGGGACACCCTCGAACACTTTGAGGTGGAGGTACTGTTGGGTCAACCCACTCATTGCCCCAATCAAAATCCTCTATGATAAGAGGATCATAGCTTTTGTCACCCATCTTCTCACGCCTCTTTTTAAACCTATCCATGTTCTTCCGGTTGTATGAAACAAAGACATTGTCGTTCAATCTTTGAACTTGCAAACGGTTCCTTTTCTTTGTATGGATCTACAAACAGAATACAGAGGAACAAGTTAGCTTGCTGGAATTAACTTGCTTTTGCCAAAATAAAGAGAAAGGAGTTACTCACAAATTCAAATGTGCTCCAATTTCTCTCACAACCCGATGATGAAGCACAAAGACTAACAATCCGCTTTGCAAACCTTTGTAGCTCAATTGCCCGACCACCATATGAACGCCACCAATCAACTAAAATGGTTAAAACCCACATGCATTAGGAGTTTGTACAGAAAATAACTTGCTGAAATTAACTTGCTGAAATTAACTAGCTGAAATGACTTACGAGGGTTTCTTGCTGAAATGTTTTGGATTGCCATGGCATTAGCAAAGGTTCCTCGCCGGTCCTCATAGAGAACAGATTGCGCATCAATCTTGTTGCGAGTTTCAACATCAAGTACCATCTTTGCAAGGACATCATTAAAGCAACCTCTTAGCTCCCCAACTAGGGCATCATCACCACTTTCGACAATGGAGAAGAATTTTCCAGGGTTCAAAAATAAAGCAGCCCCATACAATGGATGATCCATTTGAGTCTCCCAACGTTTTTCAACAATGCCAAGGATCTTCTTGAGCAAAGCTTGCTTGTTTTGCTGAGTGAAACCCAATTTGATCCTCTCTTTTGCATGGCGCATTACTGCTGTCATTTCTGGCATGGCAGGAACCTCATCACCATCCGCTATCCTTAGAGCTCGAAGAAGTGGAGCTGAAGCTCTAAGACAGTCCTCAACTGAATGCCACCATTCCGCGGAAAGCACAATCTCTTGCACATTCAAACCAGCTTGTGTTTTTGACAATTTGTTTCCAACCCATGCTTGACATGTAAACAGAGACCTCAAAGCTTGCTTGTGTGTGACCAAACTCTTAAGAGCAAGATAGGATGTGGCAAAGCGAGTGGCTGCTGGTCTCACAAGATCAAGCCCTTTCGTCACCTTCCTCATTAGACTAAGAATTCTGCCATGTCTGTAGATGAATGTAGTGACTCGTCTACCCCTTGAAATAGGCTTCTTAAATGCCTTGAGCTTCCCTATATCTTCCAACATTAGGTCCAAGCAATGGCATGCACATGGACTCCAATATAGTGTAGGAATCCTCTCCATAAGAATCTTGCCCGCTGCCTTATAGTTAGCACCATTGTCGGTGACAATTTGGACAACATTCTCTTTACCAACATCCTCAATTCTCTTCTCTAGCAAATCTGCTATCATATGAGCATCTTGGCATTCACTTGATGCATCCACCGACTCCAAGAAGTAAGTGCCCTCCGGGCTGTTAACAAGAAAGTTGATCAAGTGGCGCCCCCTTCTATCAGACCAGCCATCTGACATAAGTGTACATCCATATTGCTTCCATGCTGCCTCGTGTTGGACCCTCAACAATTTTGTTTCCTTGACACAATCCCTAAGCAATGGTTCCCGCAGCTCATGAGGAGAAGGAGGCTTGTAACCCGGGCCATACTGACAAGAGGCTTCAATTGCAATCTGAAATTGCCTAGAGCTTGCAACATTGAAAGGTATGCCACACTCATAGAAGAACAATGCCCACTGCATACTCACATAGTGCCTATCTTCTGGAGTTTTTGTGCTGGCCTCCATGGTACTTTGAGACTTGGACCCGGAGCGTCTTTCATCAACAACATCCTCTGGTTTTCTCCTTAGCATTGAAGCAATTGACTTGGCTGCAACAGATACAGACTTTTTGCCGGTGACATGTATAGCAAAGGCTCTCTTGTTCTTCTTGGCTGCTGTCCCAGAACTTGGCCTTGTAGTGGAGCATTGGACTGTTGGTTCCTTGGTTGTTGGACTTATCTCCACTACATCATCATCATCATCTGGTTGTCCTATGTTTCTTCTATTCTTTTCCAAGTATTCTATCATCTCCATCCTAAGCTCCGTGCTAGCTCTTGGACAGCCTGTTGCATCCCCACCGACACCAGCAAGATGTTCCTTTTGTCTCTTTATCCCTCCATGAGTTATCTTGCCACAAAGATTGCATGCAACTATGCTGATGTTGGGAGGCTTCCAATAATACGCATATTTCCATCCAGGATCATTTGACCTCCGTGGCCTGCGGTCTGGATCTTTCATTGGATCATACTCATCCCCATCTGCCATTGTGGGCTGCAAAGTGCAACAATATATTATCAGGCAAGCAAAAGCAGCAGACTAGTACTGACTAGTTTAATCAAGGAAGCAAGCAGTAGTGGACACTACTGACTAATTAGATGCATAAGCAGGCAAGCAAAAGCAACTCACTAGTTTAATCAGGCAAGCAAAAGCAACATACTAGTACTGACTAGTTTAATCAGGCAAGCAAGCAAGCAGTAGTGCACTCACTAGTTTAATCAGGCAAGCAAGCAAGCAGTAGTGCACTCACTAGTTTAATCAGGCAAGCAAGCAAGCAGTAGTGCACTCACTAGTTTAATCAGGCAAGCAAGCAAGCAGTGCACACACTGATACTTTAATCAGACAAGCAAAGCAACAAACTAGATGCACTTAAGCAGGCAAGCAAGCAAGCAGCAGTGCAGCACAGCAGTACAGTTACACACTAAGCATCACACACACTAGTACTTAAGCAGAGAAGAGACCATCAGTATTCAGTACAGCAGCACAGCAGGACAGCAGCAGTGCAGCACCACGGGCAAAAAAATGAGAGCTGAGCGGAGAGGAAAGATACCATGGGGGGGAGGAAGGGCTCGTACCTTGCTGCCTCTGCTGGGAGAGTGCTGCGCCCGGGGAGGAGAGGCCAGAAGGTTGCTGGTTGCTGCCCTGGCCGGAGAAGAGGAGGCCGGCCGCCGGCGGAGGAGGATGAGATCTGCTCGGAGAAGAGGACGAGCACGGGTGGGTTCCTCTTTCCTCTCTCAATTAGATCGAATCCGGTCACTGGTGGGTTCCCCTCTCTCTCTCCCACCTATTTCACCTCAGTTTCCCCCCCAATTTCTACCTAATCGCGCCCAATTTCTGTTTCCCGCGCCGCTGCTCTCCTTTCCCGCTCGACCTGCGCCGGAGACGAGGAAGGCGTCCGAAATTGGCCTGGGCGACGCCTTCCCCGCCTAGGCGACGCCCAGGACGCCTTCGTGGACGCCTTGGGACGCTTTTCCCCATGGCCTAAGGCGCTGACGACGCCTCGCTGCCTCCGGGCGCTTCGACGCTAAGGCGTCCACAAAGCGACGCTTAGGCGACGCTTTCAAAACCACTTATTTTAGTCACGTGCCTGTGATTCTTATATGACTAGATTTGATTTTCTTAGCTTGGCGGTGTGGCCGATGTCCTCAGTGTCGAACGCTGCGACAGGTAGCTTAGACGGTGTGGTGCTCTAGATGGACACCAAGAATTTCACGGCATAGTGCATCAAACCATGAAGCTAGTTTTTATTCTTGCATTGGTAGTTCTTATGGGTCGTTGCCACCAAAAAATTCATGGACATAAGTTATTTATTGCGGCATTGGCATCCTGGTCAGGAAGCATGGCGGGTCGTGCCGCATCGGCGCCGTGGTCGGGCAGCGCAATGACTCGTGGCTGCTGGCGCGGCATCGGTATCATGGTGAACATTGGCGGCGCTTCTGGTGGCATCTGCATCGTGATGAACATCGGGTGGCCTCATCCTTGCTGTGGGTTGTTTCACGGTGGCGGCGTGGTGAGCAGCGTGCAGCAGGCCAGCACTAGGTGGCATCGCCATTGCGGTGAGCGGCGGCTCGCATCGGCAGTGCTATGGGCCGAGCACTCTGATGGGTTTCGATGTCAGTGTACATTCGAAGTTTTATCCTTTGGTTTCTTGTTCAGAATATTTGGTTGAAACCGTACTACAGAATTATCTCCTAGCGGTGCGCACCTGAGCTGTGGGCAATGACGCTAGTGTGGTTTCACCTCTTCAGATCAGGTGATTGTTGTTGTTTGATCGAATAACTCAATGTTATAATTTTCTGTATGGTTCCTTTCCCATCCTGTCATTTCTTTCTATATCTGCATTCCAAATCTGCTCCAAAACATGTGTGGATATACTTGTTTTATTCCACAATGTACTGATGAAAATTCATCCAATTATGTATTCTGAACATTTGAGCTAACAGATGCAGCTTGTGATACACTACCAAGTACCAACGTCTTGAATATGTTGTTCTGTACATGTTTGCAATCAGAAATTGGACTTGGGAAGGAGGTAGGACAACACCTTACACGACACCATGAGTTTGTGGAAGGCCAAAACAAATAGAATCAAGGCAAACTTCTAAACGTCAGCCAAGATAACCACATTCAACCTTATTGAAGAGTCAAGACTGTCCTACTTTTAGAATTAGGAGAACAAGAGCTGAAGCCTAAAGGTGATTCCTCAAATTCAGTATTCTATACCTTGTTTCAGTTTAAGTGTGTATCTTGATTGGTCTATGTGTTTAGAAGAATATCTTGCAACCTTTGCATGCCTAATTTTCGTTTACTCTAGATGTATACTTCAAAAAAAAAGAATTTCCGTTAATATACTGCATTGTCACGCCATCTTGATTTCAGTGGATATAGCTTTTGAGTGATCCATCTTATATGGAGTTTATTTGGGCAATTACCAGCGAATAGCTCATTAAGTAGGGCTCCTTAATTACTGATGGGTGTGTTTCAGTCACAAATACACACAGGTTAGTGTATAGTACTATTTAGTTATTTTGCGTCATCAGCACTGCCCTGTATTTAGTGTTGCTATTTTAAATCATCCCAACAGTGCTGGGGGCTGCTTGGAGATGCAATTTCCTTTTTTTTTGTAGCATCTGCTTCATTACAGATATAAGTTGACCATGAGCAGGGAGCGATGCTGGATATTTCTTTCTTGACCTCTATTTTTTTAAATTGGGCATTATCTTGCTTTGTACTTGTTAAATTTTACTCGGCATAATAAAAAATCTTGAGATAAGTAATTATGCATCTTCTTTAATTTATTGGCTACCAATCTATTGCTAGTGGGCATGCTCAGCTAGGTTCTATGTGGAAGTACCAATTTTTGTCCATATCCAGTGATTACAACACTATGAGATGTAGTATAATTTTGGGGAAGAAATCTTGAAACAAACATAATTTATGCTTACAGGTTTAGGAGTTCTCGGCAAATTCTTGAAAACAAACATAATTTATGTTTACTGCCCAGCCTTTGATTCTACATGGAAGACCCATATCATAATTTTTAAATAAGATTTGTGTTCACCGTTAACCTATTTTATTGACTTTCGCAGCTATCCATTCAAATATGATTTATTTCTTTTTCCTGACTGTTTACCATTGTATGACTGCCATAGACATTCGTTTGGTTACTTCCCTTTGATATTGATTCATCTATATAGTTATCTGCATGATTTTCCATTACTTGCATACCCGTTCTGCTCTTTGGTCATTTCCAATATGCATTTTGGCTGTAGGTAGCTAGAACAGAGACAATACTTCTGAAGCTTTGCTCAATATTTATGTTTATTTGGGTAGGTGGTGGATTTCTTTTGGCACGGATGGTGCCCCTAATATGATATTTATTGTTTGTCTTTGGAAGTGGGTGTATGTAGATACACAGGAGTACAGATGCCTGAAGACCAATAATGGTACTAGTATATGTGATGGACTGGCCTGTTGGCGAGTTCTTCGTGGGCTTCAACAATTTTGACAGGGCGTTTCAGTTTCGGCGAGAGCAGAACGTTCAAGGTCATCGTTGAGCAACTTGCATTACCAGTTGCCACTAATTAGTTGTCGATTGATATTTAAAGTTAAGTTGACCTTTTGTTCATTCGGTGGATCGTACCCTATGATGACATGTATCGATATGCCAAGATGATGACAGAAGGAAGCGCAGAGGCAACACCCAGTGGCTTGCATAGTATATATATCTTTGTTGGAGGACCAGAACGCCGACAAGATATTCATACAGGTGGCGGAGATGAAGTGCCGTGGTCGACGCAGGATCTTGTCCCCACCAACGGGCTCAAGCCTCAATGAGGCGATTGTGCTCTAACGGTGATTCCAGCAGGGCTTCCATGACAAACATCAGATCCACCATCAGACTGGCTAGCTATCACAAAGTGCTGAAGGACATTGTAATGATAGTCAGAAGTTTAAATCTTTGTAGAAAACAGTGTAGGCACGAAGTTAGTGCGAGTGAAAGACACTAACATGATTGTTGTTGATCAGGCTTGTTATTTTCGGTCGTAGCCATGTTGGGCGAGCATCCGGTTCAGATTGATTGGAAGTAAACTGTACCTCTAAAAGTCCTGTTTTGAAATTTCGAAATTTTGTGACAACCGAGTGGAAATTATGTTGTTTGCTAAAAATTCTTGCGTTCAAAAGCTAGGCATATGATTTTGCTGCAGAATGGAATTTTTTCTGTTATATTACGTTTGAGATTCACATGTATAAAATTAAAGATTTCAACAGCTGGGGTTCAGGTTGCCTGGACAGCACTTAGTACCGGTATGTTATAAGCATGTCTCGCACACAAAATCAACCCGGGGAGCATACCTCAAAAAAAAAAGCCGGGAGCAGATTACGTCACAGTTTATTTTCTTACAACGTTGGTTCGCTGCGTGCGCCTGACTCGGTCGCACGCCAACCCAATATTTTACGTCGCATGCAGGTTTGCCCCGGGCTGGCTCGGCCGCTCGCTAACCCAATATTTTACGTTGCATGCAGGTTTTGTTACGACAAGGAGTTGGGGGTGCGGTAGGCGGAACGGCAGGTATCCCGCGACTTCGTCCGGGTGCAGAATAATATTCTGCTCCCTGGGAGTCAAATAGCGCGACCGTATATATATATATATATATAGGAAAAATGGTTTCTACTCCCGGGTGTAGCTACACCCACGTCTCATATACTGCCGTACGGAAGTATGTGTCATACTTTTTCGGTCTGAGCACGTTCATATATTATATCTAAGTTACTCCAAAACAAGTTTCGTGAAAATTATAAAATTGAGCACGTATTTTGCACCATATATTTAAAATACCTGTATATATGTACGTATAAAAGGAGTATGTAGAAAAATTACACATACTACATAAAAGGTAGTATATATACTCCCGAAATAGTAATATATACTGCATACTACGTGTACATATTCTCCGGTATGATAAATACTACATACATCATACTAAACACATGTGGGTGTAGCTACATCCGGGAGTAGCCTGAATTTGTCCTAACATGGGCACCATGGAGCATCTGTTAATTTACCTCTATATATATATATATATATATATATATATATATATATATATATATATATATATATATATCATGTTAAACCACACGGTGCACACACTATCACCTTTACATCGTGATCAAAGTGTCTACGGGAATCTCATAACAAAATCACTTGAGTAGCATAACATATGAAGAGTAACACCTACTTATTCAACTAGATTACAAAGCTCATGATCACATAAAGATCACACCATGGGAGAGAGAGATGAAACACATAGCTACCGGTAGAGCCCTTAGCCTCGAGGGAGAACTACTCCCTCCTCATCATGGGATTCAGCAACAACGATTAAGATGGCGGTGGAGTCGATGGAGATGGCTCTAGGGGCACTTCCCCGTCCCGGCAGGGTGCCGGAACAGAGATTTCTGTCCCCCAAAACTTGTCGGCAACGACGGAGGAGCTACGGAACTTTTCATGGAAGGAGGCTTGATCATTTAGGGTCTATGCCTCGGGGGGAATAAATAGGCGAATGAGCGATGTCGATGGGTGGCCAGGGGGCCCACACCACCTGGTGGCGCGGCCAGGGGACCCACGCCCACCTATGGTGTGGCCACCTTGTGGCCCCCCTCCGGGTGTCCTTTGGACTCTGTTGACATGCCGGGAATTCTAAGACTCTCAGATTTTGTTGTGTCCAATTCTGAGAATATTTTCAGAACAACTTTTCTGAAACCAAAAAGAGCAGAAAATAGGAAATGGCTCTGTGGCATCTTGTCAATAGGTTAGTCCATGAAAACGTCCGGAAAACGAAGGAAAACATGTGAAAACATAAAGGTATTGGATAAAAAACAAGCATGGAGCATCAGAAACTATAGATTCGTTTGAGACGTATCAAGCATCCCCAAGCTTAACTCCTGCTTTTCCCTTGAGTAGGTAAGTGATAACAAAATAATTTTTTAGGTGACATGCTACCAACATAACCTTAATCATCATAACTATAAAAGCATTTGTAAAGATGAGATCATAGTACTCTAAACACAGACATGATAGATATAATTCTAACAAGGAAACTTAGCAATCACTTTGCACCATGAAAAGTACACAAATAAAAGATCATGAATAATAATGTATTTGAGAGTTATACATTTGTTTCGAGCATAAAAAAACATAGCAAAGTGGTATTTCGCTTGTCCTTAAGTGTGGGGAAAAACATAAATGCTAGGACACCTTCAAAGTTCAAGTGGATGACTAGAACATATAATTTGAGAGCGGGTAATAACACATCATGAATCAATCAATAAAAATCTTTGGGACTGATGCACATTAAACTCATAATCGCAACTACGCTCTCTTAACTTTCGTAAAGTTAGAAGATGAAGACTCAACATAAAAGTAAAAGAAAGGCCCTTCGCAGAGGGAAGCATGGATTAACTCATGTGCTAGAGCCTTTTATTTTATTAAAACAGAGGTATTGAAAACAATTTTTTAGAGAGTTGTATGTTTATGTAAACAAATGGTAGGGTTCCGATGTTTATTTAGTTTGGCACTACCCCCACCATGATTTTCACAAACTAGGGCTAGCCGTATCCACGGGTACCCACCAACTTTCATCAATCCATGGGGAAGTGCCTTTTTGGTTATATTGGCACCAGCTCTCTGCAAATTTAGATGAGCACAGATTATGTACTCATCGGGTGAAAGAGGGAGAAGAAACTTTCTTGACATAAATCACAATAAACTTTAAACTACTTCCTCATGAGCTAAAACAGGGGCAGTAAACAGGTATAATTTTGAAGGTTTTAAAGGTAGGACATGAGAAATTTACTTTGAAGTGGCGGTTAAATACCACATATAGGTAGGTATGGTGGACACATTTGGCAAACTTTGGTTTTTGTGAGTTGTATGCACGAGTAGAGCTCATACTCAGTGATGGGGGGATGATAACCCGGTAGGCCAAACTCCAAGGAGTAACCCGGCCCAAAGGACGCTGTGCAGGATCCGGCTAAGGATAAGGAAACCTGTGAAGGCCCAAGCTTGTAGGCCCAGTAACCCGGATTGTGGGTTATGGTAGAAGAAAGTTAGGGTTTGTGCGCCGTGTCCGGGTAGGATCCAGGATGTGCCTTGGAGAATAAGCCAGGGGGTACGGGTGCTTTATAAACCAATCCCCAGGTCTAGTTTAGGAAGAGATCTAAGAACCCTAACAATATCGCTTGATATCGAGCATCTAGTGTAATCCCAGAGTTGAGTTGTTATATCAAGATCGGAGACTCGGCGACTTTGATTGCCGGCTACCAGATCGGATTGCACCATGTTTTTCTCTGAGCTAAACCCTCTCCCAAACGCCTGTGTCGTCTTGCCCCAAGATCAGTTACCCCCGGTAACGTCTGCCGTGATAATCCCACGACAGTTGCCGCCCACCGTGGGGCCTGCGTCCAAAGGTGTTTACATCACGGGAGAAGCTCGGAAGAGCATGGAGAGTCTTGTCGTCGGCGAAATCTACATCGACCACAAAGGAGAAAAGATGGTGGACGATTCCGGCTGGGGGCCAGAGTCGGATCACCTCGAGTCCGGATCTATGGTGACGATCGGCCGGATCAACATCTTTGTCGGTATGGTACGAACGCCTAATTTAAAAGGACAATATCATGTGCATACTACAGGAACTTCTAGCAGGAACAAAGAGACATTAAAGCAAGCGGCAAACTCGGTTTCGTCGGCTGCGCCGGGATACCTTAGATGGGCGGAACAAGAGGTAGCATGGAGTAGAAGAGATCATCCGGAAAAAGTAGAGCGTCCAGGAGTCTTGACGCTGGTGGTTGCTCCACAGGTTAATGGTTACGAACTGAAGAGGGTCCTGATGGACGGTGGAAGTAGCATCAACATCCTTTATTGGGAAACCTTCTTACGGATGAGTCTCAAAAAGTCCCAGTTACAGAAAAGTTCGACAATCTTTCATGGGATCGTGCCAGGTCACTCGGCGAGCCCCGAGGGAAAGATCACCTTGGAGGTTGCCTTTGGAGAATCGACGGATAATTATCGAGTTGAGTGGCTCACGTTCGAGGTGGTCAAATTGCGCAGTCCTTATCACGCGCTGTTTGGAAGACCGGCTTACGCCAAATTCATGGCTAGGCCGTGCTACGTGTATTTGCAGCTAAAGATCCCGGGTCCTAAACGGACCATCACCATACATGGGAACCGGGATATAGCGGCCGAGTGTGACGAAGGAGATTCGGTTATGACTGAGCAAGCCTGCAGAAAGGAAGAACTCGAATATTACCGGTCTCAAGTAAGTTCGGATGATAGAACAGCCTTGAAAAAGCCAAATACCGAGGATGAGAGAGCAAAATTCAAGGCAGCACAAGACACCAAGAAGATAGATTTTGTCGAAGGTGATTCCACTAAGCAGTTTACCATAGGGTCTAACTTGGGAAAAGAGCAGGAGAAAGCGCTTGTGGAGTTTATTCGTTCAAATGCAGATGTGTTCGCCTGGACACCTAGCGACATGCCGGGTATCCCTACAGAGCTGGCCGAGCACAGTTTGCATGTGGATCCCAAGTCCAGGCCCGTGAAGCAGGGTTTGAGGAAAATGAATGAGGAAAGAAGGAAGGCTATAGGCGAAGAGATCGCTCGGCTATTGGCAGCCGGCTTTATCATGAAAGTATTTCACCCGGATTGGTTGGCAAACCCGGTTCTAGTGATGAAAAAGACCAATGAGTGGAGGATGTGCATTGATTTTACGAGTCTCAACAAACATTGCCCAAAGGATCCGTTCGCGCTACCAAGGATAGATCAGATTATAGATGCAGTAGCTGGAAGCGATCTATTATGTTTCCTGGACGCATATTCCGGGTATCATCAGATTAAGGTCAAGAGGGAGGATTGGGAGAAAACATCATTCATAACCCCTTTTGGGGCCTTCTGTTATAAAACTATGACGTTTGGACTGAAGAACGCCGGTGCAACTTACCAACGGTGTATTCAAAAGTGCTTCGAGGACCAAATCGGACGCAACGTCCATGCCTATGTGGATGATGTGGTCATCAAGACCAGGAAGGCGGAGACGTTTATCGATGATCTAAAGGAGACGTTCAAAAACTTGAGGAGGTACCAGATGAAGCTTAACCCGACAAAGTGCGTGTTCGGAGTTCCAGCCGGGAAATTACTCGGCTTTATAGTTTCCGAGAGAGGAATCGAGGCAAACCCGGATAAAATCAAGGCCATCCAGAGTCTGAAAAAACCGGAAAATTTGAAGCATGTTCAAAAGCTCACGGGCTGCGTAGCAGCCTTGAGCCGATTCATATCCAGACTCGGAGAAAAGACAATACCCTTGTACCGGCTCTTGCGGAAATCAGATAAATTCGTGTGGGATCAAGAGGCGGATGAGGCGTCCGAGACACTAAAGAAGCAGTTGTCTGAAGCACCAGTACTAGCGGCGCCGGGTCCTAAAGAGCCTATGTTGCTATACGTGACAGCTGGCCCCCGAGCCGTCAGCGCAGTAGTTGTTGTGGAGCGCAAAGAGGATGGGAAAGGTTACCCGGTTCAGAGACCGGTTTATTACGTCAGCGAGGTATTATCAGAAGCAAAGCAGCGCTATCCACATTGGCAAAAGTTGGTGTTCGGGGTCTTTATGGCTAGCCGGAAATTGAAGCCGTACTTCCAAGAACACCCCATAACAGTGGTTAGTTCAATACCAATGTCGGATATCATCAGAAACTCGGACGCGACGGGAAGAATAGCCAAATGGGCGATAGAGATGGGGGATTATCACATCAACTACGAACCCAGGTCAGCAATCAAATCTCAAGCTTTAATTGATTTCTTTAACGACTGGATACATACAGGCATGACTACAACGGTTCCAAATTCCGAATCATGGATCATGCACTTCGATGGATCTAAGCAATACGAGGGATCAGGAGCTGGGGTGGTGCTAACGTCACCCAAAGGAGATAAACTAAGTTACGTACTACAAATCCACTTCGACTGTTCCAACAACGTGGCCGAGTATGAGGCCCTATTGCACGGCCTAAGGGCAGCTAAGGAGATGAACGTCAAGAGGATACGGTGCTTCGGAGATTCGGACCTTGTGGTACAGCAGGTGTCAGGAACTTGGGATAGAAAGGACGCAACTATGGCAGCATACCGCAGGGAAGTTGATAGGGTTGCAGGATGTTTTTCCGGGTATGAGGTGGAGCATATAGACAGAAGAAAGAATGAGGCAGCCGACGCGCTCGCTAGACTCGGCTCGCGCAGAGAGCCGGTTCCACCTAACGTTTTCCTGGATGAATTATGGCGACCATCAGTTAAAACCGAGTCAGAGGAGGAATTGGCAAATCAAGACCCGGATTCAGGACTCGTGGCTACCGTACGTACTGTTCCCGAATGGACAGAACCGTTTCTGACCTACCTGTCGGGAGGCGAGCTACCACAGCAGGAGGTATTAGCAAGGCAAATTTTGAGGCGAGCAAAGGGGTATTCTATCATCAACGGGGAACTATATAAGAGAAGCGCAGCAGGGGTCTTTTTGCGCTGCGTAGCGCCAGAAGAAGGCCGACAGATTCTCAAGGAAATACATGAAGGCGACTGTGGACATCACGCATCCACAAGATCTCTCGTGGCTAAAGCTTATCGACACAGATTTTTCTGGCTCACGGCTCTAGCAGATGCGGAGCGATTGGTAGCAAGGTGTGACGGATGTCAAAGGTACGCTCGCCAAACCCATGTGCCGGCTATGGAGTTACGGACCATCCCGTTAACTTGGCCGTTCGCTGTATGGGGTATGGACATGGTTGGTCCCTTTCATATGTCACCATGCAAGAAGACACATCTTTTGGTGGCTATTGATAAGTTTACCAAGTGGGTTGAGGTTATGCCGGTTACTAATTGCGAATCAGCCACAGCAGTCAAGTTCCTGAAGAGGATTATCTACCGGTTCGGGTATCCCCACAGCATAATTACCGACAATGGAACCAACATGTCCCTTGGTGAGATGGAGAAGTTCTGTGGCAACAATGGAATCCGACTTGACGTCGCGTCAGTGGCTCATCCGCAGGCCAACGGACAAGTGGAGAGGGCAAATCAAGAATTGCTTCGCGGGTTAAAACCACGATTACGAGTCCCCTGTATCAGGGCAGCTGGCGCATGGGTCGAAGAACTCCCTTCTGTGGTTTGGGGCATCAATACTACGCCTAATAGATCTACTCAGATGACACCCTTCTTCATGGTCTATGGCGCGGAGGCAGTACTACCGAGTGATATTATTCATGATTCACCACGAGTATCAGCATACGTCGAAGTGGAGAATGAAAAGACCCGGCAAGACGCCGTGGATATGTTAGAAGAGCAAAGGGAACAAGCCCTGGAAAGATCAGCCATATATCAGCAGGATTTACGAAGGTATCATAGCCGGCACGTGAAAACCCGGGTCTTCCAGGAAGGAGACCTGGTTTTGCGCCTGGTACAGTCGAACGAAGGAAAGCACAAGTTATCACCACCCTGGGAAGGACCGTTTATCATAAGCCGGAGTTTGCATAATGGGTCATATTACTTGATAGATGCAAGGGAAGAATCGACCACAGTTAATGACACCGCTCACACCACTTCATCTATGCAAGAAAGAGACAGACCGTGGAACGTGGCTCAGCTACGTCCATATTATACTTAGCAAGGATTATGTTGGCGCGTGGAATTGAACGATGTAATAGGCAGCAGGTTTTCAGACGTACTCTTTTCCTATCCAGGGTACCCTTGGGGACTGGACGGGTTTTTAATGAGGCGGCTTGCTGGCCTAGATTTTTCATATCAAGTAAAGAGGTGATTATCAAGAAAAGAGACGGTTATTATCAGGTTATGTACTCTCAGTATGATGCGTATATCTAGGTCTTGGGGGCTGGTCGCTTGAATAGCACAGTTACAAACTCAAAGACCCGGCCATGATGCCTATGAGTTATAAGGGCCGATTACTTGCAAACAAGTACGGCTGCAATCTTATAACCGGACAAAGAAGTCCAAATTTCTTGGCTATTCTTACTTAAGCTCGATGTGACTCGCATTAAAGTGGCATGATTTGTTCGCTTACGATTACAGTCAGTCATGAACCCGACGGGTCTTGACTGGCTACGTTTTCGTATAGATGTAACAACATGGTATCCACGCGAAAGCCGGCTTATAGTACAAGATAGTCAAAAGGGTCATCTAAACCACAAGTTATGCAGAGTACAAGGCTAAACAGCTGGAAGCTCAACGATTATTAAGCATAACTTTAAAACCTATGTGAAACAACTCAGGGATCTTTGTGAATTTAGCAGTAGGCAGTTCGTTCCCCTTTCAAGATCAAGTGCCCTAGACTTGGAGATCCGGGTCCGGGTGACTTGAAATCTTGAAAAGAGAAAAAATTGCTTACTTGTAGGATTCCAAAAACCCAAATATCCGCGTCTTGGGGACTTGGGACTTGGAAGCAAATCCGCTTGTCAATACCCATGAGACCCGGAAGTCGAGTTTTCACAAAGGAACAATACAGAAAGCCGGATATCGAGAACAGATGAGCTCAATAATGGATAAATTTAGAAAGGCCGGCAGAGGCATAGAGTATATCAAGACCTTAGCATGCATTACAAAGTCCCGGTGAAAAGATATCAAAGGTGCACAGGCGCACCACCCAAAATATAACTGTTTCAGCAACATGTTGACCAACCAGTACATAAGAAGAGGCATTAGAGATCAGATGTCACTCGGCGTTCATCTTGGCCTTACCCTTGCCATCATTGGTAGTAGCAGCAGCACCCGGATCAGCGGTACCAGCCCGTGCAGGAGGGGGAACGACCGGTGTTGAGGTAGCGGGGGCAGAGCAGGCTTCAGCTTGCTTCTTGGCAGCCTCCGCCCTCAACGCAGCAGCTTCCTCCTTCCATCGAGCCAGCATATCGTACGGCTCGGGAAGATTTGACTTAATTGCTTCACCAGCAGCATCATATGCTGGAACAAGGATATTAACATCCAGTTCGTCAGCGATCACGCTGGCCGGGTAACGGACCTCCTTCTGGACGGCCTGAAAATCCTTCACAGAGAACTTGGACCCATCAAGCTTGAACTCTGGGAAGCCGCCCATAAGCTTCGCTAGCTCGAGCTTGGGGAAATAAGCCTTGGCGAGTGCAAGCCCCCGGGTCACTCCAACCCGGCAAGACGAGCGTTTCCAGTGCCAAATCCACTCAGGAATAGTGGAGAAGGCATCCAGCATCCTCTGCAGATCAACATGTCCTTTACCAGGCCACCATAATTCCTGCATGATCCATTTGGTTCCGGCACATAGCTGCCGGATAACGCTCTTCATGGTCTTCAGCTTGGCAATGTCATCCTCTTCCGGCATGGTTTCGTCCGGGCCTGAAAAAAAAAAATGGAAACGTAAGTCGGGAAAACTCTTGCTATCTATTAAAAGGATAAACCCGGAGGAGGAAATGTACCAAGTAAAGCACGATATGTGTCTGATATTTGGACAGAAAGGCTTGTTAGATCATCTTCTGCTTTGTGAGCCCTTTTCCTATATTTCCTCATTATCAGCCTATTCCTCCTGGCCTCAGCTTCGGCTGCTTCACGCAAAGCTACCTCCTTTTCGATGAGCTTGGTGGCGTCTACCAGTTTCTCCTCAGATTGAGTCACGAAAGACTGCATGCATGCAAACAAGGATCAGTCGGGGAGAGGAGAAAGTTATCAGTCGCTTGTATAATAAAGTCCCAAGCAAATTATGAATCAATTCACTCGGAACTTGGGGACTGGACAAGGGTACAAGCAACATTAGTCGGATTTACCTCGTGTTTGGCTATTAACGCCCCCAAGATGTTTTCTTCATTAGCCCTCAAAGTGCGCAGGGTTTCCAGCATCTGGGCAAACGTCAGTTCCTCGGATCGAGTACCGGAAGAGCCGGCAGCTTGGTCGCCTGGTGGGGGGGGGCTCTCCCCGCCCTTGGAGTCGAGACCCGAACAGTTTGAGTACCCGGGTTGGGAGAACCCATCCTTGTATCTAAAACCTCGATCTCCTCGTCTACTGGTTCCGATGAGGAAGGAGATCCGGCGGCTCGGGGAAGCGGATTCTTCAGAGGGCCTTGTTCCTGGTTATTCGCTGTATCATCGCCAGTCGCGGCGTCTGCGTTATCAGTCGGCTTCTTCACCCGATGGTTATCTGTTTCTACGTTTTCCGGGTCACTGACGGTGACTTGAGTGCTGAAAGAAAGATGAGAAAAGGCAGTTATTAGTGATGACGGTGGCTTGAGTGGAAATTTGTCAGACGTAAAAGGAAATCATGTAGCAAAAACTTACCCGGCATTCACGGTGTAGTCCGGCGGGAGCTCGCCGCTGGAAGCAGATGAGGTCGTCACAGGGACCACTAATGGAACCCGGAATTGCCCGGCACGTGGATGGTTAGGAGAAGGGTGGCGCTGAGGAGAGTCGGAAGGACGAGACGGAGGAGCGCTGGCACGAGGGACCGAGGGGGTAGGGATGCCCGGGTTAAGGGGATCTTCACCCGGGGAGCTCCGAGTTACTCTGCGTTTGGCTTGGAAAGAATCCTTCAAGCACGACGAATTCGATAATTGATGGTTAAGTCGTCGCATGGCTTCAAAGGAGTAAGGTTCAGAGGATAATGAGGAAAAAGGAACCTTGGACACTGCCCCCCTGGCCTTCCTCTTGCTTCCAACTGTTGCCTCTTGGTCAGACTCGGTTGCCTCCGGGTCATCCTCGTTGGTCTCACCTTCGTCCTCCAGCCCTGCGAACCGTGTGTGTGTTCGTTGGAAAAAAGGTAAATGGGAGGAAAATAATACAAGTAAAGATATACAAATTCTGTGCAAATACCTTCACTATCATCAGCCGGCGCGTCCTCTTCTTCCGGGTCTCTGGAAGGGGGGGAGGGTTCAACTCTCCAGAAAGGGTCGTCAGCCTAAGACAAAAGAATGAGACTAAGGGTTAGAAGCTGTGTTAAGTCAAAATGTGGAAATAAGTTATGAATATCGGGTATTACCGTTGGAGTCGGGTTCTCCCGAGTAAACGGGGGTAACCCGGTGATGCCCTTTATCACCTCCAGCTTTTCTGTTAAGAAGCCCTTGATGGTCTTGTTGGTATCGCCGGTCGCAAAGCTCTTGGTGGAGTATCTGAGTGCATCTGTGGTGTGCCCCGAATACTCGCACATCAATTTGGTGCGGATGGAGTTGGGTTGGATCCGAAAATCAACCCATGTTTTTATTAAATTTAGCCCAAGGAGGCCTTGGGCTGAGAGGATGGCTATCTTGGCTAATAAGGGAAGGATCGCCTCCCTGTCTGAGTCTGGTGCAAAGGCATTGAAAGACTCGGAAGGTTCGAGGAGGTTTTCTGAGTAACCCGGCAGTTTCTTTTCGCCGTCTGGGGAGGTATCGTGGCAGTAAAAGAAAGACATCTGCCAATGTTTGACGTGGGAGTTTAAATTGAGAGTTGGCATCGGTGAATTCTTGCGGCGTTGGATGGATACCCCGCCGCAAGTAAGAAGTGCTCCGTCACCACTTTCGCGGCACGGCTTACACTGGAATAGTTCGATGAAGAGAGTCAGACTTGGCGGTATGCACAAGTACGACTCGGACAGAACGATGAAGTGGGTAATATTCAACATAGAGTTAGGCCCTATGTCAAATACCCGGAGGCCATAATGGCTTAAGACCTCCCTGAAGAAAGGGTGACCTGGAGGACGGAATCCCCGGGTCACGTGCTCTACGAAGCAGATTACCTCGTTATCAGCAGGTGTGGGCCGGGTCTCGTTGCCCGGCGCCCTCCAGTGAATGTCCTTCTGAGAAGGGAGAATTCCTAATTCGGCTAGCTCGTCCAACTTGGCCTTCGTAACTGTGGAACGCCCCCAGTTGGGAAATATGGTTTGGGTAGTCCTCGCCTAAGTCGGCTGTTTTCCTTGTCGTTTGGGAGCCATGGGATCAACCTGCGAAACACAAGAAAAAGAGGCATAGGAAATAAGACCCGGGAGTGTTGGATTATCCGAGTATAAGATATCAAGAAAGTATGAAGCTAAAAATTATCCGGGTATCACGCTATGAAGAAGAGATTACAAGGTATCCGGGTGTCAAGTACAATTGTGGAGATTATTGGTCACTTACGTATGGAAAAGCATTTGGGGAGGATGGGTGGTTGCCCATGTGTCTACTGCAAGCAAAATAGCTGGAAAAGGAGGGTTTTCCGAGTGTTAACGCAATGAGCGGAAAATCAAGGAGGTATGGATCTAGATGGGAAAGTTTGCGAGCGATTTTACAGGAGATTTGGTGATTAGTAATGGTAGAAGGATGAGTTGTAACTATCTAGCAGGTGGTTAAAGGAGTTGGCGAGCATCGGGTCGATCTAATTTGATGCAATCGGAAAAATGATTCACGGGTTGACTTAGATCCGATCTTGGATGAATTGAAAAATTGCGGGGCTAAATTAAACGGCTGCGAGAGGCTTACTGGAGAGATTGGAGTCTAGCGCGACGGCGGCGAGCGGCGTGGCTCGAATGCCCCTTCGCAATTCCTGGCGAGAGGAATAAAGGCGCGATGGTGACACTTGACGGCGGCGCGAGATGGCTCGAGGGCGGGTGCGGCCGGCGGCGATCTTGCTTCGGTGACAAGCACGAGCTTCTTGCGGTGGTGCTGCGAGGATGTAAGGAGCAAGGAAGGAAAGGGGAAGCTGAGGCGTAGTGATGGGTTTAGGGTTACCCTTTGAGTGCTATTTATAAGGTAAGGGTGGGTCTCTCTCAACGGCCAGAAGCCGGAAATCGTGGGGTGATGGTTATCCACGTGGATTCTACAAGATATGCGCCAAATATTGAGCAAGGCATTTGGATAAAAGAAAGAAGGAGATTTACCCCGTGATATCGGGATCGATTATCGAGTATAGGGATCTTGGCATTTTTATTAGGGTTTGGACCTGGAAAATTAAACCAAAGTGTTTGGAGGAAAAACCCGGGTTACTACATGGCCACCATGGAGTAAGGCCTAGCTGAATATTAAAGCATCTTAACCCGGCCTCCACATGCATGTGTGTTTGGTATCTTTGCAGGGAATAGCGAGCGCTTCAAGGAGGATCCATGAAGCCCAGGCTATTCTGGGGACTACTGATGGGGGGATGATAACCCGGTAGGCCAAACTCCAAGGAGTAACCCGGCCCAAAGGACGCTCTGCAGGATCCGGCTAAGGATAAGGAAACCTGTGAAGGCCCAAGCTTGTAGGCCCAGTAACCTGGATTGTGGGTTATGGTAGAAGAAAGTTAGGGTTTGTGCGCCGTGTCCGGGTAGGATCCAGGATGTGCCTTGGAGAATAAGCCAGGGGGTACGGGTGCTTTATAAACCAATCCCCAGGTCTAGTTTAGGCAGAGATCTAAGAACCCTAGCAATATTGCTTGATATCGAGCATCTAGTGTAATCCCAGAGTTGAGTTGTTATATCAAGATCGGAGACTCGGCGACTTTGATTGCCGGCTACCAGATCGGATTGCACCATGTTTTCCTCTGAGCTAAACCCTCTCCCAAACGCCTGTGTCGTCTTGCCCCAAGATCAGTTACCCCCGGTAACGTCTGCCGTGATAATCCCACGACACTCAGTATAGGTGGGGGCTAGCAAAGACTGGGAGCGACAAATTAAGAGACTACACTGGCCATAATCATGCCTAGCGACAAAAACATAATTGATCAAAGCATACATGGTATTAAAAGTCAAAACCTAAATGATCATGGAGCCTGAAGGTGCCTGGTTTATAGACATAACATGGTGTAAGAATGTACCAAGTAAAGGAAATAAAGCATTCAAAGGAGAATACCACAATATTATGCTTTGAGATGATAAAAACAACGCACGATTCTTGCAATGGCACATTAAGAACTCACAGATGTTCAGTACAAGTCATCTACAATAACAATTACTAAGCATATAATTAAAATAACATCTAACATGTGATGAATAAGTGTAGCCACAGTCTATACGAGCTTCTTTTTGCACCATTATAAGCACGAAAATTGTACTACTGCTTTCCAACACCAATTAACTTGTTTGAAACAACTCTTAAAGATAATATACATCAAAGACCAGAGAACTAATCATATAAAATCGAAGCAAACCAACAAGCTCTAAACGAAAAATGAGTGGAAAACAAGGGCTAAACGCAGTACTAGCAAAAAGGTGAACAATCACGGAACAATAAGAGTGAAAACTAGAGTGTTCTAAGAAATAAAAATGGAGTGTGTCTCTCTCCAAAACAAATATGATAGGATCCAACCATATAATACAAAAAAAAGAAAACTAAACAAACGAAGCAAAAAATAACTGACGCTCTAAGAATAACACATAATATATGAAGCAATAAAAATATAGTGTCTTGAAAGATGACCTGATATTTTTGTTGATGAAGAAGTGGATGCCTTGGGCATCCCCAAGATTTTACGCTTGTAATTCTTGGATATTTCTTGGGGTGAAATAGGCAACCCCAAGCTTGGGCTTTTGTCCATTCTTCATCTCATCATATCATTCTCCTTTCTCTGCACTTGAAAACTTCCTCCATACAAAATTTCTCAAATTTTCAATAGCAACGTTAGTGTAATCAAAATAATATATCCACTTTGGTTCAGTTTCAACACAAGTCTAACACCCATTAAGACATTATCTACTATCACAACTTCTTCCAAAGCTCTTCCCTTAAAAAGAACACCAAAATAAAAATATTAAGAGGCAAATGCAAAGATTGGTAGAAATCTGTCAAAACAGAACAGTAGGTAAAGATCGATTTTTTTCGAAAATCTCCAGTTGCTCAAATCAAAAAGTGAAAAAATAATAAAAGTTAGATATAACCTGGGGCATGTACACAAAACATTTCCGATGAATTCACCATTTTGGCTGAGAGAATTGTTTTTTTTACGACAACACAGAATCTGTTTCAGGACAGTAACTTCCCCAAATCTTACTTCCTCCCTATTAGAGGATACTCTTGGCACAAAATGAAATAAAAAGGATACCGAGAGGTTGCTACAGAGGTAACAACTTCCAAGACTCAAATAAAATAAAAGGAAACTGAAATAAAAAAATATAATGGGTTGTCTCCCAAAAGGTCTTTCTTTATAGCCATTAAGATAGGCACGATAATTTTTGAAGATGCTCACATAAGAATTAGATTTTAAGAAAAATAAGAGAGCATCAAGAAGAAAACATAAAGAAATTTTAATTGTAACCCACTTCTATGAAAAAGAGTCTTGTAAAAAAAAAACAAGTCAATAAAGCACAAAGTTCCAAAATAAGTGCAACTTCAAAATTTCCAACATAAAGAGGGGAGAATTAATATTATTGAGATACATAGAACCATGTTTCCCTCTTTCATAATAACTTTCAGTAGCATCATAAATGAAATTAAAAATATAAATATCGCATAAAACATTCTTATCATGAGCCACATGCATAAAAGAATTAATACTCTCTACATAAGCATAGTCACTCTGATTAATAGTAGTGGGAGAAAATTCAACATAATATCTATCATTATTATTTTCATCACCATAATCATAAAATAGGAGGCATTTTATAATCATAATTAATTTTCTCCACAAATAGTAAGTGGAATGAACACATCATAATCATCATTGTAATAACCATAAAGAACTCCAACATGATAGACAAGTTGTATATTAGGGAGATGGTTTTGAGTAATCCCTCCATAATTATGAAAAGTTTCATAAGGATAATAATAATTATGGCCTATGTTATAGTATTCTTCATAATTATCAAAGACTGGGGGTATATTAGCATCATTAGCAATAGAATAGTTATCTTTAAAAGTGTGTTCATTTGTAAACATATCATCATTTTTACTAGAAGGAGATGTATCAAGCATATAATCATTAGTAGCAAAAGGATTTTCAAACACATCATCCACAAGCTCAAAGCTTTCTATATCATCATTGGAAGGAACATACTAATAGTACATCAATTATTATCATCATTTTCAAAATGGGTACCAAAGACATTTTCAAAATAAAAAGTAGTGTGTTTCTCCCAATCATGATCACTTTCATAAATAACAGTCATAGGAAAATTATCGAGTTCAGACTCATCAGCAAAAACTATAATAGGAGCAACATACTTAGGGGGAGATACCGTTACCTATCTCCTTTTACTCTTCTTCTTCTTCTTCCTCCTCTTCTTCCCCTCTTTAGGAGGGAGAGGCTTGAAACGAAGCTTCTCCACATACCCTGGTTTATTTTCAGAAAAAATAGAAACAACTTTGGAGGATTCCTCCTCTTCATTAATAAAAAAACACATATTAGTCTTGTCATATTTTGGTAAAGTTTCATCTTTTATAATATTTTGTATGTAAGTATTTGCATGGCAATTATTAAGACAATAAATATGACAACCATACAGGACACTTTTCATATCAAAAGCACTCATATCTACCAAGGAAGTTTTTCTTGATAACTCTTCACACCCCCAAAAATAAGGTAAGTTCATCATGCTGATTAGGAGTGATCATGCCATCACAATAAAACTTGCAGTACTCATTGGATTTGAAAGGCTATTATTACGGCCTGAGCATTGAAAATTGAAATGACCCACTTCATAGCAAAGTTCACAAATAAAAGGATACATGGCACAAACTTTTTCACCAAGATCATATAAAGCCCTCTACCACATTCTATTTTTTTCATTCCTATGATGGATACAATATTCTTCTTCAATTTTTTTTTTCACAAGGTTAAGTGCTCCCGAAAAATTAACATGCTTATAAGAAATAGTACTTTCAAAAGTTTGAGCATGTTTATTGCAATCATTAATAACAATTTCATCTTTCATGCAAGTGTATTTAAAAGGTTCATGGTATATGTCCTAATTTTCTTTAGTCACACTAATATGAGAAGCAAAGGATCTATACCAACCAAAAATCATTTTAGGATCATGGCCATATTTAGCACTAAGCTCTTGAAAATCAGCAGTTTTAGCGAAAGACTTAATTCAATCATACTCATAGTTTATACCTGATTCTTTACCTTTGTTGTCATTCCAATCTTGATTATTATTTTGAATTGTTTAAAGAAGATCCCATTTAGCTTCAACCTTCTTACTTGATAAATAACCCTCTGAACAAGCATCTAGATAATCCCTATAAGTCCTGAAAGCCTTGCATAAAAATTAGTAACAATTATTTCCTTAGGAAGCTCATGGTTAGGACATTTAAGTATTAATATTTTCAGTATTCCTTCCCCAAGCTTGGGCAATGCTTTCTCCATCATGAGGCAAAAAATTATAAATGTAATTCCTATCTAAATACAATTCATGAGGAGGAAAAAATTTAGAGAAAAAGAGAGATTCAAGCTCCTTCCACTCCAAATGATGAAGATCATCTAGGAGCTCATACCACTCCCTTGCTTTGTCCTTAAGTGACAAAGATAATAGCCTCCTTGATGAGGGGATAGTAACCCGGTATGCCAACTCCCAGGTGTAATCCGGCCCAGACGGCGGATGGACCAAATCCGGCTAAGAACAAAGAAGCTTCAGAAAGGCCCAGGGCTTGTAAGGATCGTAACCCGGATTGTGGGTTATGGTAAGGAAAGTTAGGTTTGTATATAGAGTTCGAGTAGGACTCAAGGAGCGCTTTGTATGGCAAGCCAAGGGGGGTATGAGTACTATATAAACCAATCCCTAGGCTTCGCCTGAGAGAGATTCAAGTCATAACTGTAACACCTATTATCGAGTATCCAGTATAATCATATCGAGATCCGGCGAGTTGTTTTCCGGCTCTTAGATTGCTTTCCGCCATGTCTTCCTTCGAGCTAAACCCTCTCCCAAATACCTGTGTCGACTTGCCCCTAGATCAGTTACCCCCGGTAACATCTGCCGTGATTATCCCACGACAGTTGGCGCCCACCGTGGGGCCTGCGTCCAAAGGTGTTTACATCACGGGAGAAGCTCGGAAGAGTATGGAGAACTTTGTCGTCGGCGAGATCTACTCCAATGACGAAGGAGAGCAGATAGTGGACAATTCCGGGTGGGAGTTGGAGCCGGATCACTTCGAATCCGGATCCATGGTGTCAATCGGCCAAATCAATATCTTCATCGGCATGGTACGTACGCTCAATTTGAAAGGACAATATCATGTGCATGTTACAGGGACTTCCAGCAGGGACAAAGGGGCGTTGAAGCAAACAGTGGATCCAGCCTCCTCGGCCACTTCGGGATCCTTGAGATGGGCGGAGCAAGAGGTAACATGGAGCAGAAGGGATCACCCGGAAGGAATAAAGCACCCCGGAACCTTGGCATTAGTGGTGGCACCCCAGGTCAATGGTTACGAGCTGAAGAAAGTCTTGATGGATGGAGGGAGTAGTATCAACATCCTATATTGGGAAACCTTCTTGCGCATGAACCTCAAGGAGTCCCAGCTACAAAAAAGTTCGACGGTGTTCCATGGAATCGTGCCGGGTCATTCGGCACGCCCCGAAGGAAAAATTGCGTTGGAAGTAGCCTTTGGAGAATCGGTAGATAACTATCGGGTGGAGTGGCTCACGTTCGAGGTAGTCAAGCTGCACAGTCCCTACCACGCTCTGTTCGGAAGGCCGGCTTATGCTAAGTTCATGGCTAGGCCGTGCTACGTGTATCTGCAATTAAAGATTCCGGGCCCCAAGCAGACCATCACTATCCATGGAAACCGGGATATAGCAGCCGAGTGCGATGAGGGAGATTCAGTAATGGCCGAACAAGCCTGCAGGAAGGAAGAGCTTCAGTATTACCGGTCGCAGGTGGATCCGGATGATGGTACAGCGTTGAGAAGGCCAGATGCTGAAGACGAAAGAGCGAAGTTCAAGGCAGCTCAAGATACCAAGAAAGTAGATTTTGTGGAGGGAGATCCCACCAAGCAATTCACTATAGGGTCCAATCTAGATGATGCGCAAGAAAAGGCTCTGGTGGAATTCATCCGTTCAAATGCGGATGTGTTTGCTTGGACACCCAGCGACATGCCGGGTATTCCCACTGAGTTGGCAGAGCACAGTTTGCACGTGGATCCCAAGGCCAGGCCTGTGAAGCAAGGTATGAGAAAGATGAATGAGGAAAGGAGAAGAGCTATAGGTGAGGAAATCGCGCGACTATTAACCGCAGGCTTTATCATGGAAGTATTTCACCCCGACTGGTTAGCAAACCCGGTTCTTGTGATGAAAAAGACAAATGAATGGAGGATGTGTATCGATTTCACGAGCCTCAACAAGCATTGCCCAAAGGATCCGTTCGCACTACCAAGGATAGACCAAATCATAGACGCGGTAGCCGGAAGCGACTTGCTGTGTTTCCTGGACGCATATTCGGGGTACCACCAGATTAAACTCAAAAGGGAGGATTGGGAGAAAACGTCATTCATAACCCCTTTTGGGGCCTTCTGCTACAAAACCATGACGTTTGGATTGAAAAATGCGGGCGCAACTTACCAACGATGTATTCAGAAGTGCTTCGAGGACCAAATTGGGCGCAACGTGCACGCGTATGTGGATGACGTGGTTATTAAGACCCGGAAGGCAGAAACGTTCATTGATGATTTGAAGGAGACATTTAAAAACTTGAGAAGGTACCAGATGAAGCTTAACCCAACGAAGTGCGTATTTGGAGTCCCGGCGGGGAAGTTACTCGGCTTTATAGTCTCCGAGAGAGGAATCGAGGCAAACCCGGACAAAATCAAGGCCATCCAAAGTTTGAAGAAACCGGAAAATTTGAAGCATGTTCAAAAGCTCACGGGCTGCGTAGCAGCCTTGAGCCGGTTCATATCCAGGCTTGGAGAAAAGGCAATACCCTTGTATCGGCTTTTGCGGAAGTCAGATAAGTTCGTGTGGGATCAGGAGGCAGATGAGGCGTTTGAAGCGCTAAAAAAGCAATTGTCGGAAGCACCAGTACTAGCAGCCCCGGGTCCTAAAGAACCTATGTTATTATACGTGGCCGCTGGTCCCCGGGCCGTCAGCGCGGTAGTTGTCGTAGAACGCAAGGAGGATGGGAAGGGATACCCGGTCCAAAGGCCGGTTTATTATGTCAGCGAGGTGTTATCGGAAGCAAAGCAGCGTTATCCACATTGGCAAAAGTTGGTGTTTGGGGTCTTTATGGCCAGCCGGAAGTTGAAGCCATATTTCCAAGAACATCCCATAACAGTGGTTAGTTCAATACCAATGTCGGATATCATCAGAAACTCGGATGCAACGGGAAGAATAGCCAAATGGGCAATAGAGATGGGAGATTATCATATCAGCTACGAGCCCAGATCAGCAATCAAGTCACAGGCTTTGGTCGATTTTGTTAACGACTGGACACACACTGGAATGGCTACTATAGTCCCAAATTCCGAGTCATGGACCATGCACTTCGATGGATCAAAGCAGTACGAAGGGTCAGGAGCTGGAGTAGTGCTGACGTCGCCAAAGGGGGACAAACTAAGTTACGTGCTACAGATTCACTTCGATTGTTCAAATAACGTGGCCGAGTATGAGGCCCTACTGCACGGCTTGAAGATAGCCAAGGAGATGAACATCAGAAGGATACGATGCTTTGGGGATTCGGATCTTGTGGTGCAGCAGGTATCAGGAACCTGGGATAGGAAGGACGCCACTATGGCAGCGTATCGCAGAGAGGTTGATAGGGTTGCCGGGTGTTTCTCCGGGTATGAAGTAGAGCACATAGACAGAAGAAAAAATGAGGCAGCGGATGCACTCGCCAGACTCGGCTCGCGTAGAGAGCCGGTTCCACCTAATGTTTTCCTGGATGAGCTATGGCGACCGTCAGTTAAATCCGAGTCTGAGGAAGAACTAGCAAATCGAGACCCGGATGAGGAGTTTGTGGCTACAATATGTACTGTTCCCGAGTGGACAGAGCCATATCTGGCCTATCTATCACGGGGCGAATTGCCAGAGCAGGAAGTATTAGCAAGACAAATCTTGAGGCGGGCAAAAGGATATACTATTATCAATGGGGAGCTGTACAAGAGAAGCGCGACAGGAGTCTTTCTGCGCTGCGTGACACCGGAAGAAGGCCGACAAATCCTTAAGGAGATCCACGAAGGTGATTGTGGGCATCATGCGTCCACAAGATCCCTTGTGGCTAAGGCCTATCGGCATGGGTTCTTCTGGCTCACGGCCTTAACAGACGCGGAGCGGATAGTGGCAAGATGCGATGGATGTCAAAGGTACGCTCGCCAAACTCATGTGCCGGCTATGGAGTTACGGACAATACCACTAACCTGGCCATTCGCTGTTTGGGGTATGGACATGGTTGGCCCTTTCCATATGTCACCATGCAAGAAGACACATCTTTTAGTGGCTGTCGATAAGTTTACCAAGTGGGTGGAGGTTATGCCGGTTACCAATTGTGAAGCGGCCACAGCAGTCAAATTCCTGAAAAGAATCATATACCGGTTTGGATATCCCCACAGTATAATCACTGACAACGGAACCAACATGTCCCTTGGAGAGATGGAAAAATTTTGTGGCAACAATGGAATCAGGCTTGATGTGGCATCAGTGGCACATCCGCAAGCCAACGGGCAAGTGGAGAGGGCGAACCAAGAGCTACTTAGAGGATTGAAACCGCGGCTAAGGGTCCCTTGTATCAGGGCCGCTGGAGCGTGGGTTGAAGAACTCCCTTCCGTGGTCTGGGGTATCAATACTACACCTAACCGGTCCACCCAGATGACGCCTTTCTTCATGGTTTACGGCGCAGAAGCAGTATTACCAAGCGACATCATTCATGATTCACCAAGAGTGACAGCCTACGTCGAAGTGGAGAACGAGAAGAACCGGCAAGACGCCGTGGACATGTTAGAAGAACAAAGGGAGCAAGCCTTAGAAAGGTCAGCCATATATCAGCAGGATTTGCGAAGATATCATAGCCGGCGGGTAAAAAGCCGGGTCTTCCAGGAGGGAGACTTGGTCCTGCGCTTGGTTCAAACAAACGAGGGAAAACACAAGCTATCGCCGCCATGGGAAGGACCTTTCATCATAAGCCGGAGTCTACATAATGGGTCATATTACTTGATAGATGCAAGAGAAGAATCGGCCACAGTCAACGACACTGCTCATACTACTGCACCTATGCAAGAAAGAGATAGACCATGGAACGTGGCTCAGCTACGTCCATACTATACTTAGCAGAAAATGATGTAACAGGCAGCAGGTTTCAGACGCACTCTTTTCCTATCCAGGGCACCCTTGGGGACTGGATGGGTTTTTAATGAGGCGGCCTGCTGGCCTAATTTTCTCATATCAAATAAAAAGGGGATTATCGAGAAAAGAGACAATTGTCATTTATACGGCGTAAAATATTTAGGTCTTGAGGGCTAGTTGCTCCTACAAGCACAGCTGCAAACTCAAAAAAGACCCGGCCTTGATGCCAATGAGTTATAGGGGCCGGCAACTCGAAAAAACGAGTGCGGCTACAATCTTATAACCGGACAAAGAAGTCCAAAATTCTCGTCTATTCTTACTTAAGCTCGATGTGACTCGCAACAAAGTGGCATGATCTGTTCGCCTACGATTACTATCAGTCATGAGACCCAAAAGGGACTTGTTTGACCCAGTTTTCGTATTGATGTAACAACATGGTATCCACGCGAAAGCCGGCTTATAGTACAAGATAGTCGAAAGGGTCATCTAAACCATAGGTTATGCAGAGTATAAGGCTTACAGCCGGAAACTCAACGATTATCAAGCATAACTTCAAACCTCATAAAAGCTGTCCTGAAGTTTTGGGCATCCAGCGATGGGCGATTCGTTTCCTTGAAAAGAAACAATCATGTGTCCTAGACGCGGAAACCCGGGCTGGGGACTTATGAGCTCTAATGAGGAAACAACATCATCCAGCCGATTAAATTACAACGAGCCACGCATCCGGGTCTCAGACGAAACCCGGAGGACGGGCTTTGCTAAGAAAAAAGAAGTATAAGTTATCGAGAATAAAGCAAGTGGATATCAAGAATAAGAAAACGCAAAGATACATTCATCAAAAGCCCAAAGGGGCGCAAAGTGCATCGGGAGTTTAACTCAAAGTATTACAATATCATAAAAGTATCAAAAGAGCACAGGCGCTCTGCTTAAACGAATAGTAAAGCTGTTGTAAACGACGCTTCGCCGATTGACGCATGTGGAATGATAAGCGTTACTTCAAGCTGCAGGATCCACCTTGGCCTTGCCCTTGGTGCCACTTGGATCAGTAGTAGTCTCGGGCTGCGCAGCAGAAGTTCCAGGAGCAGAGTCGACCTCGGCCTTCTTGGCGGCTTCTTCCTTTAACTTGATCGCTTCCTCCCTCCAACGGACAAGCATATCGAACGGCTGGGGGCGGTCAGCCTTGACAACCTTGTCATTAGCATCATAAGCCGGAAGAATCACATCAATTTCTAAGGCATCAGCGATAACACTAGCCGGATGACGGACTTCTTTCTGAATAGCCTTGAAGTCCTTTGGCAAAAACTTGGACCCATCCAAGTTGAACTCGGGGAATCCGCTCATAAGCTTGGACAGCTCTAGCTTGGGAGCGTAGGCCTTAGCTAACGCGAGTCCCCGGGTTACCCCAAAGCGGCAGGAGGACCGTTTCCAATGCCAAATCCATTCGGGGATGGTAGAGCAGCTTTCTAGTAACTTCTTCATGTTATCTGGCCTGATACCCGGCAGACGTAACTCGTCAAGTATCCAACTGACTCCGCTGCAAAGTTGGCGAAGAGTATTCTTGATGGTTTTAAGCTTGGCAGCATCATCTCCTTCGGGGGCAGCGTCATGTGGCCCTGCTAAAAAAGGCAAAAGAAGCAAAGATAGTAGGCAAACAAGTGCAGTTGTTCAAATCAAAGTAATCCGAGTCACAAAAGGTGAAATTCAAAAATCTTACCAGTTGCGGTACGATAAACACCATCAATTTGAGCAGAAAGAGTTGTCAGTTTGCCTTTTGCCTTACGAGCTCTCTTCTTGTACTTTTTCGTCATCTTCTGGCACCTGTGAGCCTCAGTCTCAGCAGCTTCACGAAGGGCCGCTTCTTTTTCAGCAAGCTTGGTGGATTTGGCCAGTTTCTTCTCCAACTGTGAAACATAGTCCTGTAGGGAAGCATGAAGAAGGGTCAGCCAGAAACATTATGCAAAGTTCCAAGCAAGCTACCTAGTAATTTACTCGGAACTTGGGGACTATATATGGAATCAATTGGTGTTAGTCGGGATTACCTCGTGCTTGAGTATTAAGGCATCTAGTAAGTTTTCTTCGTCACCCTTCAAGGTATGAAGGGCATCTAGCATCTGAGCAAAGGTCATGTCTTCAGGACGAAGTTGAGAAGGGCCGGAGGATTGGCCCTCTTGTGGAGGAGCTGTTCCGGGTCTGGGGGTCGAAACCCGGGTCGTTTGAACGTCCGGGTTAGGAGAGCCCGGCTTGGTCTCCAAGATGATGTCTTCGTCCACTTCTTCAGAGGGCTGGGGTGATGCAGTTTTCGGTGGAATTGGGTCCTTGAAAGGGTCTTCTTCTTTTCCGTCCTCGGCCTCGTCTTCAATCTCAACGTCCATGTCATCACTCGGCTTCTCCTCTTCCTGTCCTTCCGGTTCAGGAATATCCTGGTCGCTCAGCGTAACTGTGGCGCTGAAGACAAGAAGGAGGACATGGATCGGTGGAAGGTACCGAAAAAGGAAAGGTAACAAGTACGAGAAAATGCAAATAAAGGTAGTTACCCGGTATTTACGGCGTAGTCCGGAGGAAGTTCGCCACTGGAAGCGGATGACGTTGGCAAGAGCACTGGCTGCGGGACGCGAAATTGCCCGGCAAGTGGATGAGTAGGAGACGGGTGACGCTGAGGAGATTGGGAAGGTTGAGCTGGAGGGGTACTGGCTCGATGAGTAGGTGAAGTGGGAACACCCGGGTTAAGGGGATCATCCCCCGGAGAATTCCGGGTCACCCTACGTTTAGTCGGAAGAGGATCCTTCAAGAAGGGTGAATGTGATAATCGCTCGTTAAGTTCATGCATAGCAGCAAAGGAGTAAGGCGCACGAGACACAGAAGAGAAGGGAACCTTTTCAACTACCCCTCTAGCTTTCCTTTTGTTTCCAACTGGAGGCTCCCGGTCAGACTCGGTGGCTTCCGGGTCATTTTCTTCTTCCTCCTCGTTATCCCCCGACCCTGAAAGCCGAGTAAGTATCAGATAAGGGAAACAGCACAGATAAAAGGCAGGTATAAAGGTTATGGAGGAATACCCTCATCATCATCCACAGACTCGACCTCTTCTTCGGGGTCTTGAGAAGGAGGAGAGTTTTCGACTTTCCAGAAGGGATCGTCAGCCTGTAAACAGGTAAATACAAATGATGGTTAAAGGCTGTAGCGGACGAAAGTACTGAAATAAGAAAAAGGGGGGCAGGACTCACCGCTGGGGCGGGATTCTCCCGAGTAAACGGGGGTAACCCGGCGGTGTTCTTTATGACGTCCAATCTCTCCACCAAGAAGCCCTTGATGGTCTTGATGGTGTTACCGGCAGGGAAGTTTTTGGTGGAGTAGCGGAGGGAGTCTGTGATATGGCCCGAGTATTCGTGCAGCAGTTTTGAACGAATGGAGTTGGGTTGAACCCGGAACTCCACCCAGGTCTTTACTAAATTGAGCCCGAGAAGGCCATGGGCTGAGAAAGCTGCTAATTTGGCCAGAAGGGGCTGAATCGCTTCCCTATCAAGATCAGGCGCAAAAGCATTGAAAGACGCGGAGGGTTCGAGGGGGGTCTCCGAGTAACCCGGCAATTTCCTCTCGCCATCCGGAGAGGTATCATGGCAATAGAAGAAGGATAGCTGCCAATTTTTGGCATGGGAGTTCAGATTAAGGGCTGGCATCAGCGAGTGCTTGCGGCGTTGGATGGATACCCCGCCGCAAGTAAGGATTGCTCCGTCATCGCTCTCGCGGCACGGTTCACAGTAAAATAACTCGGTAAAAAGAGCTAGGCTTGGTTGAATGCACAGGTAAGACTCGGACAAGACTATGAAGTGAGTGATGTTCAGCATAGAGTTAGGCCCTATGTCGAACACCCGGAGGCCGTAGTGGCTTAGGATTTCTCGGAAGAAGGGGTGACCCGGAGGACGGAACCCCCGGATCACGTGCTCGGTAAAGCAGATTACCTCATTCCCGGTAGGAGTGGGACGGGTCTCATCGCCAGGAGCCCTCCAGTGTATTTCCTTTTGGGAAGGAAGGATTCCTAGCTCGGCCATCCCATCCAGTTTGGCCTTCGTTGTTGAAGACCGGCCCCAGTCGGCAGAAGCGGTTTGGGAGGTCTTTGCAGGGGCCGGGTGTTTTCCCTGTCTTTTAGGAGCCATGGAGCTGACCTGCAAGGGACAAGAAATGTGTGGGGTAAGATTCGGAACATCGACTCATTTGAATCTGGAGACATTAAGACGCTGAAGGCTAAAACAAGACCCGGGTAATGCGCTACGAAGCTAAGTGCTGAAGATTTTCCGGGTGTCGGATGAAGTTGAGTAAATTGTTAATTACTTACGTATTGAGGTGGGTTGGGTGAACATGGATGGTTGCCCATACCTTACTGAGGAGGGATTAACTGGAAAAGAAGGATTATCCGGGTGTTAATGCGGCAGGCGGAGAAAACAAGGCGGAACGGATCTAGAATCGAAGGACTTGCAAGTAATCTTATATGAAGTTTAATGGTTAATAAGGGCGCGGAAATGAGTGGTGATTGCGTATCAGGTGCTTGAAGAAGCTAAGGACTATCGAAGCGGACTAATTTGATGGTTCCCTAAAATTGATTTGCGGGTTGACTCAGATCCAATCTTGGTCAAATTGATGAAATTGCCGGTTTCAGTTGGATGGTTGAGAGGGGCTTACCGAAGGAGTTGAGGTCCGAACTGAGGCCGGTGCGCGGCGCGGCTTGAGTGTCTCACCACAGTCCTTGATGAAAGAAGCAAGAGCGTGGCGGCGGGGCTCGATGGCGGCGCTGGAGAGCTCGAGGTCGGGTGCGGCCGGAGGTGGCCTTATCTCTGGAAGCGCGCGTGAGCCCGGCGGCCGGAACTGTGAGGGAGCGAGGAGAAAGAAATGACGAAACGAGGTGAATGGTTTAGGGTTACCCTCTGCTGATATTTATAAGGGAGGTGGTGAGCTCACCCGCGGCCAGAAAGCCGGAAGTTGCGGAACAGTAATTATCCGCGCGGATTTGGCGTTGTGGGCGTTCGGAGCAGGGGTTCAAATATGGAAAGGCCCATTAGGCGTTCGAGGAAGGATCGAGCTATCGGGATAGCGAGCGCCTCAAGAATGAATCCACGAAGCCCGCGCTATCCTGGGGACTACTGATGAGGGGATAGTAACCCGGTATGCCAACTCCCAGGTGTAATCCGGCCCAGACGGCGGATGGACCAAATCCGGCTAAGAACAAAGAAGCTTCAGAAAGGCCCAGGGCTTGTAAGGATCGTAACCCGGATTGTGGGTTATGGTAAGGAAAGTTAGGTTTGTATATAGAGTTCGAGTAGGACTCAAGGAGCGCTTTGTATGGCAAGCCAAGGGGGGTATGAGTACTATATAAACCAATCCCTAGGCTTCGCCTGAGAGAGATTCAAGTCATAACTGTAACACCTATTATCGAGTATCCAGTATAATCATATCGAGATCCGGCGAGTTGTTTTCCGGCTCTTAGATTGCTTTCCGCCATGTCTTCCTTCGAGCTAAACCCTCTCCCAAATACCTGTGTCGACTTGCCCCTAGATCAGTTACCCCCGGTAACATCTGCCGTGATTATCCCACGACACTCCTATTAACTTGGTCCATTGAAATACCTGCACACTTGAACAACTCGCATAATTCATGTATGAAGAGTAAATGATCACTGGGATGGATGGTTCCATCTCCAAAATAGCAGTTGTTCATGACACGTTCAACAATTTTCATAGGTATTTTAAAAGGAATACTTTTAGCATGAGGATTTTAAAATATCACAAACATCATTAGATTTATCACATATGGGAGATAAAGTATCACAAGAGCAAATTTTCTCCTTTAAACTCGGGGAACTAAAAAGATCATTTTTATAAAAACTAACTTCCCCAAGCTTAGACTTTTCCATAGCATTAGAAATAATGGTATCCAAAGATTTAATGCTAATAACATTGCTATCACTATTATGCAAACAAAATTCCAAAGGTTTTTTTAATTTTCTCTTCAAAAGCATCATGTCCTAATTCAAGATAAAGATTCTAAAGATCTCTCATATTTTATTGTTTTCCATTAATCCTAAAGGTAAGAACAAGGAACAAGTAGAAATAAGCCTAACTAAAAATAAAAACAAGAAACAAAAATATATAATTGTATAATCTAAAGGAAATAACTTCAAGCACTCACAGAGGATGTGAGTACCTTTTACCTTACCTCCCCAGCAACGGCGCCAGAAAAGAGCTTGGTGTCTACGCACGCTTCTATTCTTGTAGACAGTGTTGGGAATCCAAGTGCAGAGGTTTGTAGAACACCAGCAAGTTTCCCTTAAGTGGATTACCCAAGGTTTATCGAACTCGTAGAGGAAGAGTTCAAAGAAACCCCTCTCAAGCAACCCTGCAGTTACGATACAAGAAGTATCTTGTGTCCGCAACACACCTAATACAATTTTTAGTTGTATAGGTGCACTAGTTTGGCGAAGAAATAGTGAAATACAAGTAATATGGATGATTATAAGTAGTAATTGCAATCTGAAATAAAAATGGCATCAAGGAAACATGTAGCAGAACTGGTTGTAAACGGTGTTTCAGTGATTAGAAACAAGGCCTAGAGATCATACTTTCACTAGTGGACACTCTCAACAATAATAACAAAATTGAATGCATAAATATCATCTCTTCACTATGCTACTCTGAACCACTCTCCGGTCAGATAACAAACACCAATCATTTGCGTAGTGCTATAAAAGCACTCCTTAGAGTTTGCATTTCCCCATCTAGGTAATCTCACACTGTTACTATGAGCCCTAGATGGTTCCAGACAAACACCACAATTTATAGGGTCATCCAACACAAAATATATATATCATGCTAAACCATATGGTGCACACACTGTCACCTTTACACCGTGATCAAAGTATCTACGGAGATCTCATAACAAAACCATTTGAGTAGCATAACAGATGAAGAGTAACATATACTTATTCAACTAGATTAAAAAGCTCATGATCACATAAAGATCACGCCATGGGAGAGAGCAATGAAAAACATAGCTACCGGTAGAGCCCCTAGCCTCGGGGGAGAACTACTCCCTCCCCATCATGTGAGTCAGCAACGGCGATGAAGATGGCGATGGAGTCGATGGATATGGCTCCGGGGGCACTTCCCCATCCCGGCAGGGTGCCAGAGCAAAGATTTATGTCCCCCGAAACTTATAGGCCACGACGGTGAAGTTACAGAACTTTTTGTGGAAGGAGGCTTTATATTTTAGGGTTTATGCCTCGGGGGGGGGGGATAAATAGGTGAAAGGGAAATGTTTGTGGGTGGCAGGAGGGCCACACCACCTGGTGGCGCGGCCAGGGGACCCGCGCCCACCTATTGTGTGGCCACCCTGTGGCCCCCTCCGGGTCTCATTTGGACTCCGTTGACGCGCCGGGAATTCTAAGACTTCAGGATTTTGTTTCGTCCAGTTCCGAGAGTATTTCCAAAAAAGCTTTTTTGAAACCAAAAACAACAAAAAACATGATCTGGCTCTGTGACATCTTGTCAATATGTTAGAACATGAAAACGTCAGGAAAAAGGAGGAAAACATGTGAAATCATAAAGGTATTGGATAGAAAACAAGCATGGAGCATAAAAAATTATAGATACGTTTTACACGTATCAGTAGCAAAGCAAGGCAATCGATCTTACTCACGTATGAAGAATCACTTATGGTCTGGAGCTCGTTCTTGAGGTGTGAAGAAAGCAGGATGTCAACGACATCCGTAACTTGGTTGTGTAGACCCATGATGACCCACATGTATAGAGGGTGTATCGTAGTACTTTCGATAAATAAGAGTGTCGAACCCAACGAGGAGCAGAAGGTGTTGAAAAGTAGGTTTGATAGATAATTCACTGTAAACACTAGAAAATAGGTTTTTGGTTGTTTTGGATATAACACATAAATAAAGTGCGAGTAAATAAATAACAGTAATAATAATTGCAGCGAGTGGCCCAATCCTTTTGAGATCAAGGACAAGCCAGTTGTTTTACTTATGGTGACTAAACGTTCTCGAGGACACATGGGAATTTCGTCAAGTGCTTTCGCTTCATATACGGTTGATTAATATTTATTTGTTCGCTAGGTGTTGTGTGGGTGAACCTATGCTAATGCACCGCCCAACTAGGATTAATACATACTTGTGATTATACCCCTCGTAAGCATCCGCAAATACAAGAAAGTAATTAAGATAAATCTAATCACAGTCTTAAACTCTAGGATCCTACACTCCCTCGTGCATCGGTTTCCTAACGGGGGTTTAGGTTTCTGTCACTCCGGCAACCCCACAATTAGTAGCCAAATACATAATGCATCCTCCTAGGCCCATAAAGGTGAAGTATCATGTAGTCGATGTTCACATGACACCACTAGAAGAATAGCACCACAACTTAAATATCAAACCACTAGATCTAGTACTAACATCATGACTTCTCCCATGTCCTCAAGAACTAAACGAAATACTCACGAGACATCATATGGATCATAATCAGAGGTGATATAATGGTGAATAACAATCTGGTCATAAAGTGCAAACACCAATAAATCTCACAAGCATCAACTACTAACAAGTAATCCACACCAGGAGAGAGATCTAGTGGAAAACAACGATAAAGACCCCTAATTGTTATAGCGGGATGAAGGTGGTAGGTGACGGTGATGGTGCTGGTGGTGAGGATGATGTTGATGATGATCTCGATGAAGCCCGGGGTGATGACGGTGACGATGGCAACGATTTCTCCTCTCTGGGGAGGAATTTCCCCGGTAGATTTCTACCTTCCGGAGAGTTTTTCTCTATATGTTGTTTTCCGCCCCAAGGCGGCGGCGGAATATTTCTTAGACCACGTCTAAGGGATTAGGGTTCCCTGGGGGGTCAAGTACGCGAAAGGGGGCCCCCAAAAGTGGGTCAGGGGGCCATACCACCCCCAGGCGCAGCCAGAAGGGGGCTCCGCCTGGTGGTGTGGGCCCCTGGTGGCCCCCCCTCGGGGTTCCCTTCTGGCTGGTTTCCTCCTCGGGGCTTCTAAGACTTCTCGTATACCCCCTTCTTCTTCTGATCTTCTTAAATAGGGTATCTCGGCGGTGCTTTTTTCCATTAGATTTCTGGTCCCGGCATTTCTTCTCCCATAATTATTAAACATGCAAAATAAGATGAAATAACATAAGTAATGTATCATGACATGAAATATATCGATGAATAACAGAAAGTAACAATATAAAATAGTGCTGCAAAATGGACGTATCAACCCAGCTTAACATATTCACGAATGCTTTATCCCTTCCTGAATCCACCATCGGAAGGTCTCTTCCCGGTTGTTGTTTCCAGCACTAGAATCCCATAACTGAAAATATCTCCATTTGTTGATACTATGTTTCCAACACCAAAATCTATTCATTAAGCATTTGAAAAATAAGTTACTTTCTATTATAATGCAACCAGATACAAACTTGAAGTAGACTAGAACATTGTACAATAAGAAATGTGTTTGTACCATATAAAACAGATTTATTTGGCATGTCCTTTTATGAGATATTTCATAAAGTGATAGGGAATGATCATGTAGAACATTATAAAAATATATGGAAACATATTAGACTAACCTGGGGCAACATAACCGATTGTCCCTCTTAATCCCACTGAGCTCTGTGACTGATGAAAAGACGAGCTTCGCTGAACAAGAATTTTGTCAAGCCAAAGTCTCCAACACGGGCGACCATCTCAGCATCCAAGAGCACATTACTTGACTTAAGATCACAGTGTACAATAGGTTCAGGTCCATGGCAATGAAGGTAATCCAACGATAAGTCACATCGAGGAGTATGGTCACTCTCTTGAGAAGATTTAAATACTTTTGCTCTGTTTGATCATTTGTAGCATGATGCAGCCAACCATCTAAACTTCCATTAGGCATGAACTCAAACACAAACGCTTTGAAGTCGTTGCCTCTGGTGTCAATGTTCGAGCAAGCTTTAATTATTTTAACAAGATTGTGGTGTCTCAAGCTCCTCAGTACTTCACATTCAACAACAAAAGTCCTAAGCGCCCCAGGATTTTCAAGCTTCATAACCTTCACCGCAACTAGACTTGTACCATCACCAGCTTGGGCACCCATATTTCCTTTGAACATAGACACAAATGCACCCGAACCCAAAAGATTTCTACTTGAGAAGGAATCCTTTGCTCCCACCAACTGAGAATAAGTGATCAATGGGTGGCCCTACAAGGGTGTTGTTGTAGGATCTATTGTTTTGCTTTTTTTGCGGCAATTGTGAAATTTGTAGAGCAAGAAAAGGATGGATATTGTCGCAACGAGGCGGACACAACAGGAATACCAATCAAGTTATGTTTTTTCGCACGTGATGTCGAAGAACACGGGGGCAAACACATATGAGGTATGCCACCGCAAAGTTTCTCATTGATTTGGATTGAGAATCCAGAAGCATTTGAGAAAACACCAAAGTTTGGCACTTCACCGGAAAAAATGTTGAATGGCAGATTTAGACAAGAGAGCATGCTAAGATTACCTAAGAAGGTGGGTAACTGGCCCGAAAAGTTGTTGCTTGCCAGGTCAAGAGTTTCTAGACCTTTCAACTGGCCCAGGAGAGAAGGGATACTACCATGCAAGAGATTACTTTGCAAATAAATATTTTGGAGAAGTTGACATTCGCCTAGAGAACTAGACAGATTCCTGATATCTACATGTATTGATCCCTCCAGGTTATTTTCAGATAAGTCCAAACCTCTAGAGAATGTTCGAATATTGAATATCGTACTAGGAATTCGGCCTATAAAGTTATTGACTGGAAGATCTAGCTCGACTAAATTTGTTAGGTTTCCAAGCGTACTTGGTATCTCACCACTCAAGATGCGCCTTCCCTCTGGCACATTACACCCCGCCAACTTCGGAGAATGATCCCGTCTTCCCAAGTCCAATGGAGGTTGAGTCGAATCTGGTTGATGGCTCGAAGAAGAAAAATATGGAGGAATTCTTTTTCAATGCAAAGTCAGTGCTGGCTTCCAATGGTGCGCAGCCCTACCCGTCTCAATGCAAATCCTTAGTTTGATCCGTCGGGGCTGCGTGTAGCCTAGGACAGTTCATGAGCTCCACGGTCTTGTGGAGCAACACCGCCCGGAAGTGAGATTTCGTTCAGAAACTAAGATGGCAGTAGTGAGATCTAAAAGTTGGGTTTCGAAAATGCAATGCGAATTGACAGCGAGGGCCTCAGTTGTGGGTCTGTTCTTATGTGGAGGACAATCATTCTTGTGCGGCCAAAATCAATGATCAAGTCACACATAGATATCTTTGTATGTGATGATGAGCTTGGAGGGAGTGAATGGCGCTTCAATGGCTTCTATGTGGAGCCCGGAAGGAGAACATGAAGAAGTCATGATACTTGATGCATTTCCTTCGAAGTGTCTGTGATTTATCTTGGTTGTGTGCGGGAGATTTCAATGAAGTGTTAGCTCAGGAGGAAGTATTTAGCCGCTCTGGAAGGGACGAGTGGCAGATTGCTGCCTTTCGAGAGAAGGTGGAAGACTGTGAATTTACTGACCTTGGTTATGTGGGACTACCATATACTTGGGATAATATACAGGGAGGGGAGGATAATGTCAAAGTCAGGCTACATAGGGCCCTGGGTGATGTTGGTTTCCTGCAACGCTTTGGAGGCACAACCGTCAAGCAAATCCATACGACAGAATCTGACCATTGTGCCATTCTTATCGAGGTGGCGAGGGTGCCTAGGGAGTTTACAAGAGGAGCAATTCAGGGTATTTGCTATGAAAATATATGGGCGGTGGATCCCTCCTATGGTGAGCTGGTGGAAAATGCTTGTTCTCCTACACGGTATGGCTTGAGTGGTTTATAGGCAAGTCTGAACCTGATGCATGGGTTTTTGAAACAATGGAGCCATTATGTTTTTGGCTCGACGCGTCACAAGCTAAAAAAAATCTGTAGTACCACATTGAAGGGATCCACAGACGTAATTGGAGATCTGGCCCGACTAGAGAGGAGAAAGAGGTTCTCAAGAAGATCTCCGATCTCCTGGCTCGGGAAGAAGTAATGATGCGCCAACGCTCGAGGGTGCAATGGCTTGCTGAGGGTGATAGGAACATGGGCTTCTTCCATGCCAAATGTAAACAAAGAGCCAAATAGAACTAGATTCCCCCCTCGACCCTTGAGGATGGATCTTCTTGTATTGTTCAAAGAGAGATTGAGAAGGAAGCAAAATCCTTTTTATCAAATTCTCTTCTCAGCCCAAAACATGTGCGAATTGGAAGGTATTCTTCGTTTTTTCCTAGGAAAAAAGATGCTATGAATAATTTATTATGCAATCCTTTTGACCCTGGCGAGATCTAAAATGCTATGTTCGTGATGAAGCCCAATTTATCACCGGTCCTGGTGGCTTTACACGGGGATTTTTAGAGGCATTGGGGGGATTTAAGGGGTTATGTGTGTAACGCCATTCTTGGCTTTCTCAATGGGCGCGATATGCCTTATGATTTCAATAGTACTATCCTACTCATACTGAAGGTCACGCATCCGTAGAACATGTCACAGTTCCGTCCCATTTCCCTTTGCAATGTCTTATACAAAATATGCTCTAAGATAATCGCCAACCGACTCCATTCCACTCTTTATGAGATCGTCTCGGAGGAACAAAGTTCCTTCGTCCCTGGCCGTTTAATCTCTGATAATCTCTTGACAATTTTTGGGTGTGTCTACTACTTGAAAAGAAAGAAAGGCAAAGCTGGTGCGTGTGCTATAAAACTGGACATGGCAAAGGCCTATGACCAAATTGAGTGGAAGTTTCTCGAGGACATTATGCTAAAGCTTGGATTCACTCCTCAAGTGGTGAATCTCATTCGGAGGTGTGTGGTGTTTGTGAACTTGTGGGTTAAGGTCAATGGTCAGCTTTTCAGATGTTTTCACACCCAAAAGAGGGTTGCAGCCAAGAGACCCAATCTCTCCTTGCCTTTTTTTTTGCTTTGTGTAGAAGGTTTCTCTAGCCTACTGAAATTCTTGGGCCCTCACTTCTTGGCCCATGGTGTGTGTGTTATCATCCAGTCTCCATGGATTTCACATCTTCCTTTTGCAGATGACTGCATCATTTTCACTCAAGCTTCGAAGCGAGAAGCAAATAGAGTTGATGAAATCCTTGATACTTATCTTGACCAGTCGGGACAGTTGGTGAAAAATCGGAAGTCTTCCTCAGTGGCAACTTTAATATGCAGACTCATCTTGACGTGCAACTTTTCTTGGGAATTGAAAAAGAGGCTCTTAAAGAAAAATATCTCGTCCTTCCCACTGGCATGGGAAGAAATATCTCTGGCCCATTTGAGAAGATCCATACCGGGGTTCAAACCTAATGGGGGTGGGCTGGCGCGATAAAAATTTAAATGCTATATCAAAAGAAGTCCTTATCAAAAGTGTGGTACAGTCCACTCCCACACACTCGATGAGCTGCTTCGCCTTGTTCAAAACAACCTATAGGAAGATATCCTCTTCTATTGACATATTCGGGTGGGTGGATACAGAGATAAAAGAAGAACCCATCGGAAAAGATGGCCAGAGGTTACACAACCCAAGATTCATGGTGGAATGGGATTAAAAAATATGCAACTCTTCAATACTTCCATGCTTGATAAATAGGGGTCAAGGTTCCTCACAAACCTGGATTCCTTGTGTGCAAGGGTCGTTCATGGAAAATATTTCCATAACACAAATTTCATGCATGCGAGGAAAAAGAAAAATAGCTCACACACTTGGCATGCCATTATGAGAGGCGGGTCCACCCTTGAGTTGGGATCAATCAAAATATTTGGGGACGGCGCCTCGATTGATATTTGGCAGGAAAGATGGATCCCCGGGGTGTTTGGACACATGCTATGTGCAAGAAACCTATGGCTACTGCGTCCAAAGTCTCTGAACTTATAAATGATAATGGCGTTACATGGAATTCTCAAGTTGTTCATGCTAACATTATCCTGCCTGATGCTCTTGATGTGCTTCGTATCCCGCTAGGCATCCTATATGGAGATCTCTAGGCTTGGGGCAGGGAAAAAATTGGTTTGTACTCGGTCCGCCCAGCTTAAAAAATCCTAGGCTCTTCCGAAAGATCTGCTAAGCACTTCAATTCAGATTTCACTAGCCCGTCCTATGGCGAGGAGAGCCCTCTGTGGAGAAAGCTTTGGAAGTTGTCTTTCCCGCCGAAAATCAAATGTTTCTGGTGGCTTGTTATGCATGGTTTTATGCCGGTTAGAGAGGTGTTGCACAAGAGACATATGAATAACCAGAGCATCTGCACTGATTGTGGGGAAAAAGATGAGACGATTTTCCATGCTCTCACTGAGTGTACCTTTGCTAATTTGTTATAGAAGCCTTTAAAGGCGGTGTGCCCTATAAAATTTCCTATTCCGCATCCTGAGTATTCGGCAGGAGACCTTCTTGAATACTCTCCCTGTCCAACCAATGAGGTTTGTGCCATCCTTTATGGGCTCTGGTTTCTTTGGACTGCTAGAAACAATCGCAAATCTGGGGTTATTCCAATGGGTATCACAAAACCTTGTAGATGGGCTTTGGACTGCTAAAAAAACGGACAAATTCGTATGGTGGGGGGATGAAGAAATTATAATGCGCCCTACGGGGCTGCTTACCTTAGAGGGGGGCACAAACGGTCAATTTACATTAAAAAAAACAAAGAAAATATAAATAAAACCCTAACTAGGGCTAGTTGCCGGCCACGTTTTCTGGCTCGCCATAGAGGTGGCCCGGAAGGTCGGAAGGCCGCAGCGGCATAAATGAAATAGCATTTCTTAATCCCTATTTTTTTTACTGTTAGTTAACAATACTAATGATATTATTTACAAAGGTGTTAAGTGGTGCAGGTGTTTAACTACTCTCTCGCTTCGAACACCGCAAAAAAGTGAAGGTAGATCAACCTCTTTTGCTCCTCTAGGAAACCGAATATTTCAATCGAATCTTTCTGGCGCAACCGGAAATTCCGGTTGTGGTGGATTTCTCTGAATTTGGCTAAGTACAAAACCATGCTGAGCACTAGTGGTAGCCAGAAATTTCAACGGAAATTTCCATGTCAAGCGGATATTCCGCTTGGAAGATTTTGCGTCGAAATGGCTAGGTCTGGATTTCTCTGCACACTGGTGGTAACCGTAAATTTTATCGGAATACTTTGTTCAAACCAGATATTCCGGTTGTGGAGGATAATACATATGTTGGCTAAGTCATAAACTCTCCACGTACTGGTGCCTATCGGAAATTTTAACCAGAAATTGTGGAGGAACCAGAAATTCTGGTTTGGTCAACTTCCAATCGAAATCTTAGATCTGGAGGAATTTCTCCTAACAGGAAATTCCGGTCAAAACTTGGACCGGAATATCCGGTCCCGATTTCTGCATCCAACGACTACATTTATGGAGGGGGTATAAATACCCCTCCTTCTTCCCCAAGTTATCCAGTTCGTCCAATCCATTAATGTGCATTTATCGAGCTCACCAAATCCAAGATTTCTCCCAATCCCTCCACTCAAACTCGTTGATCTTTGGAAGATTGACGGAGAAGGCACCGATCTACATCTTCACCAAGTCGTTCTTCATTTCCCCTCATTCTCTTGAGTGATTATAGTCTAGGGTTTCTTTGTGGAAAACATAGACTCCATTGCTACACTTGTTGATTATTGGTGATTCTTGGGAGCCCAAAATTCAATTGTGGGTGTGTGCCTCAAACTCGTTGTAAATGACTCGATTCCCGCCTCAAAGAGGATCAATAGTGGAAGGTGGACTTGGCCTTTGTGGCGGGGTTCATCGGAGAATAGGGTGAGCCCTTTGTGGCGTTGAGTAGGCCTTCGCGGAGAAACTCTGTAACATCCAAGTATGAAAACATCCCTTTAGTTGTTTTATTTCTTGTTTACTTTTAAGCAATGCATCATGTCATCATCTCATTGCATTTGTTTTATTTATGTTGCATTGTTTTCATAATGAAATCCCAACTTAATCAACCTTTGTTTTCACACGTGTCTGTTACAATCTTTTCAAATAAAGATTTGCAAATCAAAACTTCATTTGTTTCCAAGTAACTCATTAATGTTCAACTATTAATTTGTTGCCTCAAATCATTCACATAATTCCACCAATTAATTCTAAATCACTTCCCAAATTCAAACCAAGTTTCAAATCAGTATTCTTTTGAAATCATGAAATTCACCACACTTTTGTACTCTTCAAATCCTTCTAAAAAAACCCTAGGGGTAACCCTATTCAAATGCATGTTTTCTTAATGGCTTAGTAATATTAAAATTTCCTCTAAATTTGGGTTCAATACAAACTATCATCTCAAATCTCAATTTTTTGAAATCCAATCTTACAATATGGTTTCTAATTACATACCAAGGCTAAACTAATTTTTTCTGTAATTTTTACTAACTAAAACCTTAACTTTTTCTTCCAAAAGCAAAGCTGCAAAAAAAAAGAGTAATAAACAAAAAGAATAAAAGAGAGGGGGGAAGAGAGCAGCCAGCCCACTTTGGGGCCAGCCCAACTGCCCAAGGCCCATACCCCCCTCTGTATCTCCTACCTCCTGTACGGAGCACCATCCATGGTGTCCACGTACCAGGTTCAGAGGAGAGAACGGTTGATCGAGCTCCTCTCCTCCTCTATAACCTGCCCTCGAGCACCTCCTCCTAACCCTAATTCCTTCACCCCTCTCTTCCCTCGCGCGCCGCCTCCTTTTTCCTCTCTCTCGCTGCACGCTTTCTCCTCTCTGTACCGAGCTTCATCACCGCCTCCCTCTCCGGCGAGGCGCCGCCGCCACGGTACCCGCCCGGCCGCGCTAGGGCCGGGAACGGAACCGGCGCTGCGTCCTCTTCCTCGCCGTGGTCTCCGTTTTCCCCGAAGACCACCGGACCACCGCCGCCAACCTCGCCGTCGCCCACCACAGACTGCCCCGACCTCCTCCTCCGCGGATCCCCTCGAGGTGAGCTCTGTCCGCCCTCGCCTTCTTCCCTCTCGGCGACCGCACGGCAGCACCGGCCGCCCGCATCCGCCCCAGTCGCACACGCCGCGGGCGAGCATCCACGGCGGGGCACCGCACCCACAGCGATCGCCGGCCGGCCGCCCCTGTACGCTCATCTGTTTTTGTACCTGCACGTACGAGAGAAGTTCAGAAGTTCAGTTAAACTTGCATCTGAAACGGAAACTCACCTTAAACCGTAACCTGCATCTGTACTGACAAGCAACCGATCCCAGCGCAGTTGGCAGAGCCCATGCGAGCGCTCGCCCAGATCGCAGGTTCGACTCCCGCGGGAGGCAATTTGCCTCCCCCTTTTTTCCTAGCGCGCGACCCGCGCGGGGCCCACACGTCATGGACCTTGCAGGCCACATCACCCCAGCACTGCCACCTAGGTGCCACGCAGTGACGCTGACCCCACTGTCAGTGGCTGGGGCTGGACACTGCGCGGTGCAGTTGGCTTTTCTGCCTTTTTATTTTTTTCAATATCAGTCCAGTAATTTTCAGAATAGTCCCTAGAATTAAACCCCTAATAACTTTTAATTCCTAACTCCAAATAATAAAAATAAAATATGTACACTGCACCAAATTTAATTATCTACCTAATTATAACATTTGTTTTCTGTTTTGAATTTTCAAAATGCAATTCAAATTTGAATTCAAATAATTCAATTGCAATTTGCTAAAATCCATAACTAATCCATTATTAATCCAAATCATGCAAATAAAATATGTTTTCCATACCATTTTGAACCATCTATTCAAATATAATTTTTGTTTTCTGTTTTGAATAATTAAAATTGCCTAAACCATTTAAATCGTGTTTAATGCAATTAAAAATTGTCTAATATTGTTTAATTCATAATTAAATAATCCAAAGTCCAATTTCAAAATGTGAAAAATGTAATCCAACTAAAAATTTGATAACCTTTTCAAATATCAACTTTGTTATTTGTTTTGCACACTTTAACTTGTTGAAAACAACCACTACTTGTTTAACACCATTAAGTAACCAAAAGTTTCCAAACTTAATAAATGTTTTCCAAACTTGTTAACCATCACTCCAATTGCATCTAATCTTGTTTACTTCTTGTTACCATCATGCATGCATCATGTTTAACTACTTACACTTGTTAATCAAATGTAGATCATTGCTTCAACCTAAACCATTTGCATCCATATGCAATTCACATTGCATATGGGTCCAATTAAATTGTGTTACCTTGTCAAGTAGTTTACTTTGATGCAACTATTAAACATGACATGCATCATCCCATGTTTGTGCACTATGCCATGTATTGATTGTCTACCTTTTCTGCAATGTCTGTTTGCTTCTTCTCGGTTAGACGACGACGTTGGTACCGACGAGACTTACGACACCACCACTCAGGATCTAGCCCAGTACGATACTGAGCTGCCAGGCAAGTTATCACTCACATGAATCATCGAGTTCTCTTCCACACTTGTTGTCGATACTATCCTTTTGTCTATTTCTGCTAGCCCTATGAATCGATGCTTGTTCTCCGAACCCATCACATGATACCCTGAACCAATGATATTGCCTCACCTCCATACCTACAGCCTTTGTTTGAGCCTGTTCTATTCCAGCATGCTTAGGTTGCTTTTGCTCGAGCTCGCTGTCGGTTACTTCTTTTACTATCGTGCTGTTATTATTGTTATCGTATCGGGGGCTCGAATGTTAATCAATCAATCCTGTTAATGCTGCTATTAATAATAATTTGATGATAAGGCACCGGCGGGAGGCCCTAAGAGGTTTTGAGGCCCGCTAGTAGGAAAAGGGTCTTGTCTACTGATCCATGATGAGCGTGCTCACCGCATCCGGGTGGTTAGTATGGGGACCCCCCTCGACTTAGATCTGATCTGCAGCTTGTCCGAAGAGCCACACTTAGTTCGGGTGTTCCATTTGCTCATTGCATTTTGGGAGGCGCCCCCATGGTTACTGGTTACTGATGATACATATAGGGCGAGGCCTGTGGTGCCGGGGGGTGTGGTTTTCATCCCTGCGCTTAGGTTAGGCGGACTGGCCGGGACCTTATAGCTCCGTGGCTCCGAGGATGGGTTGTAGAGAAGGTTTGGGTCGTGTCAAGTCCACCTAAGTTTTAGTTGGTGGCTTGAGTGTGTACGGGTACTGGAGCACACCCTGCAGGGATGAATCTTCTCGAGAAGCCGTGTTGTCCGCGGTTATGTGACGACTTGGTGAAAGTACTGGCTAACAAGTACTCAGGACAACTTCAACTAATGATCAATCATGTTACACCCAACAAGTAATAACTTGACTAGTAATAGGTTATTCACACAATAACTTGACTCATCTTTAATACCACGGTGTGAGTTATCCTCGGATCGCTTCTTCGGATAAGGGGCGAGGTCCAGGACGGGTTTGTTTGAAGTTATCTTTCAGTTGGTTACAACTCCTCGATCTTATCTTTTCTGTTAGCCGGAACTTGTAGTTATCTTCTGTAGTTGGTTAGAGCAGCCCGCTGCAGCTTTTTAATACCTATATTCTTCCGTTGATCCCAAGCATCCCGGCTTGTGTTGACGGGTAACTCTTTGATGAAGTGTGAGTCTTGCTTGCCAGTACATCAAATGTACTGACCCCGTTGGGGCTGTGGTTTACGCAGAGTTCGACTACGACTACGATGCTTCTCAGGACGGCTACTTCGTGGAGTTTGACGACACTGCAGACGAGTAGTTAGCTGGACCTCGGGCAGGATCCAGAACCTACGTGGATGGGCTTCGTTGCATTTATTTTCTCCGGCTTCTTAAGCCATGGATTTGTCTGTATTCAGACCCCCTTTGTTTGCTTCCGCTGATGTAATGAATGTTATGTTGGGACATGTGTCCTCTGGATGATTGTTTTGCTATCTCCGCCTTAGTGAAGGCCATTTGCAACTTATTTCATTCTTTTGTGTCTTAGAGACATTCTGTGCTACCGTTCGTACCAAACCGTTGACGTACAATGCGTGTATGATATGAAGTACGTCGACGGTAGTGCCTCTGGTTCCTGGCGGATAGTTTTCTTCGACGATGGGAGCAGGGCTTGTGTTGTCGCGCATAAGCGCAGGCCTACCAGGAAGCTGGGACGTGGGAGCAAGTAGGCCCCATAATCCAAGCACCTGACTTCCAGTTCGTGCGTTGAGTATCCTCTAGAAACCTTGGGTGCGACAAATGGTATCAGAGCCTGTCTGACCGTAGGTTCCCGTTTTACTGGTCGCAGTTTGAGTCTAGAAACTATTTTGTAGCTATATAGGAAAAATGAAACGCGAGAGTAGGAATTCTGCCATTTTTACTTCTTTCCCCACCCACCCTCCCTTTTTCTGTTAAGGAAGTGCAACGTTGTTTTTCTCTTCTCACCTAAACCTTCAAGTTAGGATTTCACGTGTTCTGGGCTCTTCCGTAGTACCTTAGGAGTTTTGGTCGCGAGTTTCCCGATGTTGCTTCAATATCATGTTTCTCTCAAGAACTTTTCGTCCATTGAATCTTGTTGTGGTTTTCAACTTCAATGCTTCTACCGGCGCCTAACCACAAGGTGTACTCCAATGCTCATCACTGAGTACCGATGTATCCATTCTTAACTATGTTTAGTTATCCTTTCATACTCAAACCATTTATGGTGAACGTTGAGGGTAGTATATGTTTGATCCCTGCTACCTTCTTACCGTCTGAAGTAATCTTTTTTAAGCACTTATATTGGATTTTGTTATCCGGTTAGTGTGTTAATATTGGTATCCTCTTCAGGATGGAAAGTGGTGACGAAGAACACACACTGCCACCTGAGATGGGGAAAGTGCTGTCTCAGATGACACAAGTCATAAAGCAGATGCAGCAGAACCAAGACCTTGGGAGTAATGGCAACGCCCGCGTGTCTATTCGGGAGTTCCTTGAGCTCAATCCGCGCACGTTTGATAACCCCTCCGAGCCATTGGATGCTGATGACTGGCTCCGTGAAATGAACCGTACTCTTATGGTAGCTCATGTGGCTGACGAGGACCGTGTTCCTTACGTGACCTACCTTCTCCGTGGACAATCCATGTCTTGGTGGGAGAACTTCCAAGAAATGAGAGGTTCTAGTGTGGCAATCACATGGGAGGATTTCAAGCAAGCCTTCGTGCGCCATCACATTCCCGATGGGCTCATGGAGAAAATGCGTGAGGAATTCTATTCTTTCACACAAGGCAATCTGGACGTTCTCGAATACCAAAGAGAGTTCAATCGTCTGGCTCGCTACGCCGGAGATGAGATCTCCACGGAAGCGAGAAAGATGGCAAAGTTCCGCAGGGGTCTCAACCCGGAACTCAAGTATGCTCTCACCAACGTCAAGGCCAAGAATTTTGAGGACCTCATCAACATCGCTCTAAATGAAGAGCATGGGCGCAAATTGGTTGAGGAATCTCGTAAGCACTCTCGTGAACAGGCTAATCTCTCAAAAGCTATCATGCCTCCACAAAAACGAAGAGTTTGGGTTCCATATACCACTCCAACACCGCCCATCAGCTTGCCAAGCCCGGCAGGATTTCTTCCCCGCCCTCCCACCCCAGTGGTATCTTTAGGAGGTGCTCCATCTCAGCCAAGTCCAACAGCTCATCGTTCTGCTGTTACATGCTACAAGTGTGGACAGCCGGGCCACTATTCCGATAAGTGTCCGCAAAGGCACCTCTTTCCACCTCCACCTCGCCATAGGTCGACCCCGACAAGAATACGTGGTCCTCCGTTGGGTTGCTACAACAACAACGAGATTGGCGTGAGAACCGTTAAGGTGAACCATGTCAAGGCCCAGGGAGCAGAAGAATCTCCAGAGGTTGTAATGGGCACACTTCTTGTGAACTCGTTTCGTGCTAAAGTCTTGTTCGATTCTGGTGCTTCACACTCTTTCATCTCCCAATGCTTTGCAAACAACAGTGGAATCAACTTCGAACACTTGTCTATCCCTCTCCTAGTGAAATCACCGGGATCTAGCTGGCAAAGCAATAAAGTTAGCCAGAACATCGAGATCACAATTGGAAACCTCCCATTCCAGGCATCTCTGATAGCTCTCCAATCTTCAGATATTGATGTCATTCTGGGGATGGATTGGTTGGTAGCCAACAAAGCAGTCATTGATTGTCCTGCTAAGTCTGTCAAAATCACACACCCTTCTGGCCAGATAGTCTACTTCCATGCTGAAACTCCAGTTGCTCAACTCTACACTCTCAATGCAAATCCTCTACCATCTATTGAAACTATTCCGGTGGTTTGTGACTTCCCTGATGTCTTTCCAGAAGAATTGCCAGGAATGCCTCCTGACAGAGCTGTTGAGTTCGTCATCGAACTTGAACCAGGCACTGCTCCAATCTCTAAGCATCCGTACAAAATAGCTCCTCCTGAACTGAAGTTGTTGAAGGAGCAAATTGATATGTACATGCAGAAAGGCTATATTCAGCCTAGTTCCTCCGCTTGGGGTTGCCCAACTCTGTTTGTTGCCAAGAAGGACCAAACTAAGAGACTTGTTGTGGACTATCGTCCTCTTAACGAGAAAACAATCAAGAACAAATACCCAATTCCTCGTATCGATGATCTTTTTGATCAACTTGCTGGAGCCTCAATATTCTCAAAGTTGGACTTGAGGATGGGTTACCATCAAATAAAGATCAGAAAGGAAGATATTCCTAAGACAGCCTTCACCACTCGCTACGGTCTATATGAATACACCGTAATGTCCTTTGGTCTCACCAATGCACCGGCGACCTTCTCTCGACTGATGAATTCTATCTTCCACGAATACCTCGACAAGTTCGTTGTGGTATACCTCGATGATATTCTTGTCTACTCAAAATCCGAGGAAGAGCATGGAGAACACCTTCGTCTCACTCTCATGAAACTCCGCGAGCATCGACTCTATGCCAAGTTCTCCAAATGTGAGTTCTGGATTCCAGAAGTGGCCTATCTTGGTCACATCATCTCTACCAAGGGCATAGCCATTGATCCTGAAAAGGTTAAGGCAATTGTTGATTGGAAACCTCCTAGGACGGTGAAGCAAGTCAGAAGTTTCCTTGGCTTGGCTAGCTATTGCCGTCGTTTCGTCGAAAACTTCTCCAAAATTGCAAAACCTCTCACTGATCTCACAAAGAAGGACAAGAAGTTCGTTTGGTCTCCACAGTGTGATGAAAGTTTCAATCTCCTCAAAACCAAACTCACTTCTACACCTGTTCTAGTTGGTCAAGATACCACCAAACCTTTCCAGATATTCTGTGATGCTTCTCTCCAAGGCCTAGGTGCAGTTCTTATGCAAGAACGTCAAGTTGTCGCCTATGCTTCACGTCAGTTGAACCCACATGAGCAAAACTATCCCACTCATGATCTTGAACTTGCAGCAGTTGTGTTTGCCCTCAAGAAATGGAGACAATACTTGTTGGGTAACAAAACTGAAATCTTTTCCGATCACAAGAGTCTGAAATACATCTTCACTCAGCCAGATCTGAACCTCAGGCAAAGGAGATGGATTGAGAAGATCAAAGACTTCGATCTCACCATTTCTTACACTCCAGGCAAGGCTAATGTTATGGCCGATGCTCTCAGTCGCAAATCCTATTGCAACAATCTCATGATCATGGACAGCCAACCTCCACTTCATGAAGAATTCCAGAAGCTGAACCTTGGTCTTGTTCCTCAAGGCTATCTTGCTAGCTTGACAGCCAGTCCAACTCTCGAGGACAAGATTCGTTCTGAACAGTTTCGTGATGCTGAGTTAAAGAAGATGGTAGAGCAAATCAAAGAGGGCAGTGATAAGTTCAAGTCCTTCTCTATTGATGACAAAGGAGCTGTGTTCTTTGAAGGACGCATTGCAGTTCCTCAGATTCAAAGTCTCAAAGATATCATTCTCAAGGAGGCTCATGAAACTCCTCTCTCCATCCACCCTGGAAGTACAAAGATGTACCAGGATCTTAAGACTATGTATTGGTGGTCTGGCATGAAACGTGAAATTGCTCAATACGTTTCTGAATGCGACGTTTGTCAACGTGTTAAAGCAGTCCATCAGAAAACAGTCGGTCTTCTCCAACCTCTCAAAATCCCCGAGTGGAAGTGGGACATGATTGAAATGGACTTCGTTACTGGGTTTCCAAAGTCCAAGAAGGGCAACGATGCAATCTTCGTTGTTATTGATCGTCTCACCAAGGTTGCTCACTTCTTTGCTGTCAAAGAAACTATCTCAGCTAGCCAGTTAGCAGAGCTCTACACAACAAAGATTGTTCCTCTTCATGGTGTTCCATTGGAAATAAGCTCAGACCGTGGAAGTATCTTCACTTCTCATTTCTGGAAGAGTTTCCAAGATGCATTGGGCACTAAACTTCTGTTCAGCACAGCTTACCACCCTCAGTCTCAAGGGCAAGTCGAAAGAGTCAATCAGATTCTTGAGGATATGCTTAGGGCATGTGGTCTCTCCTTTGGCATGAAATGGGAGGATTGTCTTCCATATGCTGAATTCTCCTACAACAACAGCTACCAGGCAAGCCTAGGCATGGCACCATTTGAGGCATTGTATGGCCGCAGATGCAGGAGTCCAATCAATTGGTCTGGAGTTGGTGAACGTTCACTCTTAGGTCCTGACATTGTTAAGGAAGCCGAAGAGAAAGTTCGAATCATTCGTGACAATCTCAAGATTGCTCAGTCTCGTCAGAAGAGTTACTATGACAGCAAGCACAAGGACATGATCTATGCTCCTGGTGACAAAGCATATCTTCGTGTAACTCCCTTCAGAGGCACTCATCGTTTTGGTGTGAAAGGAAAGTTGGCACCAAGATACATTGGCCCTTTCAACATCCTGTCAAGACGTGCAGAAAATGCCTATCGTCTCGAGCTTCCAGAAAAACTATCCAAAGTGCACGATGTGTTCCACGTGTCACAGCTCAAGAAGTGCTTCAAGGATCCAGATCGTGCAGTTGATCATGATGACATTAAACTGCAAGATGATCTCTCTTATGAGGAGCACCCTGTCCGTATTCTTGATGAGACCGTTCGTAAGACTCGCAACAAGAGCACCAAGTTCTTAAAAGTACAATGGTCACATCATTCTGATAAAGAGGCAACATGGGAGACCGAAGAGGATCTTCGCAAGAAGTATCCGGACCTGTTCATTTCTCAGTAGGGAATCTCGGGGCGCGATTCCTTCAAGGGGGGGCGTTTTGTAACATCCAAGTATGAAAACATCCCTTTAGTTGTTTTATTTCTTGTTTACTTTTAAGCAATGCATCATGTCATCATCTCATTGCATTTGTTTTATTTATGTTGCATTGTTTTCATAATGAAATCCCAACTTAATCAACCTTTGTTTTCACACTTGTCTGTTACAATCTTTTCAAATAAAGATTTGCAAATCAAAACTTCATTTGTTTCCAAGTAACTCATTAATGTTCAACTATTAATTTGTTGCCTCAAATCATTCACATAATTCCACCAATTAATTCTAAATCACTTCCCAAATTCAAACCAAGTTTCAAATCAGTATTCTTTTGAAATCATGAAATTCACCACACTTTTGTACTCTTCAAATCCTTCTAAAAAAACCCTAGGGGTAACCCTATTCAAATGCATGTTTTCTTAATGGCTTAGTAATATTAAAATTTCCTCTAAATTTGGGTTCAATACAAACTATCATCTCAAATCTCAATTTTTTGAAATCCAATCTTACAATATGGTTTCTAATTACATACCAAGGCTAAACTAATTTTTTCTGTAATTTTTACTAACTAAAACCTTAACTTTTTCTTCCAAAAGCAAAGCTGCAAAAAAAAAGAGTAATAAACAAAAAGAATAAAAGAGAGGGGGGAAGAGAGCAGCCAGCCCACTTTGGGGCCAGCCCAACTGCCCAAGGCCCATACCCCCCTCTGTATCTCCTACCTCCTGTACGGAGCACCATCCATGGTGTCCACGTACCAGGTTCAGAGGAGAGAACGGTTGATCGAGCTCCTCTCCTCCTCTATAACCTGCCCTCGAGCACCTCCTCCTAACCCTAATTCCTTCACCCCTCTCTTCCCTCGCGCGCCGCCTCCTTTTTCCTCTCTCTCGCTGCACGCTTTCTCCTCTCTGTACCGAGCTTCATCACCGCCTCCCTCTCCGGCGAGGCGCCGCCGCCACGGTACCCGCCCGGCCGCGCTAGGGCCGGGAACGGAACCGGCGCTGCGTCCTCTTCCTCGCCGTGGTCTCCGTTTTCCCCGAAGACCACCGGACCACCGCCGCCAACCTCGCCGTCGCCCACCACAGACTGCCCCGACCTCCTCCTCCGCGGATCCCCTCGAGGTGAGCTCTGTCCGCCCTCGCCTTCTTCCCTCTCGGCGACCGCACGGCAGCACCGGCCGCCCGCATCCGCCCCAGTCGCACACGCCGCGGGCGAGCATCCACGGCGGGGCACCGCACCCACAGCGATCGCCGGCCGGCCGCCCCTGTACGCTCATCTGTTTCTGTACCTGCACGTACGAGAGAAGTTCAGAAGTTCAGTTAAACTTGCATCTGAAACGGAAACTCACCTTAAACCGTAACCTGCATCTGTACTGACAAGCAACCGATCCCAGCGCAGTTGGCAGAGCCCATGCGAGCGCTCGCCCAGATCGCAGGTTCGACTCCCGCGGGAGGCAATTTGCCTCCCCCTTTTTTCCTAGCGCGCGACCCGCGCGGGGCCCACACGTCATGGACCTTGCAGGCCACATCACCCCAGCACTGCCACCTAGGTGCCACGCAGTGACGCTGACCCCACTGTCAGTGGCTGGGGCTGGACACTGCGCGGTGCAGTTGGCTTTTCTGCCTTTTTATTTTTTTCAATATCAGTCCAGTAATTTTAAGAATAGTCCCTAGAATTAAACCCCTAATAACTTTTAATTCCTAACTCCAAATAATAAAAATAAAATATGTACACTGCACCAAATTTAATTATCTACCTAATTATAACATTTGTTTTCTGTTTTGAATTTTCAAAATGCAATTCAAATTTGAATTCAAATAATTCAATTGCAATTTGCTAAAATCCATAACTAATCCATTATTAATCCAAATCATGCAAATAAAATATGTTTTCCATACCATTTTGAACCATCTATTCAAATATAATTTTTGTTTTCTGTTTTGAATAATTAAAATTGCCTAAACCATTTAAATCGTGTTTAATGCAATTAAAAATTGTCTAATATTGTTTAATTCATAATTAAATAATCCAAAGTCCAATTTCAAAATGTGAAAAATGTAATCCAACTAAAAATTTGATAACCTTTTCAAATATCAACTTTGTTATTTGTTTTGCACACTTTAACTTGTTGAAAACAACCACTACTTGTTTAACACCATTAAGTAACCAAAAGTTTCCAAACTTAATAAATGTTTTCCAAACTTGTTAACCATCACTCCAATTGCATCTAATCTTGTTTACTTCTTGTTACCATCATGCATGCATCATGTTTAACTACTTACACTTGTTAATCAAATGTAGATCATTGCTTCAACCTAAACCATTTGCATCCATATGCAATTCACATTGCATATGGGTCCAATTAAATTGTGTTACCTTGTCAAGTAGTTTACTTTGATGCAACTATTAAACATGACATGCATCATCCCATGTTTGTGCACTATGCCATGTATTGATTGTCTACCTTTTCTGCAATGTCTGTTTGCTTCTTCTCGGTTAGACGACGACGTTGGTACCGACGAGACTTACGACACCACCACTCAGGATCTAGCCCAGTACGATACTGAGCTGCCAGGCAAGTTATCACTCACATGAATCATCGAGTTCTCTTCCACACTTGTTGTCGATACTATCCTTTTGTCTATTTCTGCTAGCCCTATGAATCGATGCTTGTTCTCCGAACCCATCACATGATACCCTGAACCAATGATATTGCCTCACCTCCATACCTACAGCCTTTGTTTGAGCCTGTTCTATTCCAGCATGCTTAGGTTGCTTTTGCTCGAGCTCGCTGTCGGTTACTTCTTTTACTATCGTGCTGTTATTATTGTTATCGTATCGGGGGCTCGAATGTTAATCAATCAATCCTGTTAATGCTGCTATTAATAATAATTTGATGATAAGGCACCGGCGGGAGGCCCTAAGAGGTTTTGAGGCCCGCTAGTGTCGACCCTAATAGGAAAAGGGTCTTGTCTACTGATCCATGATGAGCGTGCTCACCGCATCCGGGTGGTTAGTATGGGGACCCCCCTCGACTTAGATCTGATCTGCAGCTTGTCCGAAGAGCCACACTTAGTTCGGGTGTTCCATTTGCTCATTGCATTTTGGGAGGCGCCCCCATGGTTACTGGTTACTGATGATACATATAGGGCGAGGCCTGTGGTGCCGGGGGGTGTGGTTTATATCCCTGCGCTTAGGTTAGGCGGACTGGCCGGGACCTTATAGCTCCGTGGCTCCGAGGATGGGTTGTAGAGAAGGTTTGGGTCGTGTCAAGTCCACCTAAGTTTTAGTTGGTGGCTTGAGTGTGTACGGGTACTGGAGCACACCCTGCAGGGATGAATCTTCTCGAGAAGCCGTGTTGTCCGCGGTTATGTGACGACTTGGTGAAAGTACTGGCTAACAAGTACTCAGGACAACTTCAACTAATGATCAATCATGTTACACCCAACAAGTAATAACTTGACTAGTAATAGGTTATTCACACAATAACTTGACTCATCTTTAATACCACGGTGTGAGTTATCCTCGGATCGCTTCTTCGGATAAGGGGCGAGGTCCAGGACGGGTTTGTTTGAAGTTATCTTTCAGTTGGTTACAACTCCTCGATCTTATCTTTTCTGTTAGCCGGAACTTGTAGTTATCTTCTGTAGTTGGTTAGAGCAGCCCGCTGCAGCTTTTTAATACCTATATTCTTCCGTTGATCCCAAGCATCCCGGCTTGTGTTGACGGGTAACTCTTTGATGAAGTGTGAGTCTTGCTTGCCAGTACATCAAATGTACTGACCCCGTTGGGGCTGTGGTTTACGCAGAGTTCGACTACGACTACGATGCTTCTCAGGACGGCTACTTCGTGGAGTTTGACGACACTGCAGACGAGTAGTTAGCTGGACCTCGGGCAGGATCCAGAACCTACGTGGATGGGCTTCGTTGCATTTATTTTCTCCGGCTTCTTAAGCCATGGATTTGTCTGTATTCAGACCCCCTTTGTTTGCTTCCGCTGATGTAATGAATGTTATGTTGGGACATGTGTCCTCTGGATGATTGTTTTGCTATCTCCACCTTAGTGAAGGCCATTTGCAACTTATTTCATTCTTTTGTGTCTTAGAGACATTCTGTGCTACCGTTCGTACCAAACCGTTGACGTACAATGCGTGTATGATATGAAGTACGTCGACGGTAGTGCCTCTGGTTCCTGGCGGATAGTTTTCTTCGACGATGGGAGCAGGGCTTGTGTTGTCGCGCATAAGCGCAGGCCTACCAGGAAGCTGGGACGTGGGAGCAAGTAGGCCCCATAATCCAAGCACCTGACTTCCAGTTCGTGCGTTGAGTATCCTCTAGAAACCTTGGGTGCGACAAACTCACACCCCTCCAACAAGACGTACTACCCTAAAAAGTAGGAACTCGGGATTACATCCTTGTCTCTGCGTGCTTGCGTTAACGGTTACCTCGTTCCCTCTCCTTTACTTTGAGTTTGTATCTTGTTTATTTTTCTTGTTTTCATATAGGTAAATTCACCTTAGTTGCATATCTAGAGAATTTACCTCTGTGTCAAGCCTTAATTTGAAGAGAAATTAAAATTGGTCTTAGCACCTATTCACCCCCTCTAGGTGCCCATATTATCTGTTCAATTGGTATTAGAGCCTCGACTCTTATTTTGTGCTTAACCGCCTAAGAGTTTTAGTATGGCCCATGAAAGGGAAACCGCCGATTGCGCGGCACATGTCACTATGGATGATCTCAAGGATTTGAAAGAATCCTTGACATCATCCATGTATATCAAAATGACGAAGTTGCGAGAAATTCTGTTGCAACTCTTGAAATCCAAGGAACGAGTGACTTCGACTTCATCTCATTCGTTCGAAATCCTAGGGGAAGAAAGTATGGGGATAATGGTGGAGAAGCTAAAAGTGAATCCCCTAAGAACACAAATCCTAAAGGAATGGAAGAGAAGGACGAGGTCCACAATTTAGAAGGACGGTACTCTCCCAATCCTCCCATCCCACATCCTCATATTATCCCTAGAGGTGATCCTCTTAAAATTGATGCACATACTTTTGATAATTGGCAATATTATATGAAAACTCACTTGAACTCTTCTTGTATTGAGCTTTGGAGTGTCACGCAAGATGGATACAAGCCCCATGACCCCAAGAACTTGAAAAGAAGAGAAGCATTAGATTGTCAACTCAACTACACCGCCTTTTCCATGATTCAACAAGCCGTGGGTCCAAACCACATGACTCATCTTCAATAATATTCCACCGCCAAAGAAACATGGGATGCTCTTGTCGTCATGTTTGTGGGCAATGAAGGCATGAAGAGGAATATGTATGATACCTTGATAAATGAGTCCGAAAGGTTCTATATGCATGATGGTGAAAATAAATAGGAAATGTACCGGAGACTCAAGACCCTTGCCACCGCCTTTAGTGGTGTTGGTGCCACCCATATTGATGATGCTTGCATCAAGAGAAAGTACGTGAATGCCCTCATGCCATTTGAGCCTGCCAACTTGAAGGCTCTTCAAGGAAGACATGACTATCCATCCTTGACCTCAACCCAAGTTATGCAATAGATGTGTTCCTGCCAATTTCAAACAAAGAATGCTCTTGAAAATTGAGCTAGATCTATTGGAATGCACAAAGGAGCCTCTGTTTCTTTGAAGGCCAAGGTTGTGACCAAGATGGTTGATAATCATGAAGAGTGCATTGAAGATTTAGCCCCTTTTAAAGAACAAGAGTATGATCCCGTGCTTAAGGATGTCATTTCTCTTGCCGTGCAAAGGTTTTGCAAGAATCCTCCCAAGGGAAAGGCATATGTTGAGGAGAAGACCAAGTCAAGCTATGGAAAGGAAGGGACTCAAAAGTCGAGGGATTGTTTCAATTGTCAAGACAATCATCATTTCATTGCCGAGTGCCCGTATGAGAATAGGGAAAATCAAGGAGGGATACTTGCCCTCAAGGATAGGTCAAAGAACACTCACAAGAAACCTCTCGTAAAGAAGAAACCTTTCAACGAGAAGTCTCCTAAAAAGTTTGTGCTAGTGACTCAAGAAGAGTATGATTCCGGTGATGATTAAGAAGAAGAAGAAGAATCCACAAGTGAAGTGGCCTCTCTTTCTATTGCATCAACATCATCATCTTCATCTCTCTTTCAATCCCCCAATGATAATATTCCGGAACCCTCTGCCAAGTGCTTCCTGGCTAAGGCCTCGGAGGTATCACCTTCCACCACCTCTAAGACTCCAAATGAAATGAATAACATTGCTAGTCTTAGTGTAGAAGATGAAATTGCCTCTTTGGGTTGTTTTATGTCTAACATGCAAGGTGAGACCAATAGGTATTTGGATCTCCTCACGAGCCAATTCGTAAATGCCCATGAGGCTCTTGAGAAGAAAGGTGAGATTGAAAGGAGTGATGCTAATTAAAGGGCATCTCTCACTATGTCTCTTGAGGAAGAGTATGAGGGTTGAGTCTCTCTTGAGGAGACACTTGAAGCTATTGAAGAGTCACATACTGAATTAACTTCTAAACTCACAAAAGAACGTGACCTTGCAATTGATAAATATAAAAGGCTAAAAAGGAGAAGGTTGAGTTTGGGGTTGGTCATGATAAACTAACGAGGAGCTAGATAAGATCACCAAGGCTCACAAGGCTTTGGACAGTGAACACTCTACCCTCAAAGAGTCACATTAGCAACTTCAAACTCAACTCAACCCATTCAATTTGCCTAGTACCTCTACTTGTTCTTGTGATCATGCGAATTTTATTGAGGATAATGCTAGGTTGAAGGAAGAGCTAGCAAGAATCAAGGGCAAGGGCCCTAGTGCTGAGAAGGTTGTGGCTCCTAAGCCACAAGTGGTTGCTCCTAGACCACAAGTTGGAAAGCAAGGTCTTGGCTATGTGGCCAAGAGAAAGAACAAGAAGAATAATAACAAGAACAAGGCCACACCTGCACAAGCTAAGAAGAATGTTTTTGTAAGTGTTATTGTCATTAGGGACGACACTACTGGTAGCAACCCCGCAGGAACTAACAATCCTCACATTTTCTTATATGTAGATTTTTATGGTGTTTTGAAAGCTAAATATGTTGGTCCTATTGAGGGTTTCATTGACTAAACTATTTGGGTTCCAAAGACCCTTGTTGCTAACATGAGGGGACCCTCCTCGTGTACTAACTCTAGTTAATGATTTCTTGTAGGACTGCGCTTTTGGTGGGTCTAAATGGATAATTGATAGTGGATGCACTAGTCATATGTCCGGAAGAAAAGGACTGGTCACGGAGTTGCGACCAAATGCAAATCATGCAACCGTCACTTATGGAGATAAGTCCATGTCTAAGGTAGTGGGATTCGGCAATGTTGTGATTGCTCCGTATGTGACTATTGGTTATGGCATGCTTGTCGAATCCCTTGGTTTCAATTTACTTTCAGTTTGTTCTTTAGGGAAGATGGGTTTTTCTGTCTTCTTTGAACTCGACATTTTGGTCCTTTTTTCGAGCAAGACTCTAGACATCGCATACGTTGGACATGTCGAAAAGGAGTTGTATGTGGTGGAATTTTCGAAGTCTACCAACTCTTAAGCGATGTGTATTTTCGGAAATGTGGATGTGGGGTGGTTGTGGCATCGCCGCCTATCCCATGTCAACATGAGAACTTTGCAAAGTCTTCACAAAGGTGGCCTCATCCTCGGACTAAAATAAAATGTTTCCTTTTCCAAAGATCGCGTTTGTAGGGATTGTGTTGAAGAAAAGATGCATGATGCCTCCCATAAGTGCAAGACCATCCCATCAAAGAGGGTCTTGTAGCTTGTCCATGTTGATCTCTTTGGTGTCGTGCCCGAGGCAAGTCTTGGAGTGAAGAAGTATTGTTTGGTTATTGTCGATGATTATTAAAGATATGCTTGGGTTTATTTCTTCAAGTTGAAGAGTGAGACCCAAAGTCGTCATCGACTTCTCCAACCAAGTGCAACATCAACACAATGTTCCCATCATGGCTATTAGGAGTGACAATGGCTCCGAGTCTAATAACTACACCCTAAATGAATTTCTTTGTGAAGAGGGTATTCTTCATCAATATTCCGCTGCATATACCCCTCAACAAAATGGTGTAGCCAAAAGGAAGAATCAGACTCTCATGGATATGGCTAGGACCATGTTGGCGGAGTATTCTTCTCCCCAGTATCTATGGGGCAAAACCATCTCTACGGCATGCCACTCCTCTAACCGGCACTACATTCGCAAGGGCTAGTGAAGACTCCGTATAAATTCTCACCGGAAACAAACCCAACATCTCCTACTTCCGTGTCTTCGGTTGTAAGTGTTTCTATTTTATGAAGGGTGTCCGGTTGTCTAAATTCCAATCTAAATCTGTTGAGGGTATATTTGTTGGTTCTGGTGCTGAATCCACACTTATAGTCTTTCACAAGACCTCACGGACTGTCATAGAATCTTTTAGTGTGGTTTTCGAGGGAAAATGATGGCTCCCAAGTGGCTCAATTTCATGTTTCTAATGTAGATGTTGAAATGCCTCAAGAAGCCATAGGAATGATGGGTGTGGGATTTTTTCCGCCCCATTGAGGAGCACCTTATGGAGGATCAAGAAGAACTATGCTCTACTCAAGTGGAGCCCTCGTCTACAATAGAAGAATATTCCAAGGAAGCAAGTGATGCACCTAATCAAGAACAAGCTCAAGACCCTCGTCTTGCTGACAAAGTTTCTACGCAAGAACCAAACTCTCCTATCATTCAAGCTAGCCAAGGTCAAGGCCAAGATCAACCTTGTTCATCTTCTTCTCCTCAAGTTGAAGCAAGTCTTGAAGATGATGACCAAGGCCAACTTTCCAGTCAAGACGGTGACCCAAATGATCAAGTGATTCCTCCTTGCAATAATGAGGAGATCGAAGCCTGTCGTGCTAGAAGGATTAGAAAATCCTTGAAGCATATTAATGCATCCAAGGATAAGGTGTTGGGAGATGTTCGATCTAGAAGATCCACAAGAGCACAATTGGCAAGATTTAATCAGCATCAATCTCACATATCCATGGTGGAACCAAAGGAAGTGTTTGAAGCTCTTGAGGAACCGTATTGGATGGAAGCTATGCATGATGAACTCAATAACTTTGAGCGCAATAAAGTTTGGAAGCTAGTTGAGAAGCCAAGAGATTGTCACAATGTTATTGGCACTAAGTGGATATTCAAGAATAAGCAAGATGAGCATTGTATTATCATAGGGAACAAAGCAGGCTCAATGCTACACTCAAGTGGAAGGCATTGACTTTGATGACCAATAATCCACCCACTGAATATCATCTGAACAAGCATTGGGTATTAAGTTGGAAGCAACAGATAATCGCAGTAAGAAAAGTGTGTAATGTAAACAAAGCAAACATCGTTGTTTTCTCCCTAATGGAAACAACACATCCTCCATCCTTCACGTTTATGTCACTCGAGCAGAGATGCAAAGGAGGCATGAACCCACTATCGAGCATAAATGCTCCCTCTTGGAGTCACTAGCATCTGCTTGGCCAGAGCATCCACTAACAACAAAGATCATGCAAGATCATAAATAACATACACATGAATACAACATGATATATTGATAATAAAGACACATAACATTCAACATTCATTGGATCCCAACAGACACAACATGTAGCATTACAATAATATGATCTCGATCATGCACAGAAGCTCACGAGATATAAACATGAGGTATAAAGTGGAGAAGACAACCATATAGCTACTAATATGGACCCGTAGTCCAGGGATGAACTACTCACACATCACTCTGGAGGCGGGCATGGTGGTGTAGAGCCCTCCGGTGATGATTTCCCCTCCCGGCAGTGTCGTGGGATAATCACGGCAGACGTTACCGGGGGTAACTTATCTTGGGGCAAGACGACACAGGCGTTTGGGAGAGGGTTTAGCTCAGAGGAAAACATGATGATACTCGATCTGGTAGCCGGCAATCAAGTCGCCGAGTCTCCGATCTCGATATATTAACTCAACTCTCGTGTTACACTGGATGTTCGATATCAGGCGATATTGCTAGAACTCTTGGATCTCTCTAAACTAGACTTAGGGGTCGGCTTATAAAGCACCCGGACCCCCTGGCTTTCCCTCCAAGGCGCTCCCTGAATCCTACCCGGACACCGCACACAAAACCCTAACTTTCCTTACCATAACCCACAATCCGGGTTACGAGGCCTACAAACTTGGGCCTTCTAGAAGTTCCTTTATCCTTAGCCGGATCTTGCGCAGCGTCCTTTGGTCCGGATTACACCTTGGCGTCGGCCTACCGGGTTATCATCCCTCCATCAGGGAGGGTGCCGGGGAGAACTCCAGAACCCTCCCGATATCGGGTTGACGATGACAGCGTCCTCGGGTGTTTTTTGTGGAAAAGTGGTATATTTTTAGGGTTAACGTATCGGGGGGAATAAATAGGCGAAAGGGCGATGGCGGTAGACGCCCGAGGGGCCCACACCACCCCCAGGCGTGGCTAGGGGGCTCCTCCCTATGGTGTGTCCCCCTTGTGGCCCCTCTCCGGGTATCTTCGAGACTTCGTGGAACCTTCGGTAATTCTAAGACTTCCGGGCTTTGAATTTCCAATGCCGATAATATTTCCAGAACAACTTTTCTGAAACTAAAAACAACAGAACACAGGGAATTGGCTCTGTGGCATCTTGTCAATAGGCTAGTCCCGGGAAATTGATAAAAATGACATAAAGTGTATAGAAAACATGTAGCAAATAACATGGAACATCAGAATTTATAGATACGTTTATGACGTATCAAGCATAAATCTCACATATCCAAGGTGTAACCAAATAAATTGTTTGAAGCTCTTGAGGACTCGGATTGTATGGAAGCTATGCATAATCAACTCAATAACTTTGAGCGTAATAAAGTTTGGAAGCTATTTGAGAAGCCAAGAGATTGCCATAATGTTATTGGAACTAAGTGGATATTCAAGAACAATCAAGATGATCATGGTATTGTCATAAGGAACAAAGCAGGCTCAAGGCTACACCTGTAACATCCCTGATTTTTGGAAAACAAAAAAATCACAAAAAATTGAAACTTGTTGTTTTCATGATTAAGCAAGTAACAAAAAACCAAATAAAGGGAATAAATGAAAGAAAACAATATGTAATTGGAATAAAGAATCCCAATTTCCTTAATTTCATAAACCCTAAAGCCTATTTCTTAAAAAAAATGTTTCCTCATGTGAATTAAATATTTTCTTAGCAAACATCTTTACCAAAAAAAATTTCAACTCAACTACCATTTTGAAAATGATTATGATAATTAAAAACCAGAGAGTTACTATCTCTAATATTTTCTCCTTGTCTCCAAAAATTATTTCACTATTATTATTAACCTCAAAAGGATAAAAGTTGGTTATTTGTTTTTCAAGTATTATGTCGATCAACAAAACCATAAAGTGTTATTTATATTATTGAGTTATAAAAAAAATTAAAGTACTTTGGAAAAAACAATGTTTTCGATTGGGAAAACAATCTCTTCATTTTAAAAAAAACTCCCTTATTTTATTAAACCCCATTACAAATTGATAATGAAAATTTTCTATTAAGTGACTATTATGTTTTCGTCATATTTTAAAATTTTAAGGATATGGAAACAAGTTGTAATGGTTTTGGAAAATAGCAATTAATCATAATATAGCCTCTGAAAATTTTCCACACCCATTTTCCTATTTTATAATTATTTCTCATTTAATTGGAATAATAAGGCAATTATGAATTCATTTGATTTTGGTAAACTGAAAAATTAAAAAACATGAAAACCCCACAAAAGTGGTACTGTTGGAAAGTATTTGAAATAATATGAATTTAGAATTTTGTTTCATGTTAATTGGATTTATGAAACAGAAGATATAAAATAAATAATAAAACATGAAAAAATATATAAAAATGATGATGTCACGGATGACGACACCCTGTCTTCAACTTTCAGAAACGGCAATAGCCGTTTCGGCCGAAAATTTTGCGCCTTGATTTCCTCTCCTTTAAGGCCGCAATAATTCTGCATGAGACCTCCATCTTAAAGCATGTTGCCTCCTCTTCCTTTTCCCTATGCCTTCCCATCGTTTAGCTTCCCTAGACCGACGCAATCGGTCGCCGGAACCGAGTTTCCCCACGGTCGTGTTCTGCCTATTCCGGCGAAGGTGGTGTGTAACCGTCGCCCCAATTAGTTTATCGTTGTTGCCCAGAATCGGGTGCCTCCTTTGATGCTCCCGTAAGATTTGAATTTAGAATTAAGTTGTCTATTTGAGTATTTTTGACATAGATTTAATTCTATAAATAATTAGATTATGGTTCCTTAAGCACAATTGTTCCCCTTAGTAACCTTGAAACCAGAGACATAATTGCCTAACCATTTTGGACAACCTTGGACCATGACCATTTAATTTTAGCCAAACTTCCATCATAGTAGCCCCTTGTGGTTTAAGTCTTAGATTTGTTTCTATCTTTGTTTTCCTTGTTGTTGTGGCCATTTTGGACCAAGGATAAGTCCCTAGTGAGGTTCAAACTTATACATTGCCAATTATTGAACCCGAAAACACTAGTACCATTATTTTCCATCTACTTCTCCAATTCCTCCATTCTTGCTTCAAGAACTTACCAAGTAAGCAAAATGAATATCAAGACTCAAGCACAAAAAGGAACTTCATTATCAACTTGGTGGAAACATGAAGAGCTACAAGGAAGATCATAGAGGAATTATTTTGAAGAAAAGACTTAGAATCCACAACTAGAAGTAACTCAAGGAAGTACAAGTGTGTGAAGAAAATCAAGGAGAAGACATCTTCCTATCTCTTTCTATCCTTTCTATTTATTTCTTTTCAAATTGACTTAGTGGTAGTTGTGCCCATCCCACTTGGACCAACCAGTGAGAAAGACATCAAGACCAAGAGAAGAATCCATCCAAGGAACAACACTACAATAGAAGCATGAAGATGATCGCCAAGAATACAAGCATGTGAAGACTTAAGCCATCCACACAAGTTGAAGAATAACAAGTTTTTTTCCAACCATTGACCCAAATGGAAATCCCAAGACTTCATCATATCTATTTTGCTTGTTGTCTTGATGTTATTCTAGACCTACCCTAACCAAAGTGGAAAGACTAGCTTAGATCACTCAAATGTTTTGGTCAAAACAACTAAGTGTTACACTTTGTTATGTGTTACCTTAATTGAGATAGTGAGATCACCTTGGTGAACTCTTGGAACTTCATGGACAAGTATGGTTATAATGAATTTTTATCACTATAAACTCAACCTAGTCCATCCCAAGTAAACCCTTGGAACTTCCTTAAACAGTATTGAACCAAGAGAGAATGAATCTTTTAAAACTCAAACCTAGACCTTGTCCTATCCAACTAGGTTAAACTCCTTTGGCTATGTTATTGCTTTGTATGTTCTTTTCATTTGTTTGTTTGCTTGCTAGTATGCTTGTTTATTTTTTGATTGTGTTTTCAATGAATAGATTGTACAGAGAGCAACGATCTTTTGTGAAGAGAGTGTGATTTCTTCACCAACTTCAACAAGGCAAGTAACACACCATTCAACTACCCATTATTTTCTATATGCATTAGTTGATTTTGAGTAGTATGAATGATAGGAAATTTTACTAAGTTATATTATGCTATGCTATATCCTAGTATAGTGTAGCCATCCTTATACCTTGTTATTTTGAAGACTTGGTACTTAGTTGATGCTTACCCTTGCTACAAAAATTGTTTTACTTGATGTTGTGGAAAAATTCTAAGTAACAACTTCAATGAACCACCTGGGTGAATTGGTAGTGCGGGGCTGTTGAAAGTTGAGTTTCTACCCGAGGGGAGTTCACTTGAAGGAATGCCACCCAGGAACAAATTGATTATGATGTTCCCCAAGTTTAGATTGCTTCCAGTGCAGCCTTTAGTCATATGGGCTCTGTCTTGATCAACTAAGTTGTGAGGGTTTAGCCTGGGCTTGACAAGCAGATGTAGCATAATTATAGGTGGAACGGGTCTTGCCATTGGGTTGAATTCATGCTTCTGAAAGATCTCGTCTCTATTCTTCTCATTTCCTTAATGCACTTAGGGTGTATAGGATGTTTGGGTTGATTTGAGTCTAAAGGTGAAAGTGCACAAACTCTGCAGAGTTAACAAACTAAGATCTTAGCCGTGTCCCTGGTTATGGACAATTATGAGCAGCTGGACAAGGATGGACGGAAGAATAACATAACCATATTCAATAAGTAAAATTTGACCAAGTGAATAGTAGTTGTGGTGCTTCGATCTTAGCCCAATGATGCCACCCCTTGAAAAGAAAAGTTTGTTTTACAAAAGGGATAGGAGAAAAACTAGCTTTTTGCAAACTTAGCCAAAACTCCACTCAGCCAAATAAGCATGTAGTATTAGTCTTGTCATTTATATCTGCCATAGTGTCACTTTCCAATACATTAAATTGTATTGACTCCCTTGTGGCTGCATATTCCATCCTGCAGATGAATCTGAAGACAAGTGAGGATTTCGTTTAGGATCTCGAGACTATCGCCAATTTTTTTTTCTTGTGGCACATGAAGAAGATGGGCTCAATGTTGTTCTATGTTTTTCGCTATATTTCTTTATTCTCTGCTAGTCTTCTAAGACTATGAAAGTTGTAATACTATTTTTTACAGACTGCATCATGTGATGTAATAGAATTTGACACATTTGCATGATATTTCATTTTGTACTGTGGTGCTAGCAATTGATCCAGGGACTAGCACAATAATACAGGTGTTCCTACATTATTTAAATATGGGGACGCTACAACACTCAAGTGGAAGGCATTGACTTTGATGAAACCTATACTCCCATGGCTCGCCTTGAGTCCATCTATATCCTTCTTGCATATGCATCTTCGCATAACTTTAAATTGCAAAAAATGGATGTCAAAAGTGCTTTTCTAATTGTTCATTGAAATAGGAGGTATATGTTAAGAAACCTCCGGAGTTCAAGAACCCTAACTTCCCTAACCATGTCTATAAGCTTTATAAGGCGCTCTATGGACTTAAACAAGCACCAGGTGCGTAGTATGAGCACCTTAGAGAGTTATTACATGACCGTGGATTTGAAATTTGGGAGATCGACCCCACCCTTTTCACAAAGAGGAAAAAATGGGAGCTTTTCATATGCCAACTCTACGTGGATGATATTATATTTGGCTCAACTAAGCAAGCTTTTAATAATGAATTCTCAAAGCTTATGACTGGCAAGTTTGAGATGTCTATTATGGGAGAGTTCGGATTCATTCTTGTCTTTGAAATCAAGCAATTGGCTCGTGGGACTTTCATCTCTCAAGCCAATATACCCAAGACATGCTCAAGAGGTTTAACTTCCAAGGTGCTAAAGAGAAGGTCTCTCCAATGCAAGTCAAATTCCATCTCAAGCATAGTCCGGACGGTAAAGATGTGGACCAAAAGTTGTATCGTTCTATAATTGGTTCTTTGATTTACCTTTGTGCATCTAGGCCCGATATTGTGTTGATTGTAGGCGTGTATGTGCAAGGTATCAATCGGCTCCTAATGAAATTCATTTGGTGGCAGTCCATAGGATCTTTCGACATTTGGTTCATACCTCAAGATTTCTGGTACCCAAAGGGGGCACAATTTTCTCTCCATGGGTACACAGACTCGGATTGGTCCGGTGATCAAGATGATAGGAAATCGACTTCCGGGGCTTGCCAAATTCTAGGTCGGTCTTTGGTGAGTTGGTCTTCTAAGAAGAAAAATTGCATATCTCTCTCCGCCGCCGAAGCTGAGTATGTGGCGGCTGCTAGTTCTTGTACCCAATCGCTATGGATGAGCCAAACCCTCAAAGAGTATGATGCTCATTTGGATAAGGTGCCACTCTTGTGTGACAATGAGAGTGCCATCAAGATCACCTACAACCCTGTGCAACACACAAAGACGGAGCATATTGAGATTCGTCATCATTTCATTCGGGATCATGTGGCAAGAGGTGATATTGATCTAGCATATGTCCCAACCAAGGATAATATCGCGGACATCTTCACGAAGCCTCTAGATGATTCAAGATTCATGCTTTTGAGGAATGAGCTAAATATCATTGATTCAAGGAGTTTGACTTGAGGATCTTGCACACACCCCTATAGTTGACTATGTGTTTGGGTTAACGTGTCGGCACGGACATAGGGGGAGTGTTATCCTAACACATTGGGTTCTCCCTCCCCCGTTATGCCCAAAGCAAAAAAAATTGTTATCTCCCTATTTCTAATGTTGAATTGTGAGCTAAAATGTTGAGATTGGTAATTCACCCAAGATATATCTTCGCGTTGTCATACCATAATCTCTTACATGGTGGATTAGCCCACCAACCTCTTCTTTGCGAAGAGTTGGTTCCTGGTCGGATTTCATCCGTTTCATCTCGTTTTTCTAGCTAAGAGTTTCCATATTTGATTCTTGCAAGTGAGAGGGAGAACTACTATTACCGGTTTGGTTTTCTATCCTAAGCCTTTCTATCTAAAAGACCAAACTCTATCTCGCACACAAGCTTTTCGAAACTAGGAAGTTGGGTACTGGTGGTTTTCGAAATTTCCGGTTAGACCCGTAATACCCGGTCCAAACTTGGACCGAAATATCCGGTCCGGCGAATCTCATTCTAAAACACGAGGAGGTCGGGGTGAGGACAGTTTCTATGTTATTTTCCATCCCCAGCCTCCTCCCCCTCCACCATAGCCACCACCATTGCCGTGTCTTAGCCCTCCCGGCAACTCCCTCCATTGCATCCTCAAGGTCTTGGCCTTATCCGGTACTTGATTCACTTTGATGTTGTGCTGGAAACCCCAAGAGGAGGGTTTGATGAGCAAGCGGTAAGAATTCCCCTCAGTTAATAACAAGGGTTATCAATCCAGTAGGAGGAAGAGGATCTCGGGAAGGTTGATGCCACTGACGGTGGTGATGGCGCCTCACCGGTGTCAGCAACAACGTGGAACATGCACACAACACAACCAAAATACTTTGTCCCGGCGGTACTGTGATGGTGTCAATCTCAACGGTCTTGCTGGAAACAAGGATTAGACGTATAGTGTGGAAAATGATGTATGCTTGCAGTAAGTAAAGAAAGCAGGAAATTGTTGTGGTTTGTTTAAAAGTGTGGAAAATGGACCGGGGTTCATAGGTTCACTAGTGGTGTCTCTCCATAAAGATAACATGCTGGGTGAACAAATTACAGCTGGGCAATTGACAAATAAAGGTTGCACCGTAGTGCACATTATAACATGATGACTAATATGATATTTAGTGCGGGCATTACAACAAAATACATAGACCGAAATCCATCTGCATCTATGACTAATAATCCACCCTCAGATTATCATCCGAACTCCCTTAGGTATTAAGTTGCAAAAAAAAAAATAACTGCATTAAACAATGTATGTAATGTAAGCAATGATTATACACGCGGGCACTCACACCGCTGTTTTCTCCCTAGCGGCAACAACACATCCTTCCCCGTCACGTTTGTGTCACTCGAGCACATGCGAAAAGGAGGCATGAACCCACTATCTAGCATAAATACTCCCTCTTGGAGTCACTAGCAAGTACTTGGCCAGAGAAACCACTAGCAACGGAAAGCATGCAAGATCACAAATAACATATGCAATGAAGACTATAATCAATTTGGCATAAGTTCAATATTCATCGGATCCCAGCAAACATAGCATATAGAATTACATAAGATCAATCTCGATCATGATAGGCAGCTCACAAGATCTAAATATCGAGGCATATGAGGAGAAGACAACAATCTAGCTACTTCTATGGACCCGTAGTCCAGGGATGAACTACTCACGCATCACTCCGGAGGCAGGCATGGTGATGTAGAAGCCTCCGGTGATGATTTCCTCTTCGGCAGGGCACCGGGAGACAGTTCCAGAACCCCCCTGATCTAGGGTTGACGATGACGGCGGCTGTGGAACTTTTCGGGGATTTTTTTACCATGTCTCTAGGTTTTTCCATCCGGGGGAAATAAATAGGCAAAAGGGCAAAGGCGGTGGAGGCCTGGGGGCCCCACACCCATTGCTGGCGCGGCTAGGGGGAGGCCGCGCCACCCTATGGTGTGGCCCCCTGGTGCCGTCTTCGACTGTCCTTCGGGCTTCTGGATGCTTCCGGGGAAAATAGGCACTTCGGGCTTTATGGGGTCTGATGCTTGCGTTGGGAACCCCAAGAGGAGGGTGTGATGAGAAAAGAGGTAGGAATTTTACTTGTAGTTAAGAACCAGGGTTATCTATCCAGTAGGAGAAAGAGGACCTTCGGAAGGTTGATGCCACTGACGGTGGTCTTGGTGCTTCACCGGTGTCAGCAACAACGTGGAACCTACACACAACACAACCAAAATACTTTGCCCCAACGGTACAGCGATGTTGTCAATCTCACCGGTCTTTCTGAAAACAAAGATTAAACGTATAGTGTGGAAAACAGTGTATGCTTGTAGTAAGTAAAGAGAGAAGGAAATTGTTGTGGTTTGTTTAACAATGTGGAAAATGGACCGGGGTTCATAGGTTCACTAGTGGTGTCTCTCCATAAAAATAACATGCTGGGTGAACAAATTACAGCTTGGCAATTGACAAATAAAGTTTCCACCGTAGTACACAATATAACATGATGATTACTACGATATTTAGTTCTAGCATTACAACAAAATACATAGACCGAAATCCATCTTCATCTGTGACAAATAATCCACCCTCAGGTTGTCATCCGAACCCCCTTAGGTATTAAGTTACAAGCAACAGATAACTGCATTAAACAATGTGTGTATTGTAAGCAATGATTATACACGCGTACACTCTCACTGTTGTTTTCTCCCTAGTGGCAACAACACATCCTCCCTCATCACGTTTTTGTCACTCGAGCACATGCGAAAAGGAGGCATGAACCCACTATCTAGCATAAATACTCCCTCTTGGAGTCACTAGAAACTACTTGGCCAGAGAAACCACTAGCAACGGAAAACATGCAAGATCACAAATAACATATGCAATAAAGACTATAATCAACTTGGAATAAGGTCAATATTCATCGGATCCCAGCAAACACAGCATATAGAATTACATAAGATTAATCTCGATCATGATAGGCAGCTCACGAGATCTAAACATGGATGCATATGAGGAGGAGACAACCATCTAGCTACTTATATGGACCCATAGTCCATGGATGAACTACTCACGCATCACTCCGGAGGCAGGCATGGTGATGTAGAAGCCTCCGGTGATGATTTCCTCTTCGGCAGGGTGCCGAAAAACAGCTCCAGAACCCGCCTGATCTAGGGTTCACGACGACGGAGGCTGCGGAACTTTTTGGGGATTTTTGATTAGGTGCCTAGGGTTTTCCATCCGGGGGGAATAAATAGGCAAAAGGGCAGAGGCAGTGGAGGCCAGGGGGCCCCACATCCATAGCTTGTGCGGCCAGGGGGACCCGCACCAGCCTATGGTGTGGTCTCCTGATGCCCGTCTTCCACTCCTCATCGGTGTTTTGGATGCTTCCCGGGAAAATAGAAACTTCACGCTTTGTGGGGTCCAATTCCTAGAATGTTTCTAGAACAACTATTCTGAAAACAAAAACAGCAGAATACAGGGAACTGACGCTTGGCATCTTGTTAATAGGTTAGTCCCGAAAAACGTATAAAAATGCTATAAATAAGGGAGAAAACATGTAGCAATTGGTATAATATGATCGTGGAGCATCAGAAATTAGGGATACGTTTATGATGTATCAAGCATCCACAAGCTTAGTTCCTACTCGTCCTCGAGTAGGTAAACGATAAAACAATAATTTCTGAGGTGACATGCTACTATCATAATGTTGATCATTAAAATGTAAAAGCATATGTATGCTGAGATCACAAAACTTCAAACACAAACATGATAAATAGAACTTTAATAATAAAGCATAGCAATCACTTTGTATCACGAAGAGTTTCTTAAATAAACGATCATAGATAATATTGCAAAGAAAGATAAACGTTTGTTTCAGGTATAGAGAAAGAATGACAAAGTGGTATTTCGCGAGTGCGACAAAACATAAATGCCAGGACACTTCCAAAGTTCAAGAGGAATACTAGAAGAAATAATTTAAGAATAAATAAAATCACATCATGAAGTAATTATTAATGTTTATGGGACAAATGCACACAGAAATTGGAATGGAAAAAATGCTCTCTCAATTGTGCGTAAAGTTAGAAGATGGAGACCCAAAATAAAAGTAAAAGAAAGGCCCTTTGCAGAGGGAAGCATGGATCACTCATGTGCTAGAGATTTTTATTTTATTAAATAGAGGTATTAAAAGTTTGACACCGTGGAGGAATGTCTATTTTTTAAGAGAGGTGTATGCAAATGTCAGCGAATGGTAAACAAACAATACAGTACGTCACAAGCCAACTGGATTCACAAGATCGGCTCCCATGGTGAAGGATGCAACTGGTGTCGAAGGTCATCCCTTTCTCTTTTGTTTACACAATTATGCTTTGACCGATATAATCAGGGAAACTAGTGAAGAGAATTTGTTTGTATTAATTTGGGGCTGGACACCCTGCTGCTAGCTCTTCTATTATTTGGATAAGCGGATGAAGCCACTAGATCAACAAGTGAGATAAAGATTCTCTATTGATGTCCTCATGAGCAAAAACAAGAACTCAAAACATGAGTAATTTTGAAGGTTTTAAAGGTAACACATGAGAAATTTACTTGGAGTGACAGTTAAATACCACATGTAGTTAGGTATGGTGTACACAATGGAAAACTTTGATTTAGGGAGGTTGGATTCACGAGTATAATTCCATACTCAGTACAGGTGGAGGCTAGCAAAAGACTGGGAGCGACAAATCAAGAGAGCATAAGAGCCGTAATCATGCATAGCGACATAAGCATCATTAATTAAAGCATAAGCGGTATCACAAGTTCAAAAACTAAGTGGTCATGGAAGCTATTAGTGACTGGTTCGTAGTCATAAACATGGTGTGAGCATGCACCAAGTCAACTAAATAAAACATTCGAAAGAGAATACCATACATTGATGCTTTACTATGACAAAGAACAACTCATGAATCTTTCAAAACATATTAAACGCTCTCATCTATTTAAGGCTATTCATGACACTCAATAAAAACAAGGCTTTAAAACTAAAATAACATTTAGCATGGCATGAAAAAGTTCTAGCCACAGTCTATACAAGCTTCTACTAGTATTGTTATAAATTCTACATCAAGCAGCAATTTTCTTTTCCCAACAAGCACCATAAAAGATATGTTTTAACAAAAATACTATTTATGATACAGAAAGAAAACATGAGAGTACTCATATAACACTACTAAAATTAATAGCTTTGATAAGAGATGCATGCAAAACAGGAGCTCAATAAATGCAGCAACCAGACAGAGATTAAGAATACAACGTATTCTCATGAACAAGTGGAGCGTGTCACTCTCCAATAAAAGAATGATGGGGTCCAACCAAGCTTATTGCAAAAATAAAAACAAACTGAAAGCAAAAATAAAATACGCTCCAAGTAAAGCACATAAGGTGTGACCGAATAAAAATATAGTTTCACTAGAAGTGACCTGATAATTTGTTGATGAAGAAGGTGATGCCTTGGGCATCCCCAAGCTTAGACACTTGAGTATTCTTGGAATTTGCTGGGATGTACCACTGGGGCTTCCCCAAGCTTAGTCTCTTCACTCGTCTTTATCACATCATATCATCCTCCTCTCTTGACCCATGAAAACTTCCTCACACCAAATTTCTCACAATCTTCATTAGCAACGTTAGTGCAATCGAAATAATAAATTCACATGGTTCAGTTTAAACACAAAACTAGCACTTAAAAGCACATTATATACTTTCACAACTTACTTTAAAACTCTTTTTCTCAAAAGAACACCAAAAGAAAGAGATTAAGATGCAAATGCAATAATTGGCAGAAATCTGTCAAAACAGAACAACATGTAAAGATCGATTTTTTCGAAAATATTATGCTGATCAAATAAAAAGTGGTCAACTAAGAAAAGTTGCGTATATACCCCAGGATAAAGCACAAAAAAGCTCAGGTCAGTTTTAATTGTCTGTGGTTTATACGTATTTAACAGTGGACAAAAGAAATCTGTTTCCTGCACGAAAATCCGAAATATAGTCTCAACTTTCCACTAAAGGATTTACTTGGATCAACAAAAACACAAAAGAAAAGATACAGAGGGGTTGTTAAAGAAATAGAAAACACCTAGGTGCAAAGCACACAAAATAAAACAAAGCAAACCTTAATGAAAATAGAGAAATTAAACGGGTTGTCTCCCGGTAGCGCTTTTCTTTAACGCCTTTCAGCTAGGCATAGAAAAAAAAACTCAAGTATTTTCAAGTGAAGAAGCATCAAAATCATATCTTTCTCTAATAATAGAGTCAAAAGGTAGCTTCATACTCTTTCTGGGAAAGTGTTCCGTACCTTTCTTGAGGGGTAATTGATATTTAATACTCCCCTCTCATACCAATAATAGCACCAACAGTTCTAAGAAAAGGTCTTCCCAAAACAATAAGACAAGAAGCATTGAATCCAATGTTCATAACAACAAAATCAACAGGGACAAGTTTATTGTTAACCATAATAATAACATCATCAATTGTACCAAGAGTTTTCTTCTTAGCATTATCAGCAAGATGAACATCCAAATAACAGTGTTCCAGCGGTGGTAGATCCAGCATATCATAAAGCTTTTGAGGCATAACAGAGATACTAGCACCAAGATCGCACAAAGAATTGCAATAAAAATCATTTAATTTTATCTTAATTATAGGATCCCAACCATCATCTAATTTCCTAGGGATAGATGTTTCAAATTTCAGCTTTTCTTCCCTAATTTTCATGAGAGCATTGGTAATATGTTTAGTAAAGGCCATATTCATGGCACTAGCATTGGGACTTCTAGCAAGAATTTGTAGAAACATAATAACTTCAGAGATATTGCAATCATCAAAATCAAAATTATTATCATCAAAAGTAATGGGACCATTATCTCCTACATCTCTAAAAAATTCAGCACTTTTATTAGAAGTAGTTTCAGCAATTTAGCACGTTTCACCAATGGGGTAGGGACTTTTTTAACACCAACTACTTTACCATTGATAGTAGGAGGTTTACTAGCACTTGGAGCTTCAGTTTTACTAGTGGTTGTGATAGTGAAAACTCTAGCAATATTATTCTTTCTAGCCAATTCATCTTCTCTTTCCCACCTATCACGTAACTCAACCATCAACCTAACATTATATCTATTCGAACTTGGATAGAATTGGTTGCAACAAAAGGATTATCTTCAATGGTTTCAGTTTTAGCAGCCATTTTATTGATCAAAGAAAATTATGTCTCTGACAAGGCCAAAATACTAACCTTAGCACTTGAAATTTTACCTTACAAACCAGAAATTTCTCTATTTAAGTTTCCAATTTGTTGGATAATAGTTCTTAACATAGTAGATTTTTCTTCCATAGTTTTAGTAAACAACTTATTTTGTTCATATTGCATTTGCATAAAGTTCTTAGTTGACTTTTCAACTTCTACAATCCTTTCCTCACTAGGCATTACAGATCTACCATAAGAATAACCACTACCACTATTAGGAGGATAGGGCTTATAATTCTTTCCACCAAAATTATATCTATAAGCATTGTTGTTAAAATTATTATTTCTAATAAAGTTTACATCAACATGCTCGTCTTGAGCAACCAAAGAGGCTAAAGGAACATTATTTGGATCAACTTGCGCTTTACCATTAACAAGCATAGACATAATAGCATCAAGCCTTTCACTCAAATAGGAGGTTTCCTCAACAGAATTTACCTTCTTACCTTGTGGAGCTCTCTCGGTGTCCCACTATGAATAATTTATCATCATATCATCAAGAAGCTTTGTTGCATTCTCCAAAGTGATAGACATAAAGGTACCTCCAGCACCTGAATCCAGTAGGTTCCTTGAGGAGAAATTCAGTCCTGCGAAAAAAAGTTTGTATAATTATCCAAGTAGTCAGTCCATGAGTGGGACAAGTCTTCACCATAGTTTTTATTCTTTCCCAAGCTTTAGCAACATGTTCCTTATCAAGTTGTTTAAAATTCATTATGTCACTTCTTAGGGATATAATCTTAGCAGGAGGATAATATTTTCCAATGAAAGCATCTTTACACTTAGTCCATGAATCAAGACTATTTCTAGGAAAAGATAGCAACCATTATTTAGCTCTTCCTCTCAAAGAGAAAGGAATTAATTTCATTTTAATAATATCTCCATCCACATCTTTATATATTTGCATCTCACATAGTTCAACAAAATTATTAAGATGGGCAGCAGCATCATCAGTACTAATACTAGAAAATTGCGCTCTCCTAACACATTGGGTTCTCCCTCCCCCGTTATGCCCAAAGCAAAAAATTCATTGTTATCTCCCTATTTCTAATGTTGAATTGTGAGCTAAAATGTTGAGAATTGGCAATGCGCCCAAGATATATCTTCGCGGTGTCATACCATAATCTCTTACATGGTGGATTAGACCACCAACCTCTTCTTTGCGAAGATTTGGTTCCTAGTTGGATTTCATCCTATTCATCTCGTTTTTCTAGCTAAGAGTTTTATAGGAAAAACTCTCTCTAACTTGGCTTTCCATATTTGATTCTTGCAAGTGAGAGGGAGAAGTACTATTATCGGTTTGGTTTTCTATCCTAAGCCTTTCTATCTAAAAGACCAAACTCTATCTTGCACACAAGCTTTTGGAAACTAGTAAGTTGGGTACTGGTGGTTGTCGAAATTTCCGGTTAGACCCGTAATATCCGGTCCAAACTTGGACCGAAATATCAGGTCCGGCGAATCTCGTTCTAAAACACGAGGAGGTCGGGGTGAGGACAGTTTCTCTGTTCTTTTCCATACCAACCTCCTCCCCCTCCACCATAGCCGCTGTCGATGTCGTGTCTTAGCCCTCCCGGCAACTCCCTCCATTGGATCCTCAAGGTCTTGGCCTGATCCGGTACTTGATGCACTTTGATGGTGTGTTGGAAACCCCAAGAGGAGGGTTTCATGAGCAAGCGTTAAGAATTTCCCCCAGTTAAGAACTAAGGTTATCAATCCAATAGGAGGAAGAGGATCTCGGGAAGGTTGATGCCACTGACGGTAGTGATGGCGCCTCACCGGTGTCAGCAACAACGTGGAACCTGCACACAACACAACCAAAATACTTTGTCCCAGCGGTATAGTGAGGGTGTCAATCTCACCGGTCTTGCTGAAAACAAGGATTAGACGTATAGTGTGGAAAATGGTGTATGCTTGCAGTAATTAAAGAAAGCAGGAAATTGTTGTGGTTTGTTTAAAAGTGTGGAAAATGGACCGGGGTTCATAGGTTCACTAGTGGTGTATCTCCATAAAGATAACATGCTGGGTGAACAAATTACAGCTGGGCAATTGACAAATAAAGGTTGCACCGTAGTGCATATTATAACATGATGACTACTACGATATTTAGTGCGAGCATTACAACAAAATACATAGACCGAAATCCATCTGCATCTATGACTAATAATCCATTCTCAGGTTATCATCCGAACTCCCTTAGGTAATAAGTTGCAAGCAACAGATAACTGCATTAAACAATGTGTGTAATGTAAGCAATGATTGTACACGCGGGCACTCACACCGCTGTTTTCTCCCTAGTGGCAACAACACATCCTCCCCTGTCACATTCCTGTCATTCGGGCACAGGCGAAAAGGAGGCATGAACCCACTATCTAGCATAAATACTTCCTCTTGGAGTCACTAGCAAGTACTTGCCCAGAGAAACCACTAGCAACGGAAAGCATGCAAGATCAAAAATAACATATGCGATAAAGATTATAATCAACTTGGCATAAGTTCAATATTCATCGGATTCCAGCAAACACAGCATATAGAATTACATAAGATCAATCTCGATCATGATAGGCAGCTCACGAGATCTAAACATGGAGGCATATGAGAAGAAGACAACCATCTAGCTACTTCTATGGACCCGTAGTCCAGGGATGAACTACTCAAGCATCACTCCGGAGGCAGGCATGGTTATGTAGAAGCCTCCGGTGATGATTTCCTCTCCGGCAGGGTGCCAGGAGACAGTTCCAGAACCCCCCTGATCTAGGGTTGACGATGACGGCGGCTGTGGAACTTTTCGGGGATTTCTTTTTTATCATGTCTCTAGGTTTTTCCATCCGGGGGAAATAAATAGGCGAAAGGGCAAAGGCGGTGGAGGCCCGGGGGCCCCACACCCATTGCTGGCACGGCCAGGGGGAGGCCACGCCACCCTACGGTGTGGCCCCCCTGGTGCCCGTCTTTGACTCTCCTTTGGTCTTCTGGATGCTTCCGTGGAAAATAGGCACTTTGGGCTTTGTGGGGTCCAATTCCGAGAATGTTTCTAGAACAACTTTTCTAAAACCAAAAACAGCAGAAAACAGGGAACTGGCGCTTGGCATCTTGTTAATAGGTTAGTCCCGGAAAACATACAAAAATGCTATAAATAAGGGAGAACACATGTAGCAATTGGCATAATATTATCATGGAGCATCAGAAATTATAGATATGTTGGGGACGTATCAGTACTCCTCCTCCTCGGGAACGTTCTCATCCAAGCATTTGCCTCCATGGAAGCGGGTAACCTCCTTTTTTTTAATCTTGGGTGTTCTACCCATGCCCCTTCTTGGAGACATGATTTTCTTGTATTTTCTTGGTGGTATATGTTCCTAGGGTATCCCATTGCATGATAGAAACAGTAGAATAGCACCCCCAATCAATCGATCTAGTTTTAGAGCTAGTTGAAAAATCAATCTAGTTCTGAGTTCGTGGAACCGGAATATCCAGTTCAAAACTGAACTGGAAATTCCGATTGGGTTCTGTCTCAAAATAAAAAATTCAGAACTTTAGTGCTTTCTTCTAGGATTATTACATGATCATTTGTGGATGCTTTTCTATGGTTATTATGCATGATTCCTTTTTGTATCTTATGTGTGCTTACCTTGTGCTATCCCCCTATATTGCTATATTCATAGGTGGTTTGAATGTTGATGAGTTGGGATCTCGCAAGCGTCCCTCTTACAAGGAAATAAATTATGAGGAAGTCGGCGATGATATGCCCCCGAGAAAAAATGTGAGCAAGGGGAGAGCTAAGTCCAATGTGCAGAAGAAGGTCTCTTCCAAGAAGAAAGGCAAAGCAACTAGGAAGAACTACAAGTTTGATGTGTCCGCTCAAGACTATGATCAGATTCGCAATGATAATTGGTACTATGACCCAAGGGACACTGATATTGAGGATACCGCTTCTGGTGCTTGGAGCAGTCATACATATACTCCAACATCTATCTTGACTACAAGCATCATGTCCATCCAATTAATCCTACCAAGCTTCAACTTCTCATGGACAAGAAGGCACATGCTCAGGATGCTAGTGTGGTGGAACCGTTCAAGCTTAGTAAGATCATGGAGACTCGTTTCCCCTACAACATTCCTCTTGTGGTTCAGTTTATGTCTAACTTGGTGCTTGGGCATGACACACATTTCACTTTGAAGTGGATGACTGGCTATACCTATTGTCAAGCTCGGTTCTTCAAGTTTTCTAAAGTTCTGGGATACAAGTGGTCAGAACATCCTCCTCTTGGTCACCGTATGCATGATGTGGATAGGCCAGACCGTGATGATATCATGGCAGATATGTATGCTCCTGGTTTTCATGTTGGCAAGGTGGAGGGACTTCTCCCTTTCTATGATCAGCTAGTCCGCATCTTCAAGTCTTTCATTGCTCCAAGAGGAGGTAACAATGAGGCCATCCCTATCCCCCTTGTCAACTTACTGGTGCTTGCTAAGAAGTGCATTGAGGATCCTGATCCCACAAAGAACTATCATGTGGATGTCATGGACGTTATCTTCAATGAGTTGAAGAATTCTATGATCGGAGGGAACACCATCCCTTATGGTCCGTACATCATGATTGTCGCACCCTGATTTCTAGGGGATACTCACCGTACGAACTGGATAGCAGATGCTTGGATTATGGGGCATAACTGCTCCCACGTCCCAGCTTCCTGGTAGGCCTGCGCTTATGCGCGACAACACAAGCCCTGCTATTCCATCGTCGATGTAAACTATCCACTAGAGATCAAAGGCACTTCCGTCGACGTACTTCAAACCATACACACATGGTACGTCAACGGCGTTTAACAAGTGATATCACAACAGATCTCTACGACACAAAAGATTGAAATAAGTTGCAAATGGCTCTCATTAGAGCAGAGATAGCAAATACAATCATTCAGAGGGCACATGCCCCAACAATACACCATTACAATACAGCGGAAGCATTCAACATGTCTGAGTACAGACAAGAACCAAATAGGCCTAAGAGGCCGGAAACAAACAGACGGAGCCCATCCACGAAGTCTCGGATCCTGCCCGGGTCCGCTATCTACTCGTCAGCAGTCTCGTCATGATCCACGTAGTTGCCACCATGTAGATCCTCGGAAACGTAGGTCTGCGGAAACCACAGCCCCAAAGGGGTCAGTACATAAACGTACTGGCAAGCAAGACTCACAGTTCACCAAAGTGTAACCCGTCAACACCAAGCACACATGCCTTGGGTTCAACGGAAGAGAGGGGATATAAAAGATGCTGCAACTGGATGCGCTAACCAACTACAGAGATTCTACCACTTCCGGCTAACAGAAAGGAGATAAGATCGAGGATTGTAACCAACTGAAAGATAACTTCAAACAAACCCATCCTGGATCTCGCCCCTTATCCAAAGAAGCAATCCGAGGATAACTCACACAGCTGTAATAATGATGGTTCAAATTATTGTGTCAATAAGCCTATTACTAGTCAAGTTATTAATCATGGGGTGTAACATGTTTGATCATTATGTTTAAGTTGTCCTGAGTACTTGTTAGCCAGTACTTTCACCAAGTAATCCATAACCGCGGAAAACACGGCTTCTCGAGAAGATTATCCCTGCAGGGTTGCACCAATTTGGCCGTACACTCATGAATGGCCCGCCAGATGGGAGATCACCCCACCAAGCGGGGCACTCAACACAACCAACCATTCTTCGCATCAAGCCCAAAGAACCTTGGGCGCACGGCTAATCGAGCCCAGAAGAAAATGGACCCTCATAGCACTCTAAGAACGTGTCCCCCTATATGCCGACTACGAAAGTTCCACCCTGGCCTGAGCTCGCAAAAACATGCATGCGGCAAATGGAAAACACGAACTAAATGAGGCGATTTGGACGAGATGCGAATCAGGTCAAGTTGAGGGGGGCGCCCATACTCGCTTCCCAAATGCGGGTAGTGCGCTCATCATGGATCAGTAGACAAGACCCTTTTCCTATTAGGGTCGACACTAGCAGGCTTCAAAACCTCTCATGGGCCTCCTGCCGGTGCCTTATCATCAAATTTATTATTAATAGTACCATTAGCATGATTGATTGATTAAACCTCGAGCCCCCACAACGTAATAGAAAATAGTAACAGTAAGTAACGGGTAACAGACTCGAGCAAAAGCAACCTAAGCATGCTAGTAAGACACTGGCTCAAACAATGGTTGTAGGAAGGGAGATGAGGCAATATCAGGGTTAAAGGATACATGTGATGGGTTCGTAGCAGAAACAACTACTACTAAGGCTAGCAGAAAAGAACAACGGAAAGTATCGGTAATCAATGTTGAAAGGAACACGGTGGTTCATGTGAGTGATAACTTGCCTGCAAAACCCAGTAGCCTGGTACTGAGCTAACTCCTTAGAAGGGGTGTCGTAAGTATCGTCGGTCTCAACGTCGTCGTATATCCGAGAAGAAGCAAACAAACATTGCAGAAAGATAAGCAATCATTATCATGGCATAGTGCACAATCAAATATGATGCATGTCATGTTAATAGATGCAACAAAGTAAACTAGTGGATATGATACACAAGTTTAAATGGATTCCATATGCAAAGATTGCATATGGCAAACCCATGCCTTATGGTTGAATTAGTTGTTCTACCACTAAGCATCAGGTGTAGGTGAGTTAGCATGATGCAATACTTTAATAAACAAGAAATCAAACATTCTAAGGGGATGGTTTTCATACTTGGGATGTTACAAACGCCCCCCCTTGAAGGAATCGCGCCCCGAGATTCCTACTGAGAAAAGAAAAGGTCCGGATACTTCTTGGGAAGATCCTCTTGAGCTTTGACACGTGAAACACATCGTGCACCTTGGATAGACGTCAGGGAATTTGCAAACCACCGGAACATTTTCAATTGAAGGAAGAGGTTTTTGTATCGAGGGTGTAAAGCTGAGTAGAGTTTGATTCATTTGGAGAATAGACTATCTGGCTAGAATGGTGGAACAGAGTTATTGACATCAATCCAACCAAGAATGACATCAATGTCAGAAACAGCAACATGAGAGTAACGAGGAATATGTGGCCTCCCATTAGAATTGGATTGTGATTCCGGAGAGTGAATAGAGTTTTGATTGCTTAGTGGAACCAGAACTTGGTAGTTTGTTATGGCAAGGATTTTTTGACACAAAGGAATGTGATGCTCCGGTATCAAATAACACTTTAACTGGATAAGAGTTTACGAGGAAGTTTTGATTAGACGTCGGTAGAAGATTTGAAGTGGAAAACAACAACAAGATTTCAACGGACGAAAAGGATGTTGAGAAGAACAGGATATCAACATCGGGGAAAACGAGAACAAAACTCCTGAGGTACTATGGAAAACCCATCCGGGCTTCTAAAGGATCAATATCTACTGCTTAAGGAATAGAGGATCTGCTTCCGGGGCCTATTTGCCACCGTTCTCAATCATGAGTAGGCAACATGATAAATCACGTCACAACCACCTCCATTCCTATGGTCTAGTAGATATAACCATCCTAGAGAAACCAGAATTCGTGAAATCCTAACTTGAAAGTTTAGATGAGAAGGGAGAAATCAACGTTGCACTTCCTTACCAGAAAAGGGAGGGAGGGTGGGGAAAGAAGAAAAAGAACAGAATTCCTACTCTCACGTTTCATTTTTCCTATATAGCTACAAAATAGTTTCTAGACTCAACTGCGACCAGTAAAAAGGGATCCTACGGGCAGACAGGCTCTGATACCATTTGTCGCACCCTGATTTCTAGGGGATACTCACCGTACGAACTGGATAGCAGATGCTTGGATTATGGGGCATAACTGCTCCCACGTCCCAGCTTCCTGGTAGGCCTGCGCTTATGCGCGACAACACAAGCCCTGCTATTCCATCGTCGATGTAAACTATCCACTAGAGATCAAAGGCACTTCCGTCGACGTACTTCAAACCATACACACATGGTACGTCAACGGCGTTTAACAAGTGATATCACAACAGATCTCTACGACACAAAAGATTGAAATAAGTTGCAAATGGCTCTCATTAGAGCAGAGATAGCAAATACAATCATTCAGAGGGCACATGCCCCAACAATACACCATTACAATACAGCGGAAGCATTCAACATGTCTGAGTACAGACAAGAACCAAATAGGCCTAAGAGGCCGGAAACAAACAGACGGAGCCCATCCACGAAGTCTCGGATCCTGCCCGGGTCCGCTATCTACTCGTCAGCAGTCTCGTCATGATCCACGTAGTTGCCACCATGTAGATCCTCGGAAACGTAGGTCTGCGGAAACCACAGCCCCAAAGGGGTCAGTACATAAACGTACTGGCAAGCAAGACTCACAGTTCACCAAAGTGTAACCCGTCAACACCAAGCACAGATGCCTTGGGTTCAACGGAAGAGAGGGGATATAAAAGATGCTGCAACTGGATGCGCTAACCAACTACAGAGATTCTACCACTTCCAGCTAACAGAAAGGAGATAAGATCGAGGATTGTAACCAACTGAAAGATAACTTCAAACAAACCCATCCTGGATCTCGCCCCTTATCCAAAGAAGCAATCCGAGGATAACTCACACAGTTGTAATAATGATGGTTCAAATTATTGTGTCAATAAGCCTATTACTAGTCAAGTTATTAATCATGGGGTGTAACATGTTTGATCATTATGTTTAAGTTGTCCTGAGTACTTGTTAGCCAGTACTTTCACCAAGTAATCCATAACCGCGGAAAACACGGCTTCTCGAGAAGATTATCCCTGCAGGGTTGCACCAATTTGGCCGTACACTCATGAATGGCCCGCCAGATGGGAGATCACCCCACCAAGCGGGGCACTCAACACAACCAACCATTCTTCGCATCAAGCCCAAAGAACCTTGGGCGCACGGCTAATCGAGCCCAGAAGAAAATGGACCCTCATAGCACTCTAAGAATGTGTCCCCCTATATGCCGACTACGAAAGTTCCACCCTGGCCTGGGCTCGCAAAAACATGCATGCGGCAAATGGAAAACACGAACTAAATGAGGCGATTTGGACGAGATGCGAATCAGGTCAAGTTGAGGGGGGCGCCCATACTCGCTTCCCAAATGCGGGTAGTGCGCTCATCATGGATCAGTAGACAAGACCCTTTTCCTATTAGGGTCGACACTAGCAGGCTTCAAAACCTCTCATGGGCCTCCTGCCGGTGCCTTATCATCAAATTTATTATTAATAGTACCATTAGCATGATTGATTGATTAAACCTCGAGCCCCCACAACGTAATAGAAAATAGTAACAGTAAGTAACGGGTAACAGACTCGAGCAAAAGCAACCTAAGCATGCTAGTAAGACACTGGCTCAAACAATGGTTGTAGGAAGGGAGATGAGGCAATATCAGGGTTAAAGGATACATGTGATGGGTTCGTAGCAGAAACAACTACTACTAAGGCTAGCAGAAAAGAACAACGGAAAGTATCGGTAATCAATGTTGAAAGGAACACGGTGGTTCATGTGAGTGATAACTTGCCTGCAAAACCCAGTAGCCTGGTACTGAGCTAACTCCTTAGAAGGGGTGTCGTAAGTATCGTCGGTCTCAACGTCGTCGTATATCCGAGAAGAAGCAAACAAACATTGCAGAAAGATAAGCAATCATTATCATGGCATAGTGCACAATCAAATATGATGCATGTCATGTTAATAGATGCAACAAAGTAAACTAGTGGATATGATACACAAGTTTAAATGGATTCCATATGCAAAGATTGCATATGGCAAACCCATGCCTTATGGTTGAATTAGTTGTTCTACCACTAAGCATCAGGTGTAGGTGAGTTAGCATGATGCAATACTTTAATAAACAAGAAATCAAACATTCTAAGGGGATGATTTTCATACTTGGGATGTTACAATGATGATCATCAAGGATACCTTGAAGGAACATGACTTGATCAGACTACCTATGGAGGACCATCACTTCAATAAGTTGTACATGAAAAAACCAAAGCGCCGTGTTGATCCTTCTCCTGCTCCTTAGAGTGGTTCCTTCAGGAGGGATGCTTGTGCTATTGGCTCTGTTGTTCCTCAGGCTCCTCAAGTTCCTCGGGTTGATTCTTTTGGTGTGCGTCAGATTAGGAAGCTCTCGTGTTTTCAGCGCAATATCATCTACATGAAGGCGGACATTCATCGTGAGCAGTATTAGTCTTACCGTAGGGATGTGGCCATGTCCTGCTCTCAGCAGAAGATACTTCACCATGGGAGTGGTGCCTCTGGGATCCTCCTTCTGATTTTATTCATGACACATACTCTTAGTGGTCTTCCAGAGCTTGTACCCCTTGGGCACAAATTGATGATGGTCTCCGTATTGCTGGCCCTTTTGCTTCCACAAGTGCACCTGTTGAGGATGAGTCCAATGAGAAGGATGCGAAAGGACAGTCCGAGCGGGGAGTCCTCTAAGGAGGAGACCGATGCCTAGCTCTTCATGGGACGCTAGAATCACTACTCCTCTCCTTTTTGGTGTGTTCAGGATATCGCTTATCGTCAACGTATCGGTCGACCCATGATAAGAGATATATCGGCTTATCGGCCGATAAATCGATTTTATCGGTCGACTGTTTATCGGCCATTTTTCTTGTAAATCCCAAATTGTAGCACTAAAATATGATATTCAAATATATCATATTGGCATTAAAAACTCTACTTTATGATATATAAATATATTTTATTCAATAATTCTAAAAATTCTATGATGAATGTCATCTATCATATGTTCCAGTGCTGGAAAATCGATATATCGGCCGATTTATCAGCATATCGACTGATAAACCGCTTGTAAGACCGATAAAATGGCCCGAATGGTAAACTCCACCGATATTCATTTATCATATCGGTCACTACCCGATAAGCGATAAATCGGCTGATAAATCGGCATATCAGATGATATTTGGAACAGTGGTCTCGATACCAAATGGGGAGAAGTAGTTTATTAGGACTACATTTGGGGTTTGCATGGGTCCGGGAACAAGCATGCTCGTTTGTCACTCTTTTAGAGCTTGTGTCTATTTACCTCGTTGTTTCAAACTTATTTGCTTTCGTTTGTTTGAGACTATGTTATTGTGTTTGTGAGACTATGTTATTATGGATCCATATTGAGGTTATCATATATATATATATTGTGCACCAGTATTATCTACATATCCTATTTTCACAAGGTATAGTATTTCAACTCATGCCTCAACTACTTGTTGTTTGTCTCTCTTATCATGTTGTGATGCTATTGGAAATTACTCTCCTATCTAAGTTGTTGTTGCATTTCAAAGGAAAAGTAGAGAATGCATACTTGTACGGGGAGCAATTTCCATTTTCTTCACATGGATGATAGTGTTGTTGGTTTATTCCTTGCAAATCTTAGTATTGTCATCTATCACCAAAAAGGGGGGGGGTGAAAGAGCATTTCTTAATCCTATAGTTTTGAGTGTTAGTTAGCAATACTAATGATACTATTTACAAAGGTGTTAAGTGGTACATGTGTTTAACTACTCTCTTGCATCAAACACCGCAAAAAGGTGAAGATAGATCCATCTCTTTTTCTCCTAGAGGTAACGGTATATTTCTAGTGCAACCAAAAATTTCGGTTGTAGTGGATTTCTCCGAATTTGGGTAAGGAACAAATCATGCTGAGCACTGGAGGTAGATAGAAGTTTCAACTAGAAATTTCCATGTCAATCAGATATTTCAGTTGGGAAGATTTTGCGTGGCAAATGGCTAAGTCTGGATTTCTCTGCACACTGGTGGTAACCGGAAATTCTATTCGGATATTTTGGTCAAATCTGATATTCCGGTTGCATAGGAAAAGACAGATTGTGGCTAAGAAATAAATTCTCCATGTAATAGTGCCTATCGGAAACTTCAACCGGAAATTGTGGAGAAACCGTATATTCCGGTTTGGTCAACTGCCTCTCAAAATCTTAGATCTGGAGGAATTTCTACTAACCGGAAATTCCGGTCCAAACTTGGACCAGAATATCTGGTCCCGATTTCTGTAGCCAACAACAACATTTATGGAGGGGGTACCCTCTTTCCCAAGTGAGCCAGTTCGTCCAAACCATTAATGTGCATTTATTGAGCTCACCAAATCCAAGATTTCTCCCAATACCTCCACCAAAACTCGTTGATCTTTGGAGGATTGAAGGAGAAGGCCCCGATCTAGATCTTCACCAAGCCGTTCTTCATTCCCCCCCCATTCTATTGAGGGATTTGAGTCTAGGATTTCTTTATGGAAAACCTAGACTCCATTGCTACACTTGCTGATTCTTGGCGATTGTTGGGAGCTCCCAATTCAGTTCTGGGTGTGTGCCTCAAGCTCGTTGTAAAGGACTCGATTCTCGCCTCAAAGAGGATCAATAGTGGAAGGTGGACTAGGCCTTTGTGGCGGGGTGCATCGGAGAATAGGGTGAGGCCTTTGTGGTGTTGAGTAGGCCTTCGTGGTGAAACTCATACCCCTCCAACGAGACGTCCTACCATTAAAAGGAGGAACTCGGGATTATATCGTTGTCTCCGCGTGCTTCCGTTATCGGTTACCTTGTTCCCTCTCCTTTACTTTGAGTTTATATCTTGTTTATTGTTGTTGTTATCATATAGGTAAATTCACCTTATTTGCATATCTGGAGATTTACTTTTGTGTCAAGCCTTAATTTTAAGAAAAATTAAAATTGGTCACAACACCTATTCACCCCCTCTAGGTGCACATACCATCTGTTCAGTAGCCAGCTAGGCGGGGGGGGGGGGGGAGGATGGCGTAAGCGGCAGCTCTAGGGACGACCCATTCCACACCCAACCAGGACTAGCAGACCAGCGGTCGGAACCACCCGGGGCAGTGCTGCAACGCCTCCTCCCGCGCCTCCTTCCCCTCCATGTACTCCTTCCTGGCCTCCCCCTCTGCTGCCGTGAGAGCGGCCATGGCCTTCTATGTGGCGTGCGCCTCCTCCTTCTTGGTCGCCGCCTCCGCCTCCGCCATTTCGGCCTCGTGCTCCTCCTCCTCCTCCCGCTCCCTGGCCTCCATGGAGGAGTCGCGGAGGGCCACGCCCCGCCCCCCCCCACTGGGAGATGTCGCTGTCCTCGTCTTCCTCCTTGACCGGGAGGCGTGGTGGGCTGCCAATGCGCAGCGGCGCCATGGAAGGCGGAGCGACCTGCGGGGGACCCCGCACGATGCGTGCCCCAAAGAAGGCACGCCAGAGGAGGCCGTGCTCCTCCGCAAACTAGGTATCCTAGCATCGGGAATCGAGGGCGAAGGCGGGATGGCCGAGAAGGTCCTCCAGCAGCTTCTTCCTGTGGTGGAGGATCTCGTTCTCCCGCTCCAAGCCGTCCTTGGGGACAGCTGTCCGCGAGGTGGAGGTCGGGCCAAGGCACCGGGATCGCATTGTTCTAGTACCACTGGCACTTGTCCCAGTTGAGGTAAGGACGTCGACGTACATGGCGGTCCTCTTCCTCCTCTGAGGGACGCGTCCGGCGGACAAGTTGAAACGCCGGCTGGTGCGCGGTGGGGGTGGAAGCTGGGGTGCGGGCTGGAGCGCGGTGGCACAAGGACCTTGCCTCGTGGTCATTCTTGTCTTCAGTCCACCAGCGGCGGGGCATCGTGGCGACGGAGGGAGCCTGTGATGCTATTGTTTGTCGCCGGCGAGGTGGGACGCGGTGGAGTGGGACGGGCGGGGACGTGTGGCCTTTTATTAGGCCTGGAGGGGAGGCGAAAGGACGGTGTGCCACTGACGGGTAGGCCACCCGTGTTGACTACGCACGCGAGATCGCATCTGTGGCTGCTCATATCCCGACTATATTTGGACTGGGACACGAGGAAGGAAGCCACATAGGGACATGTTTTGGTGGAAGTGCTCAAATCGGGGTTGTCCGGGCCAAATAGGCAGCCTCGTAGGAGATGCCCTAGCTAAATGAAATGGTCTACTCCCAAGAGCAATCACAAAGCGACGCTACTTCTGGGGCGTCGGGATTAGATTCTCCGTTGATCGGCAGTTAAGCCTTCCAATCCGTGGCGTCCGGCAAAATCTTTCGACCGACGCTAGTTGTTTTTGGCCCGTGAAGAAAATATCGGAAGCTTCTCGCGCTACATGTAACGACCACTTGCATGGCTACGCAAGGATCTAGCTAGGCTACATCTGTCGGTCCCACTACAGGAAATAGGTTGTATGCCGACGGCCGACGACAAAACTCTATGTTGACGGCAAAACGTCGTCGTCAACTTCTTCCTCGGCATAGCTCCAAAAAGTCATCGGCATAGGTCTGTGCCGCCGGCCAAACAGATCTATGCCGACGGCTAAACTATCACTCGTGGATAGAGTTATGCCGACGACCTTTTAGGGCATGCCTACGGCCTCACTGGACACGCGACGGTCCCATATTACTCGTGTGATTCAGACGTTCTGGAGCCACTCTCCAGAAAAGTGTGACTTATCGGTCTATCACCCTGAGCAACGTCAAAGGGGGGGGGTATACAAGTAGAAATATTTGCTTCCTCGTGCTATTTTATCCTAAACCCCTTTTTTACTGTCGTATAATATGTTACGAAAATGTTGCATGATGGACGAAAACAAAGCACACATGGAGAAAGAGGAGAAAAATACCAATGTCGACGACCTTTTTTCGGGGGCCGTCTACATAGCTTTTGGTGGGACCAATCTGACCATGCTGGCAGCTGGCTAAGCCGACGGCAAAATCAAAAGGTCGTAGGCATAACATATGGTGGGCCCACCCTGACCACGCTGGTAGCTAGGTAAGCCGATGGCCAAAGATATGCCGACCGCGGCGCCGAAAGGCCGCAGGCATAGATTATATATGCCGACGGCCAAAGGTATGCCCACGGCTGTTCCGAAAGTCCGTAGAAAAATGTGCTATATGCCAACAGCCAAAGGTACGCCGACGGTTTCATTTTGGCCGTCGGCATACCTTTTGCCGTTGACGTCTGGCCGTTTTCCTATAGTGTTCACTAGAGGCGCTAGTTTATACAGCATTGGACAATGAAGCGCTTAGCCATTTTCGTTAGCGTCGGTATAAGCGTTCACCATTGCAAGCTACGTCGATTAACTTTAAAATTGATTTTTTTTCGATTATTTTTCATTTCTTAAGCGTCTACAAGCGTCATGCATTGTGGACGCTCTAAGGGTCTGTTTGTTTGGGCTGCTGCTGTTGAGAATCAGCTGTAGCTAGTGAGCCGTTAAAAAGCAGTTGTGGGGAGCAGCTGCTGGAAGCAGGGATTTGATGTTTGGCATGAGTGCTGTTGAGGATTGCCGTTGCTGGTTTGAAGGATGGTATGTCTGATATGCCCCTGATTGCTGAAGAAGTTATACAGATGCTGATTCAAAAGAAATTAGACATTTTTTAACACATTTTCCACTCTTAAGAGTTGAATTATCTCAATTTTACAACTTTTTTTGTTAAATTAATTGTAAACACGGTAATTAGAGAAATAATTTGTGAGTTATTTTATAGGCTTTTGGCTTATAGCTTTTGGCTTATAAGTCGGGATGAAAAGATAATACAAGATAATGACATGTATATTACAAGACTTCTTCATATGAATAGTTATTTTTTAGTTTTCTACTTTTGGCTTTTGGCTAATGGCTTTTGGCTTTTGACTTATGGCTTATGGCTTTTGGATGTTTGTTTGGGCACGCGTATAGTTCTCATCGTTATCGCATCCATGGAAGTGTAGATCATTCATATATGTCCGCCGAAACGAAATGTGGCAACATGAAAGTTGTGGAAAACGACGATGTCAATCTACTCGTGAAACAAAAATTCAAGCGGTCGACCAAGCTCACGAATTTGAAAAAATTCGTCTAAAACGACATAAATTTTGTTTCAAAATTAAGAAGTTATGGTCCACGAAACTTTAAACTAATTACGGGAATGGAACCTGCTTGTCTATACACATATATTTTGTGTATACATTATTTTAAATAGAAGTATATTCGTGTGAGATCGAAGATGTGGTTGAGGTGTGAGCATGCATCCCTAAGGTAAATGCCTGTACTGCTGATGTCGAATCTTTGACTCTACAAATCCCTTAGGTGAACCTATCGGGTTTCGAATAGGAGAACCCATGAGCGCTGGTGGAATCGTCGGCTAGACAGGGGGCGAGATTTACCCAGGTTTGGGGCCCTCGTAGAGGCAAAACCCTTACTCCTGCCTTTGTCGATCTGTATTCATGAGTAGATTGGTTACAATGGTGGTGCTCAAGTCGAGAATATGATCTTGAGCTCAAGGCTTTGGTGGTGCGGTGTTGCTTGGTCCTCTTCCGGTGGCTCTCCTGGCTTTATATAGATGGCCAGGTCTCAAACCCTACCCGGAGAGGACTCGAACTCTAACCTTAGGTCGGCTACATATTTCCAAACTTAACCCGCAAGTTAGTGCGGGTGGGCTTCACGTGGGCCTTCTGGAATCCCCCAAGGGCTCCTCTTCTTGGGCCTTAACCTTGGGCCTGAGATGGGGTGTCCTTACCCGCAGGGTCCAGAATCCATGTCTTCGTCAGTAGCCCCCGAGCGTTTGCTCGAGTGGGATTTTTCTAGTCGAGTAGACGGTCAAATCTTTCTTGGTCTTTCTTTCCTGCGGATAACCAGTTTGGTTGTTTCCTATTTAGAGGGCGCGTACCCTGTATAATGAGTTTTCATACTCGAGTATCAAGTAATGCAAGTGCCTGTTTTTTATGGCTTTTTATCGCAGAAGGATGTGGCGCAGTAGCTTGGCTCTCCCGAGAGATCAGGGCCAATTAATTGCGACTAGGGCAAAAACATTTCTGGCCTACACAGATTCGAGACCTCCGACTCGAACCCGATAAGGTGATTGTTGCGACTGGGCCGTTGTGGTCTTATCGAGTCGAACTTAACCTATGGGGGAACCCGGCGCGTCCGCTAGGATTTTTCTTCGTGTTGTTGACACGGAATCATGCCGGAGGATGCAGCTTTGAGTGCGATTCCAGGCCCTAAAGAGAGATCTTTCGAGTCTTACCTTCATATTCGAAGAATATGGCGTCCGGATGTGCCTAGTCGGCCGAACAATCCAGGTTTTATGATGTAAAAATATCATGCGGGTGAGAAAAGGCAGGTTCTGCCTACTCGAGTAATTTTTCGATTTTGTGGTTCTTTTATCCATACGAAAGAGTTTTCGTGTTAGGAGTTTTATGCCCATATGAAAGAGTTTTCATGTTTGGGAGATCGTGCCCATACGAAAGAGTTTTCGTGTGCAGGGTATTTTTCTCCATTTTAAAGGAGTCTCGCTTCATGATTTGTTCATGAAAAAGTTGCTTCTATTCGAAGGAGTTTGTTCATACGAAGTTATTTTCGTGTTTGAACTTTCCATTCGAAGCTTTCTTCAATTTGATGATGCACGCTATGACGTCATGGCGCACTTTCCTCCTCCCGATGGGACGTGACGGAGTGAGAGCAGAAGGACTGGCCCACATAGTCAGCTTTTTGACCGGGAAACGAGACGTCGTTCCCTTTTTTTACGCAAACCGTGCAGTAAATGCGCACGATCTTCTGTTAAGATCGTGGCAGGAAACAGCGCTCACGACCTCCTCGTTTCGTCTTCACACGTGGTGGCGGCGATGGGCGCCACGTGGCGCATCGAGTGGCCAGTATCGATTCGTTCCGCATATAAGTACGGGTCTTTGTGATGCGGTAAAACTCTCCCAGCCTTCGTCTTCCAATCCATCTTCTTCCTCGCGCTCATCTTCTTTCTTCCTCCAAGCTCATGCTCAGCAGCGATGGCGGGAAGCAGGAGACGCGGTGCTGCCATTTCCGCATCCAGGGAAGCTTCGGTGCAACCTGCACCGCGTTCGGGCGACTGGCGTTCGCCCAACACCACAGCGAAGAGTATCAAGGAGATGCAGCGGGAGTGGCTGCTGCCTGCGGAGTCCGAGAAGCGGGTGCGCCTCGGAAAGAAGGAAGAGGTACCCAACCCGCAAGCGAACGAGCGCGTGGTCTTCGCGGACCATGTGTCGCGCGGTCTTTCCTTTCCCCTCCATCCGTTTCTCGTGGCGTTGCTGTATGTTTATGGCATACAGCTCCACGATCTTCCTCCAAATGCGATACAACACATTTCGTGCTTTATCATGTTCTGCGAATGCTTCTTAGGCATTCGCCCACACTGGGGGCTCTGGAAGGCCCTTTTCAAAGTTCGGATCTTCCGCGAGAAATCGCGGGTAGACTCCGAACCCGGCGAGCCGCTACGCACGGGTGGCTTTGGGATCCAAGAAAAATCGGAGACCAGCTACTTCAGCATGTACTTCATCGACTCCGCCCAGGGATGGAGGAAAAAGTAGTTTTACGTCATCGATAACAGCTCGGGTGGGATCGTGGAATTCCACCCGTTCGCTGTCTTGAAGAGGCGGAAATCCTGGGCGCACAAGTTGTCGGCCGAAGAAACCAAGGTCGTCGCGCCGCTACTTGCCAGGGTGGCCGCCCTTCGCGACCAGGGTGCTGGAGTCGTGTTGAACGGGCTGCACCTGGCGGGCATCTTCCTCAAGCGCAGGACCCAGCCTCTGCAGCTCAGACCTTCCACGATGTGGGAGTACCAAGGCTCTGAGGATCCTAGCCGAGTGAGTCGCGAGGAGCTCTCGAACGTCGAGTTCGAGAAGAAGATCGCGGCTATCACTAGCCTGAAGGTGGGAGAGAAATTCCCCGACTGCACAGTCGCAGCCTTCGACGCGTCGAGGCCTCCGCCAACCGAGGTGAGTTTATTCTTCTTCTCCTTTTTTTTTATTTTCTTGCTTGTTCTGAGTTTCAGTCGATTGAATTTTCTCTTGCTTTCTTCTGTCTTCTTCGTAGAGCTTATCCGTGGCCAACTGCTACCCTCCAGTTTCTGGAAAGGAAGCCTCAGATTTATTGACGAGTAACCTGGACGGCCCGGCCGATACCAGTGTTGCCAATGCTACTTCGAGTTCCGAGCATGATTCTTTGGACGGTGCAGAGGACTCGAATGGCGGTCTCCTTCCCCGCAAGCGCCGTCAAGTAGAGGATGACGAGGCTACCTCCAAAGACAACTCCTTGGAGGACTCGCCCGGGAAGGACCCATCTCTGCGACTCCGCTGCGCTCACTCGCCCCTTCTCCTTCGTTCCCAGTAATCCAAACCGCCTGGAATGCGGATATGCTGGATGAGGATGAAGATGATGAGTAAGTCTTTCTCCTCGTTCTTAGTCGAACGTTTTCCTTTGCATCTATGTTGACGCTCTGTCTTTTGCTGCAGCCTGCAAACCATTAGTCCTCGCAGGTACGCCTCTTCCCTTCCTCCCGAAAGGAAGAACAAAGAAGGAGCTGCGGGTGAGACCCTACTGCTGGCACTGTCCAGAATTTGCCCAGCGTAGCCCCCAATGTGGCGACTACGGAACATGGAGTTCCTAGTTCTGCTGCCGGAGCTTCAGCTTCAAAAGAGGTGACGGGTAGCTCAGCAGATCCCCTCTCCCGTGCCAAGAGCCAGGTAAATTCTGCTACTTGCTTTTAATTTGTTATCGGGTGCTCGACAGTGCTCCCGATGGGAGTAGCCCCCGAGGCTGTAGTTGATCGCATGTGATCGGCTACAGGCTCAAAGACTGTCTTTTCCTTCTTCTTGGTTTTATCGGGTGCACGGCAGTGCTCCCGATGGGAGTAGCCCCCGAGGCTTTACTCGATTGATTGCAATCGGGTATAGGCTCCAATTTTACTCTTCTAATTCTTTTATTTCTTTGTTCTTTGCAGTCGCTCGTTGACTCCCTTGCGGCGATTGGCCGCCGCGTTGTTTTTGCTGAGTCTGAGTGCGGGATCCTTCGGGCGGACCGTAGTCGACTCACCACAGAGAATGAGCTTCTTCGAGGTAAGCTTAGCCCTCTCTTTCTGTTTGCATTTTTTCCATCGGTTCTTCAATTCTGATAAGTGTTACCGTGCAGCTCAACTTGAGTTTTCGAAGACCGAGAAAGACAATGCTTCTACTCGGGTAATAGCTCTAGAGGCTGAGTTGGCGGCCGTTCGCCAAGATCTGGAGTCCTCCCGCATGTCTTCGGCTGATCTTGAAGGGAAGCTCGCTTCTGCCCAAGAGGCTTTGAAGAAGTTGGAGGAAGCCGGCACCAAGGCGGATGCCGATCTTGTCGACTTTATTCGTCCCCTTGCTGAGCGCTTTGCGGGTAAGTTATCTTTGGTTTATAATTTGTCTTCTGTTGTCTTGAATCTTGACGTTCTTTTCTTTGTAGGTCTTCTGGGTGTTCCTCTGGTAGTTCCCGGAGTCTAGCGGGTGGACGCGCTGACGGACTCCCTTGCTCAGCTCAGGAGGCATGCCGAAGGAGTTTGCTCCTTGGTCGGCAATGCCATTCAAGTGTTGACGCAGCTGCATGGTCGCCTTCTCGTCAATGCTGCATCTCCACCCGCGCTAGGTGACCTGCTGAAGATCTTCTCGGAGAGCAATCTCCTTGATGCCTACGCGGTCGCCCAGTCGGAGTCTGGGGAGAAGACGGCCATCCAGTTTGCGCTGGCGCATGGAGTTAGCGGCTTGGAGGAGGCCTACTCGGATCTCCCAGTCGATCCTTCCACAGGCAGAAAGGTAGGGCTTCGTCGATTTGGCGAGCCAGCCGCCGTCCTCGCTCGGAAGTTATCTGAGCTGTTTGCTCGATTTAAGGGAGGGACGACTGCCGCGAGTGGGAGTACCACTGTAGATTCTTAGTTTATTTCGTTTGTACTTTTCAATTTCAATTGTAATGAACCCTGGGATGTGCTCCCGTTTTTCCAATATTTAAATCGAGATGCTTTCCCTGAACTGCTTCCCGCGATTGTACGTGTGCTCTCGATGGGAGTAGCCCCCGAGCACCTGTCGAAAAGGTGGTGAATATATCTCGAGTAGGGCACCTTATTCCTTCAATCTTCTTTGTACTTTTCAGGTATCCGAGGTGGCCGCAGAACCTTCAGGTGGACGTGCTGCCCCAACAGATCCACTTGTCACCGCTGTTGGGACTTTGGCAGGTCTTCGTGATCGTGTAGCTGATGGTGAGCGCAGGCTGAAAGCATTGCGCGGGGTAGCCGATGTGGCGAAGTCCAAGCAAAAACTGGCGACTGAACGCGAACAGTTTCTGATGGACGAGTTGGCTTCCGTCGCTAGGGACTTGCTGTGTAAGTAATACAGCCCCCGAGTCTTCTTTGTCTTGTTTCCTTGCCTAATCGTGCATATTTGCTCTTCAGTTGTTAAACCGGATGATAGGGAGGAAAAACAGTGGGTAGAAAACCACATTCTTCAAGAAGCTGTCAGCTCAAGGCCTCATGCGAGTTACTTTTGGTCTGATCGCAGTCGAGGCTTTGTGTTGGCTACTTTGAAGTTCCGTGTCGCCCAGGTAAAAGTTCTCGTGAGTTCTTTTCACGAGGTCTTGGTCGCGATGAACGCTGCGTTCTATCCGCTGGAAAGGGGTCCTGAAGACTGGAGCCATCTCCTCAGGCTGTTCGGGCAAGAAGGGGAGATTCGCGAGTGTGTGCGCAATCAGATGACTTGCGGCGCGGTGGTGGCTCTCTCCTTTGTCCGGATATGGCATCCTGAGATAAATTTTAACTCCGTAGCTAGGCTTCCAGATGGTCCAATCGATGATATTTCACCGTACTATGATGTTGTTCGTCCTGCAGCGGAGAAAATCATTCGACTAACCTCTGAGGAAGTAGATAGAGTGTTGGCGACTGAGAATGCTCATCGCCATGATTGATTGTTGGATGTGTACATCCTGTGATGATGTATAGTTTGTAAAAACTGTTGTAAGGTGTGCGACCCTGTATGTATAAATTTTCCTGTGATGCTTAGTTGTAGGCGTAACCCCCGTTTGTTTATGGGGTGTGTACCTGTAACTATTTAGCATATAAGAATGGATAATCTTCGAGTAAATATGGTTGAGAAACCATGTATTTTATTGCGATGACTAAGAAGTCATGTATTCGAGCTACAAGAGTGGCTAGAATAGCCTTATTTGTTGTGAGAACAAGTAAATCTAGGGATAAAACTTTCGGAGGTGTGCGATATTCCAAGGATTGGAATAGATTCCTCCAGTCGATGGGTTCTTCAGCCTGTAGGCTCCGCCTGGGATAACTTCGTGTATGATGAAGGGTCCTTCCCATGGTGGCTCGAGCTTGTGTCCCTCCTTCTGCTTGAGCCGCAGCACTAGATCTCCTACCGTGAATGCTCTGTGGTGTATGCGGCGACTATGATAGTTTCGCAGTGATTGTTGATATACTGCGGATCTTGCGAGCGCTATATCGCGCATCTCATCGAGTGCATCCATATCTTCCGCGAGTGCCCTGTTGGAGGTTTCTTCGATGTAAGCCACAACTCGTGGAGCGTTGAACCTAACATCCTCGGGAAGGACCGCTTCTGCCCCGTATACCATGAAAAATGGTGTGTAGTTTGTGGATCGGTTTGGAGTTGTGCGGAGGCTCCATAGTACAGAGGGTAGCTCTTCGGCCCAATGTCCTGATGCTGGGTGTAGACGATCGAGTAGACGTTTCTTGATGCCAGCTGAAACTAAGCCATTGGATCTTTCGACTTGTCCGTTCGTTTGCGGGTGGGAAACTGAAGCAAACTTGAAGTTGATGCCCTTTTCCTCGCAGAACTGTTGTGTTTCTTTTGCCGTGAAGTTTGTACCATTGTCTGTAATGATATCGTGTGGTACCTCAAATCTGCATACGATGGAATCGAGGAACTTGAGGGCGCATTGGGCGCTAGCCGAAGTTACTGGCATGGCCTCGATCCATTTGGTAAATTTGTCGACTGCGACCAGCAAGTGTGTATATCCACCCGGCGTGGACTTGCGTAGTGGTCCTACCATGTCTATCCCCCACTGAGCAAAGGGCCAGGCGATGGGTATCATGTGCAATTCCGTAGCAGATGCATGTGGTCTTGGTGCGAATCGCTGGCAAGCGTTGCATCTTTCGACTAGCTCCTTTGCATCGGTGGCTGCCGTGAGCCAGTAGAATCCTGCTCGAAAGGCTTTTCTCATGATTGTTTTCCAGCTAGCGTGATGCCCACAGTCCCCTTGGTGGATGTCCTGGAGTAATTCTTTGCCATCTTTGGGCGCGATGCAGCGCTGAAGTATACCCGAGATGCTTTGCTTGTATAATTCTCCATTGATTACCCGAAAGGATTTACTGCGTCTGATTATCTGTCGAGCCTCGCGAGGATCGGCCGGGAGATGTATGGTGGACAGGTAGTCGAGGTATTTCTTCGTCCAGATTGGCTCGACCAGAAAAACCTGTCGTAAAATGTTATGAATAAGCTCGATGATGGCGACTTGCAGGCTGACCTCTGTTTCAGGTGTTGTGGGTGTTCCTGCAGCTTTTTTGATTTTGACTGAGCGCTTGGTCATCCGCTCAAAATATATTCCTGGTGGTATGGGTGTGTTTATGGAATCCATGTTTGCCAGTTTATCTGTTTCTTCGTTGCTGGATCTCGCAATGTGCTTCAGCTCGCATCCCTTGAAGCTTCCTTCGAGTAGGTTGTACATGTCGCGATATGCGACCATGTTTTCAGCAATTGCGTCGCATTCTTTCATTGTCTGATGCACGATGAGATTGGAGTCGCCGTAGATCATTAATCGGGTGGCTCCACATGCGACTGCCATCTTCATCCCATGCAACAGGGCTTCATATTCTGCGTCATTGTTCGATGCCGGATCATCGGGTGGAAAATCCAGTCGTAGGACGTATTGCAGTTTGTCTCCCCTAGGCGATATGAGTATGATTCCAGCTCCTGCTCCTTCGTTTCTTTTGGACCCGTCAAAGTACATTATCCAGTTGCTCGTGTATTCAGGCGGTCCGGGCGTTTGTAGCTCTGTCCACTCACTTAGGAATTCCACGAGTACCTGGGATTTGACTGCATTGCGCTCTGCATAAGTGATGTCCCAAGCGCCCAGCTCGATGCTCCATTTGGCTATTCTTCCGGATGCCATAGGGTTGTTCATGATTGTCCCGAGTGACGCATCATTAACCACTGTGATGGCGTGTTCCTGGAAATAGTGCTTGAGCTTTCGGGCTGTAAGAACAACTCCATATGCGAGCTTCTGGTAATGAGGATATCGTTGCTTGCATGGCGAGAGCACTTCACTGATGTAATAGATCGGTCGTTGGACTCCGTACGCTTTGCCCTCCTTAGGTTGTTCGACTACGATTGCTGTGCTGACGAACTGGTTTGTGGCGACCAGGTACAAGTAGAGTGGCTCCTTTTCTTGCAGTGTTGCAAGGACGCGTCTGCTTTGCAGCGATCGCTTCAAGTCTGCGAACGCTTGTTTAGCTTCTGGTGTCCACTCGAATTTGTCCGTCTTCTTCAACGGCTTGTAAAAGGGTAACGCTTGCTCGCCCAATCGGGCGATGAACCTGCTCAGAGCGGCTAGTCGCCCTGCGAGCTGCTGGACTCCGCGTAGATTGGTTGGCTCCTTCATAGTCAAGATTGCTTGTATTTTCTCTGGGTTGGCTTCGATGCCTCTGGCGGATACCAGGTACCCGAGAAGTTTTACTGCTGGGACGCCGAAGACGCATTTTGTCGGGTTGAGCTTGATCCTGTATGCGTTGAGGGTGTCGAATGTTTCTCTAACGTCCTCGATGAGTGTGTCCTCAACTCGAGTCTTGATGACGATGTCGTCAACGTACACTTGTACGTTCTTGCAAATGAGCTTGGCGAGGCATTTTTGCATGTAGCGCTGATATGTTGCGCCTGCGTTCTTGAGCCCGAAGGGCATTGTCGTGTAGCAGTATACACCGTGTGGCGTGACGAATGCTGTTTTTTCTTCGTCCTCCCGTTTCATCCGGATCTGATTGTAGCCCGAATAGGCGTCCAGGAAGGAGAGGCGTTGACAGCCTGCCGTAGAGTCCACGATCTGGTCGATTCACGGGAGGGGGAAGTTATCCTTGCGGCAGTGCTTGTTTAACAACGTGTAGTGATGCATACCCGAAGGATGTCCGTGTTCTTCTTGGGGACCAGCACTGGGTTTGCTAACCAGGTGGATATCTTGATCTCCCTGATGAAATTTGCTGCTAGTAATCTGTTTACTTCTTCTCCAAGCGCTTTCTGCTTGGGTTCTGAAAATCGTCGAGTAGTCTGTTTGATGGGTTTGGCATCTGGAAAGACTTCGAGTGAGTGCTCGGCAAACTCCCTGGGTATTCCTGGCATATCGGAGGGCTGCCAAGCAAAAATTTCCCAGTACTCACGGAGGAGTTCGACGAGCGCGCTTTCCTATGCTTGTGAAAGGGTGGTTGAGACCATCGCTGTCTTCGCAGAATCTGTCGGGTGCACTTGATGCTTTCGGGTGTCACTGTTGGCGCTGAACTCTAGCTCAGGCGCGTTTTTCTTTGTGAGAGGCATCACAGAGTGATCCGTGGTTTTTGCCAGCTCTTGAAGTTCTTCTTGCATCCCGAAAGATTTTGCGATCTCATTGAATTCAATGTCGCACTTGTTGGATTTCTGAAAGTCTCCGTCGATGGTGATCACACCGTATTCTCCAGGTAATTTGAGCTTCAGGTATGCGTAGTGTGGTACTGCCATGAATCTGGCGAACGCTGTTCGACCAAGAATGACGTGGTACTGAGAAGGCCAGTCGACGACTTCGAAGTCGAGGAATTCTCTTCTGTAGTTGCTTTTAGTGCCCAGCACAACTTCTAGGTTAATTGTTCCGAGTGGACGGATTGCCTTTCCCGGAACTATCCCGTGGAAGGATGTTTCTTATTCCGCAAGGCCGTCCAGGTTCCTGTTCATCCGACGGAGTGTGTCCGCGTAGATAATGTTGATGCCACTGCCACCATCCATGAATACGCGGGCCATGTCGTAGTTGCCAATCTGTGCTTGGATGACAAGGGCGGCGTGTCCTGGTCGATAGACTCGTGGTGGGTGGTCTTTCATTGAGAATGTGATCGGCTGGTCTGCCATCTTCAAGTACTCGGGTTTTGTTGGCGGTGTCTGCACAGCCATGCATAACTGCTTTGTGTTAGTCTTTTGAGCTTTGCGAGAGGGACATACCTTATGGATCATTGCCAGCTGTCCTGTCGGGTTCGGGTACGCGTTGGCTCCGGCGTTTTGTGCAGGGGGTGCAGGCAGCGTAGCTAATGCCATGTTTGGATTTACTGGTGGAGGCGGGGGTTGTGGCGGCTGGAATCCTTGGTGTCCTGCTCCTGGAAGCGGTGGGTAATTTTTACTGGCTGCGGATCTTTTCCTTGCGAGAGCTTCCGAGATGTCAATAAACTTTCGGCAATCCTTAAGAAGGTGTGTTGCTTTAGTTTTGCCCGTGCGCTTATCTGTAAATAGATGTAGCGAGCAGTATGCATCGAGGTCCTCCTCGGGAGATTTCTCTTCAGCCTTTGGTCTCCACTCGCGATTTCCACGGCGACCGGAGTCGCGACTTCGCGTGAATTCTGCTGCTACCATCTCCTCTCGATCCCCGTGGTCGTAATATTTTCTCCTCTTCTTTCGGCCATGGCGGTCTTCTTCATGCGCAGGCGATGATGCTCTTTCATTGCGTACTGCGTCTTCTCTGTTAGCCCACTTTTCGTCTATGATCATTAGCTCCCCAATAGTTTTGGGTGCGGCTCTGCCTAGTTCTTCCCTGAAAGCAGTTCTTCGAGCGCCCTTTGCGAAGGCTTCAATCGCCACTTCTTCTAAAATGGTTCCCGCGGTGTTCCTGAGCGTGGTCCATCGCTGGATGTATTCGCGGGTGGACTCGCCGCTTTTCTGCTTGCATGCTCGCAGTTCTTCGATGGTGGCCGGCCTCTTGTAAGTCGACTGGAAGTTTTTGCAAAAGTCATGGTGCAAGTCGTCCCACGATGCGTAACAAGATCTTAGTCTTCTTTCCAGCCAACTGCGGGCCGCGCCGACGAGATGCAAATTGAGGTATTGCATAGCTGTGTTCTTATTCCCACGTTGGCATTTTACTGCCGTGAGGTAATCGCTTAGCCATTGAGAGGGCTCGAGTGAGCCGTCGTACTTTGTTACCTCCGTGCTGAGCTTAAATCTTCTGGGTAGAGGCGCTTCGCTGATGCTGCGTGCAAAGCAGAGCGCACCGCAAGTTTCGTCATCCGAAGAACCGGACGAAGAGCGCTCGCGATATCGCGATGCCCTGGCCTTGTCCAGCTTTTTTTGTGCGATGTCAGATCGCGCGTCATATCCTGGCCGATCGCGGTCGGCGTTCTTTCTGGGCTCCTGGCTTCGTTTTCGCGAGCGGCTGCCGTGATGTCGCGAGCTTTTGTCTCTCGGGCTGCCTTCGCTGCTGCTTCGACTGTCGTCGCGGCGCCGGGCTTCTTTTCCTCGACCACGACGTGGCGACTTGTCCCGTCTTGGCGAAGAGCTCCTATGTTTGCGGGACGCCTCTCTTTCCTTCTCTTTTTCTTTCTCCTGTTGTTCCTTTTCCAGTTGCTCTGCGGCTTTCTTGCGGTCGTAGGAGGCGAGCCTCGCGGCTGCCAGTCCTAGCCCCTTGCGCACTTGCTTATACTGCTCTGCCCGAGGGTCACTTTCCGTCGGTTGATTCATCTGCATGTAAGTTGCTGCGGCTAGAACCGCGACAGCAGGAGTTTGCGGGTAGACGTTGCCGTCGTCATCGACTCGCATGAGAGAAGGAGTGACCGACCTGCTGGTTCCGGCTAGGGACTCAATGTTCCTGGATGTAGATGCGTGTCCCTTCCTCGCGGGTCGGGTTCCTACTGAGGGTGCTAGGGATAGCTCAGCTCGTCGTTGACTTGACTCATCCGCCGCTCTTCTTTGGCGGGCCAAATCTATTCGAGCGTCCTTGATGGTAGCGGCTGCTCTCACTAGGTGATAGTGGTAGGAAACCATGTCTTCGTGTGATGCTCCGGCTGCGGGTGGTTTGCTTGTTCGCATAGCCTCTTTGGCTCGGTCCCAAGATTCCCGCGAGACACAGATTATGTCGCGCTCTGCCGCGCTATGCTCCGTTTCCGGGGCTTGTTCTGATCCTGCCATGCAGACTTGAGCTAGTCGAGGCTCGTGTGTCCTAAGCGTAGATCGGAAGGCCTTTTGAACTCTTGAAGGTTCCTCTGTCGAGAGGGTATGGTAGTCGTTGGCGTTGAAGCGGACGGATTCGCCGCTCTTCTCCAGATTCAGATTCTGATTCTTTCGAGAAGTGGAGTATTCCGCCCCTGTTCGTAACGAACTTTAGGCTCCCGAACGTCAAGGTGACGCTCCTCTCCAGATCCTCGAATACCGGGCGTGATTCCGGCGAGTGAGGCGTGACCACGACAGATCCGATCAGTATAGGATTGTTCGGAGCCGTAGTCGACGGTTTCCAACGGGAGTTGGTTGTCGATGAAGCCGAAGATGCCGGTGATCCAGCGCCCGCCGTCCCCACGGTCGGCGCCAATTGTCGAATCTCTGACTCTACAAATCCCTTAGGTGAACCTATCGGGTTTCGAATAGGAGAACCCATGAGCGCTGGTGGAATCGCCGGCTAGACAGGGGGCGAGATTTACCCAGGTTCGGGGCCCTCGTAGAGGTAAAACCCTTACTCCTGCCTCTGTCGATCTGTATTCACGAGTAGATCGGTTACAATGGTGGTGCTCAAGTCGAGAATATGATCTCGAGCTCAAGGCTTTGGTGGTGCGGTGTTGCTTGGTCCTCTTCCGGTGGCTCTCCTGGCTTTATATAGATGGCCAGGTCTCAAACCCTACCCGGAGAGGACTCGAACTCTAACCTTAGGTCGGCTACATATTTCCAAACTTAACCCGCAAGTTAGTGCGGGTGGGCTTCACGTGGGCCTTCTGGAATCCCCCAAGGGCTTCTCTTCTTGGGTCTTAACCTTGGGCCTGAGATAGGGTGTCCTTACCCGCAGGGTTTAGGATCCATGTCTTCGTCAGCTGACCATGCAGACCGCTGGAACTGGAAGCACGCCTGCGAGAACTGTTGCTGGACGCGACGAAGAGATGAAGAAAAGAAAAGGTGCTAGCTCTGCTCACGGTGGCATTGTGGGTGTAATTTCAAGCAACTGGTAATTTGTCGTTCGTTGGTGCAGTGCATTCCAATACAGCGCTTCTCTGCCGCGCTTTCCTATCTGTTGGTGTTTGTTTGGGCTTCAGATTGAGCTTAAGTCGCAAAAGAAAAAACCCAGTAGCCTATTGGTGGGGGTCTGTAGATGCATTCTAGTGCGGCCCATATACACATACCTGTCTTTTTTATTTATATATTAAATAGGAAGCCCACGAAGAACAGTTCTGTACTCAAGGGTTTCTCTGCGAGCGGCGGCGGTGGCCACGAGTGCGGGAGACGAGCAGCGGCGAGGCAGAGGAGGCGGACACACGGCGTGAGGAAGTTTCGGGAAAGGCTCGGGGTTATCGGAAGAGCGGCCCGCGGCGCCTCGCAACCGATCGGCACCATCAGCAGGCCAACAGCCGCCACAGCCGGCAGCTGGGAACAGTGAGTGCCCTCTTGTGCTCTTATTCCGTCAGCTGGTTTGAATCATTCGCTAGCCTGTGAAGCACTGTAAAATTTGTGGTGATTTCTTCTGCTTAGCACAATTTCTTGCGGTAATTCGTTCCTACATTTGCTTAAATTTTCTTCAGTGAGCAAGCGAGCCAAGATGTCAGAGCCGGAGGTGCTGACCACCATTGTAGGCTCTTATTGCCAGTTCAGAATTGACTACGAGCAAGTCAAGAAGATTCCCATCGGCGAGGCTGTCTTCTCCGACGTCGTCTCAGCTGGGGGACACCTCTGGAGGGTTATGTGCTACCCGCGTGGGAAGTTGGAAATATACAAGGGCGAGTATATTTCTATATTTCTAGCGCACATTAGCGAATCAAGAAGCGTCAGGGCCAAGTTCGAGGTCTTCATGATGGGTGGGGACGGAAAATCATTATCGAACATAGAAAGGCTTTGTAGAACCTTTGAAATCTGTGGGATTGGCCTCGCATGGGGATGGTATAAGTTCAGGAAGCTTACTAATGTGGAGGAAGAATTCTTACCAGAGGGACACGTCACATTCGGATGCACTATCACGGTCTTGGATGACTGTGCTATTCCGGTCCCGCCTTCCGACATCGGGACCCATCTTGGCTGCCTGCTAGATAACACTGAAGGGACAGACGTGTCATTCGTCGTTGACGATGAGGAATTCCCTGCTCACCGGGCAGTGCTTGCTGCCCGCTCACCGGTCTTCAGAGCAGAGCTGTTCGGTTCCATGGCCGAGGCTACAATGCCATCCATCAGGTTGCACGATATAACACCTGCAACATTCAAAGTTATGCTTCGGTTCATTTACACGGATGAATTGCGTGCAGAAGATGTGCCTGAGGACTCCTCCACTGAGATGATTCAGAATCTACTCGCTGCGGCCGATCGGTATGCACTTAACCGGCTGAAGATTATGTGTGCCCAGAAGCTATGGGATAAAGTGTCGATCGATACAGTTGCAGCTATCTTATCCTGCGCAGAAACCTACAGCTGTCACGAGTTGAAGAACAAGTGCATTGACTTCTTTGTGGTGGAGGATAATTTCAGGGATGCTATATTCACCGCTGATTACGCACTCTTGGTTCTGAAGTTCCCATCGGTTGCTGCTGAGATCAAAAAGAGGGTTAGGGCATAACATGTGTATACCTGAGGCGTTCAAGCATAGCTCTAGTATGGTGTTTTGGTATATATGGTGAGTAGTATCTGACATCTTCTGAAGCATATACAGTCTCTATTGGCTGTGTCGGGAGCCTGGGGGCTTGATATTACAGAATCCTTTTATGTGCGGGGCTCAGTTGTGTTTTTTCTTGAAAATGATACTTTGGCAATAGGGCACTTCTGGGCGTCCCCCGGGGGATGGAAAATTTCCATCCCCCGCATCCTCCAGCTGACACGTGGCAGTTTTTTGCCCAAAATCACCTACTTGCTCTGTGTAGCAAAAAACACTCCCGCTTTTGCTCCATGTAGCAAAAAACGTTTCGCCCAAAAAAGAACAGAAAAATACAAATCTCGTCGGAGACTCGCCGGAGTACTGTAGCATTTTTTTTTGCTACAGTAGCAAAAAGTCAAAATTCACCGGAGCATCGCCGGAGACTTTTGCTTGCGGAAGGGATAGCTGAGCAAAAAAATTATTCTAAAAAAGCAAAAACATAACGTTATTGTAGCAAAAAAATTATCCTATTGGAGCAAAAAATCGGATCTCGCCGGAATTGTAGTAGCAAAAATTTTGTACAAAAAAAGCAAAAAAAAATGCGTATAGTAGCAACTGTTTGTACAGAAAAAAGCACAAAAAAATCTGCCGCTGCTCCTATGCGGGCGAGCTCGACCTCCTCGCGAGGGGAGCACGGCGAGCTCGACCTCCTCGCGACGGCTCCTCCGGCGTCCTTGCTGGCTCCGACGACGTCGCCCGTGTTGCATTAGGTAAGAGAAGGCGAGGCCGTGTGGAGACGCGGCGAGGTGCCAGTGGATGGCGACGGCGATGCGCCCACGGCGTGGCGCGTCCACCCACGGAGTGGAGCTCCTCCGTCGACGAGCCAGCGGCAGGAGGAAGGGCGGGCGAGTGGGGCGCCATGGCGTGCCCCCGGCGGCGGCGACGACGTGCAAGGGGAGCGCCTTCTTCCCCGGCAGGGGCGGAGCATCTTCTTCCCCGGCAGGAGCTCGCGGCGGATGCCGGGCAGCGCGAGCCCGACCCTGCGGACACGAGCTCGCCGTCCTCGACCTCGATCTGCGGCCACGGGATCGAGGTCAGCTCCTCCTCTTCCGCTCCAAGGGCGGGTCCTCGTGCGAGTCGCAGGAGAAGGCGGCGCGTAGCAGCGTCCGGAGGCGTCGCTACAAACGGCGGCGGCGATTTTCCCTGGGCAGTTAGAAGGTATCGGGGAGAAGAAAAAGGGGATAAGGAGCAGAGAGCGGTGCACGTGGTGGGGCCAAAAAGGAATACGTGCGAGCGAGTTTCCCAGGGAGGAGGCGGACGATGGAACGCGTCGTTCCCCCGAGGGTTTCTCAGCGTTTTCCTTGGCAATATAAGATAATGAAGTTCTATTCTTTTCATCAAGTGAAAACCATCATACAAGTAATATTACAAACAAAGAAAACCTGAAGACCATCCAACAAATTGTTTTCCTAAATACTAACGCTAGGTGGAACCGTGGAAGCCTGGTACTGATTTTCTTGTCAGTTAGAATCACAATTTCTCTATTGACCAGCTTGTTCCAGGAAACTCCCTAATTGATTTTCTCTACTAAAGACATTCTCTTATCGATGTGATCTTCTCATGTTTTGTGCTCTGATTTCGTTTAGAGGTGTCATTTTGGAGCTTGAGAAATTGGCAACAATTGATTGGTTTTTGCATAAAATTATTTCCCCGCATATGATCAATGTCGAGCAGTTCTTAACCAAGTGTAAGCACTGAAATTTGGTGATAACACGTAGAGTAGTATTACTAGTTGTGGCATAAGCACTGGAATTTGGTGATAACACGTAGAGTAGTATTACTAGTTGTGGCATAAGCACTGGAATTTGGTGATAACACGTAGAGTAGTATTACTAGTTGTGGCATAAGCACTGGAATTTGGTGATAACACGTAGAGTAGTATTACTAATTGTGGCTTTTAGTCGGACGAGGAAATCATCGACTCACAGTGTGTTTTTGAACAAGGAAGCTATCAGTGTTATATTGTACTGTTTTGGCAAGTCCATGGGTCCGTGCACCAAGCTACCAACCTTAGCAAATCTTAGATCTTCCTCCTGTACTATAGAAAAACTTTGATTTTTCTTTGTCATGAACTCCGTGAAGAACTCTATTCTACCTCTCCAACGAAAATGTGGGGCTGCGCCCCAGTTATACGCTCCCTTCGTTCGGCCTTGTTTAATTACAGTGAAGAGCACATTTAAAATGCATTGAACTAAGTTAGTGTACTACTACTCTGCTGATATTTATTCTTAGCCAATAATATATAGATACACCATTAAGTAAAATAAATATTCTATGGGATACATGATGGAATAGGGTAGTGCACTCTCCTGAGTATATATGTATACATGGCTCCACCTTTTCTAAAATTTATTCTTTGATCTCTCGGATCAAACCACCCACAAGCTGATAGCCTAAACCCTGGAGTCTAATCTTCAAAATCAGCGAATATGTGAGTTCCTAGAGCTATTCCTTTCTCATTGACTTGTAAAAGCGAAAAATAATGTGTCAGGCTAACTTTGCTTTTGCATTGTTACATGATTATCGACAAGAACTCGCGGAGAGCCCAATGGCTACAATAATTTAGTAGCACGCCTTCATCTAAAAAAATACATCATATGTTTTCGAGAATACGCCACACATGTTAAACAGATTACAGCCTTGGCACTTTATCAAGAAGATCATAGGAAAACAAAAACAGGCCCAACAAAATACAGGTTGTGAAGGAAAACAAAGTACTGCCTTGGTATCAAGAAGATCATAGGAAAACAAAAACTACAGGTTCAACTAAGTACAGGTGGGGAAGGAAAATAATCTACTGCCTTGGCAAGCAGATGAACCAACTCATGCAGCAGCTAAATTAAGGATGATCAATATTCTTCTTTTCAAGCCGGGCTCACTCCCCATTTCCAATAATTTTCATAATGGAAATACAATGTTTCTGGCAACGAAAGAAAAGGAGACGGGAAAAAAAGGAAGTGCCTCGCATCACCAGGAAACCCGCTGATAACTGCTCGGCATCGAAACAGCCACTACGGGACGAAAACCTGGTGACACTAAGACGACCTAGCTACAGGATAGTTTTCTAACAATAAAGCACCAAGTTTCCAAAACATGAGAACATGTACGAGTTATTTGGACATGGAAGTTCACAGAGTGTGCGTGTCACAACTGAATCATGGAAGTGCAGTTCTTGCATCTTCGTGTTCTGCATTCCCTAGGACAGACACCAATTCTTTGGTGGCACGCAGCTCCCTGATTATATCACCCGTCGGTGTCCTACTCGATGGAGTTTCTTCAGAGCAGGACATTCCAAGTCTGAGTAGCGAAGCAAGGCAATCGATCTTACTCGCGTATGAAGGATCACTTATGGTCCGGAGCCCGTTCTTGAGGTCTGAAGAAAGCCTGATGTCAACGACATCCATCACTTGGTTGTGTAGACCCAGCTTAACATATTCACGAATGCTTGATCCCTGCCTGAATCCAACATCGGAAGGCCTCTTCCCGGTTATTGTTTCCAGCACTAGAATCCCATAACTGAAAATATCTCCATTTGTTGATACTGTGTTTCCAACACCATACTCTGTTGCATTAAGCATTTGAAAAATAAGTTACGGCCTTTTATAATGCAACCAGATACAAACTTGAAGTAGACTATAATATTGTACAATAAGAAATGTTTTGTACCATATAAAACTGATTTATTTGGCAATTTCTTTTATGAGATATTTCATGAAGTGATAGGGAATGATCATGCAGAACGTTATAAAAATAGATGGAAACATATTAGACTAACCTGGGGCAGCATAACCGATTGTCCCTCTCAATCCCACTGAGCTCGTTGACTGATGAAAAGACGAGCTTCCTTGAGCAAGAATTTTGGCAAGCCCAAAGTCTCCAACACGGGCTACCATCTCAGCATCCAAGAGCACATTACTTGACTTAAGATCACAGTGTACAACAGGTTCAGGTCCATGGCAATGAAGGTAATCCAACGCATAAGCCACATCGAGGAGTATGGTCACTCTCTCGAGAAGATTTAAATACTTTTGATCTGTTTGATCATCTGTAGCATGATGCAACCAGCCATCTAAACTTCCATTAGGCATGAACTCAAACACAATCGCTTTGAAGTCGTTGCCTCTGGTGTCAATGCTCGAGCAAGCAGTGATTATTTTAACAAGATTGCGGTGTCTCAAGCTCCTCAGTACTTCGCATTCAGCAACAAAAGTCTTAAGCGCCCCAGGAGTTTCAAGCTTCAGAACCTTCACCGCAACTAGACTTGTACCATCACCAGCTTGGGCACCCATATTTCCTTTGAACACAGACCCAAATGCTCCCGAACCCAAAAGATTTCTACTTGAGAAGGAATCTGTTGCTCCCACCAACTGAGAATAAGTGATCAATGGGTGGCCCTGCAAGGGTGTTGTTGTTGTAGGGTCTCTTCTTTTGCTTTTGTTGCGGCAGTTGTGAAATTTGTAGAGCAAGAAAAGGATGGATATTGTCGCAATGAGGCAAACAACAATAGGAATAACAATCAAATTATGTTTTTTCGCACGTAATGTCGAAGAACACGGGGGCAAATGCATATCAGGTATGCCACCGCAAAGTTTGTCATTGCCTTGGATTGAGAATCCAGAAGCATTTGTGAAAACACCAAATTTTGGCACTTCACCGGAAAAACTGTTGAATGAAAGATTTAGATAAGAGAGCATGCTAAGATTACCTAAGAAGGTGGGTATCTGGCCCGAAAAGTTGTTGCTTGATAGGTCAAGAGTTTCTAGACCTTTCAACTGGCCCAGGAGAGAAGGGATACTACCATGCAAGAGATTACTTTGCAAATAAAGATTTTGGAGAAGTTGACATTCGCCTAGAGAACTAGGGATTTCACCTGATAATTTGTTCGAACTTGCATCAAATCCTATCATATTTTTCAGATTCCCGATATCTACAGGTATTGATCCCTCCAGGTTATTTTCAGATAAGTCCAAACCTCTTGAGAGTGTTCGGATATTGAATATCGTATTAGGAATTCGGCCTATAAAGTTATTGACTGAAAGATCTAGCCCCACTAACTTTGTTAGGTTTCCAAGCGTGCTTGGTATCTCACCACTTAAGGCATTAACATCCACCCCAAATAGAATTAATTCTGTAAGATTTCCTACATTTGAAGGGATGGAGCCACTTAGTTTGTTATAATATGCAGAAAATTCACGCAAATCTTTAAGACTGCCCAAGGAAGATGGAAGAGTTCCAGTGAGAGAGTTTTCAGAAAGGGCGAGCACTTGTAGGTTAATGAGATTACCAATACCTAAAGGTATGTGCCCGGATATCTCATTTCGTGAAAGGTCAAGATACAATAGCGAGGTGGAAAGATTGGAAATTGAATCAGGAAGGACTCCTCCAAGCCGACAAGATTCCAATCCCAAAAGTTGTAAGTCAGAGCAATTTGTTAATGCTGTTATGAATTCCCAATCTTTCGGATCTTTAGCTTCCAGCAAAGTAACAGAGAGCTGTAGCCAGCCAAGCTTTTTTAATTGTCCAAGTTCGTGAGGAACAATGCCACTGAAAAAATTCCGACCTAACTGAAGCCATGTTAATCTGGAGCAGTTACCTAGTGAGGCTGGTAAATGGCCGTGAAACTGGTTACTATCCATGTATACCTTCTGCAGATAAGGAAGATTGCTAAATGCATTCGGAGGTAGAGAATAGTTAACATGTTTTGCGGGACATAGAGAATAGTTAGAGAGGAAATGTTCCAAAAGGAAGCCGGGATTGGTCCACTCAAGTAGTTATAACCTAAGTAGAGGAAAGACAATCTGGACAACATGCCGAAAGATGCAGGAATAACTCCTGTTAACATGTTGCCCTGAAGATGAAGATGACGAAGGTTTGTGAGGTTACCTAGGGAATGTGGTATCTGACCAGATACTCCGCTGTCATGCAAAGACAAGAACTCCATGGATACCAAGTCCGACAGAGATTGAGGGATCTCCCCCGAAAAAACATTCTGATGAAGGCTCAATCTGACAAGATTCTTCAAGGCACCTAGCTCAGCTGGAATATCACCTTGGAGTTGGTTAGAGCCGAGGTCAATTGTTATGAGCTCGGCGCATCCCCCCACGGTCACCGGGATGCTTCCTTGAAGATGGTTTGTGCTCAGATTCAGCACCTGAAGTCTTCTGAGTTGACCGATCTCTGCAGGCATCTCCCCTGTAAGCTGGTTGTCGCCAAGGTCCAGCACCCTGAGCAGTGACAGGTTGCCCAACGATGGAGAGATGCTTCCAGAAAGGTTGAAGGATTCCATGCGCAGCACGACGACCCTCCCTGAGTGCCGACGGCTGCAAACAACCCCTGGCCAGCTGCAGTAGCTCATCGGAGTGGCTAGACAACATGGACTTGAAGGCGAGCAGCGCAAGCTCGTCGGTTGCAGTATTGCTGCTCCCTGGAGACACCACAGCACTGGAGCAGAAGAACAACAAAGAGAAGCAGAGTACTATTATTGCCTCCACCATCAGGATGTAGCTATTTGGACACACTTGTGCTGTAATGCTATGGTTTGTGCTGGAAAGGAAGCCTGCCTGCATAATTATGTGGACAGAGGAACAGCAAAGATAAGCAGACCAGTGCTATTGCTTCCACCATGAGGAGGCTACAAGAGCAAGTTGGAGTGCATATCCAAATTAGGAAGCTGTCAGGAGGGTCATCTAGCCGCCAGAAAAGAACAATATTCGTTTCCTACGTGCGCAACCAAAACCATTATAGTTATCTAGTTCTACCACTTGTTACACGGCATATTATAGTACTGGATGTGGGGAGCTAGGAGTTGCCCAGCAGCCAGCCACTTGCAATGCAATGCAGTGCAATGGATGAGCACTGGTTTCTGCAATCAGTGGATCAATTTCTTTATTTTTTGCAAAAGCATTGGTCCCGTGCCATCTATGCTTGGCACCAACTCTAGCTTTTCAGATCCTCATGATTCAATCTTCGAAATTGTTAAGATACTACAATGATCAATTATTGATCAAACTGGCAAAATTGGCTACTCCGGCATGATAGCTGGTTGCCAATATGGATGATCAACAAAGTCGGCACTGCTTTTGGAGTTTGGACTATGACATTTCGTGATCCATCGATTTCATCACTAAGCACTCGCTATCATTAGCCATACTGAACACACCCGTTATCATTAGCAAGCAGTAATCTTCAGCGCAAAAAAAAAATGATCTTCAGAAAGCCAAGACCTTGAAATCAAAGCGAACAGTGGGTTTACGACGAGGGCAGAGAAATTAAAATCGAAGCAGTGGTGGGTCGCAATTCGGGTGCTCACCGTCGATCACATCTCAGCTTGGTCGAGAACAGCGAAAAACAGCAAGCAGGAAGAAGCAGCCATGGATGGATGAAGGGTGGTGTTCCCCTGGAACTTCAATCCGGTCTCCGGCCATGACACCCGGACTCTAGAACCTCCGCGTGCTCCTTGTGTCACTGCCTGCACACACACGGCCGCGGAAGCTAGGCTCTCTGAGGCAAGTGCACCCCAGCTGACCCCGTCTACATGAGGAGGCCACTCTTCTTGAGAACAATTGGACTGGCAATGAACACATCCACATTAAGGATGCTGTCTTTGGCTCTTATGCTAATGGAGCTCCTGGCCCAGATGGGTTTTCCTTCCTTTTCTATCAAAAATTTTGGGAGACTATTAAGGATGACCTTATGGCATTAGTTAAAGAGTTTGAACTTGGTAGGTTACCTGTAGCTAGGATTAACTATGCTATAGTAACTTTGATCCCAAAAGAACCTGATGCCAGAGAGATGAAGAAGTTTAGGCCTATTAGCCTAGGTAATTGCAGTTTGAAAATAATTTCAAAAGCAATTACTAATAGACTCTATGTGGTTGCGAGTAGATTGATCTCTCCCAACCAAACTGCATTCATTAAAGGTAGGTTCATCCTAGAGAGTGTGGTCTCTGCCCAAGAACTAATTCATGCAGCCCACTCAAGGGGAGAGCCTGCCCTTGTGCTTAAATTGGATTATGAAAAGGCTTATGATCGAGTGGATTGGGATTTCCTTGAGGAAATGCTTGCTACCAGGGGTTTTGGTCCTATTTTTAGGGCTTGGATTAGAAATCTCTTAGTTGGGGGATCTCTCTGTGTCAGGATTAATGATACCAATAGCTCCTACTTTAAAGTAGGTAAAGGTCTTAAACAAGGAGATCCCTGCTCCCCTATCCTCTTTAATTTGGTTGGGGATGTGTTTTCCAAAATGCTATCCAAGGCAGCTGCTGGTGGCTTAATTCAAGGCCTTCTTCCTCAAGTGATTCCTGGAGGGATTATTAGCCTTCAATATGCTGATGATACAATTCTCTTCCTGGAGGCTAAAATAGAATTTGCTAGAAACTTGAAGTGGATTTTAGCCTGCTATCAACAAATGTCTGGCATGAGGATAAATTATCATAAGTCTGATCTAATGTCTGTACATGTTGATGAGGATCAAAAAATCTTTTTGCTCAGATTTTTTGTTGTAAAAAGGCTGAGTTCCCCTGTAAGTACCTTGGTGTACCTCTGCATTATTCTAAACTCAAAAAAGAAGACTTGCAACCTCTTGTTGACAAAACCTTTAAGAGGTTTGCAGGTTGGAGGGGTAAGCTTCTCAATTATCAAAGTAGGTTAGTGCTTTTGAAAGCATGTTTGGCTAGTATACCTATGTATCTTCTGTCAGTCATTAAATTTCCTAAATGGGTTATTAAAGCCATTAATTCCCAGATGGCTCACTTCCTATGGAGTGATTCTGAGAACAACAAAAAATATCATCTAGCAAATTGGAACTTAGTTTCCATGAAAAAGGAATTTGGTGGATTGGGTGTCCAGAATCTAGGAGACTTTAACTTGTGCTTATTAGCCTCCTGGATTAAAAGATACCACAGTGATTCTGGCAAAATTTGGAAGCAAATTGTTGATTTCAAGTATGATCCTGACCCCAATGTTTTCTCCTCTGCCCCCAATGTCTGTTCTCCTTTTTGGAAAGGAGTAATGTGGGCAGCTAGAGCTGCTAAATGTGGATATAAATGGAGGGTAGGTAATGGTAGAAAAACCAAATTCTGGAGTGACATTTGGATTGGAAACTGTAGTCTTGCTGTTTATTATTGGAGTCTATTTGAAATTTCAAATGAACCGGAGATTACAGTGGCCCAGGCTTTCCAAAATGGTGAATTACACCTCACCTTTAGGAGGAATGTCTCTCCTGAAGGCTATGCCTTGTGTCTTGAACTCGTTCAGTTAGTTAACACAGTAACATTGACGGATACTGAAGATGTTCCTGTCTGGATGTTTCATTCATCAGGCGTCTACAGTGTGCGATCCTTTTATGGATTCGTGAACAACAGAGGGATTGTTCCCATCCATACCCCAGCTGTCTGGGGGCTCAAAGTCCAACCGCGCCTACATGTCTTTCTTTGGCTACTTGCCAATAATCGACTGCTAACTAGGGATAATTTAGCCAAACGCCGGACAGTTTTAGATGGCTCCTGTCTGTTCTGTTCTGAAACAGAAACTTGCTGTCACTTATTCTTTGAGTGTTTCGTGGCTAAACAGGTCTGGCATGTTATCTCTGAGTTGCTAGGGGTGGATGTGGGTGCCGACTTTGAAAGTATTGCTAGATGGTGGATTAGCGAAAAAAGAACTCGCATATCAACTCCACCTGTGCCGCAGTCTTGTGGGCGTTGTGGAAACTAAGAAATGTTGTATGTTTTCAGGGGCTCGTTTGGCCAGGTGTACGGGACATCTGGCGAAGAACCGTGGAGGAGTTGGAGCCGTGGAAGGTCTTGGCGCCTCCATCGTCTACGATCATCCTGGAGCTGAACAGACGCCGGGGGGAGCTGCTGCGAATAGCCTGGAAGTGATGGTGCTGTCGGAAGCGAATGTTGCCCAAGAAGCGACGTGCAAGAGGGTCCTGGCCAAGTTCTGGGCCAAATCTTTGCCTTAGCCTTGCGTGCGTTGTTTTCCGTTTTCTGTGTTCTCTGTGGGAGGTGTGCTGTCTGTTTTGAAACCGTTGTCCCCTTCCTGTTGAGCTTTTGCGCTCTAGACTACCAGCTCGCCGTGTGGGCGGTTGCTCGTGTGCTGTAATGAACTCGTAAACACAGCCGTTGGCTGCGTTTTTTTTGGTTTCAATGAAGCCGGGGGCACCCTTTTAGTCTAAAAAAAAAAAACACATCCATCTTTGTGCTTCATAGCTCTTCAATCTTTCCACCAGAAATAACCCAAGGATATAGAAGAACTTGAGAACAACCAGTGAGGTTGCAGCGAGAGATTCTTATTTTCCAAGACAATGCAAAAAGATTGCGTATTGTTCCATTGAGAAGTGGAGAGAGTATATTTACAAGCATAAAGAGGCCGGGTACAACACACACCATAAGTGAAGCAGTGAACACTCCAGGTGTGGGCAGATCGACTCAGCGAGATGAACTCCAGCTATATGTGCTAGGGAGATCAACTGTTATTGTTTTGTCGCAGGATGATCTCCATCTGCTTGTTTGGTTATTCTTCTTCGTGAACGGCTGAGGCGCGAGCCGAATTCTGAATCGTCGGTAGATTGACTCGTACACGTCACATCGGGGGTCTAATTTCTGGGTTCATCAGTCCATGTTCTTATCCTGGAGAAAGGAAACAGTTTCAGATGGGTAATAAAGAAAGAGCATGGCGGTTGCTGCTGATAAACCGAGAAAATAACAAAAAACCACTACATTTGGGGCAGGTGTTTCAAAAAGGCACCACTTTTTTTTTTTGGATTTCAAAAAAACACCACTTCAGTGCTAACACGTAACAAAAAACACTGATTCGTCTGAGACGAAAAAACACTGATTCGTCGAGACGCTCTTCTAAGTGCAAAACTGACGGATGGGGGGCGCTGTCAGACCTACGTGGCAGCTGTTTTTTGTAACAGTTAGGCATCCTTTGATTTGTAGGGTATGAAATCAATGCAAAGAAATTGAATGTCCTGCCCATTCGGATCCTATGGACACGGGATCTCACGTTTGATATCAACGAAGGAAAACCACAGGAACTAAAAAATGAGGTTGGAGCTCATGTTTCTTCTCCCGTGAAAACACACTATCGATTTCCTACAGGATTAGTTCCTACAGGTTACGATCCCACGAATCAAAGGTGCTCGAATGAAAAAATCCGCAGGAACTGAATCCTATACAAATCCTGAGGAAATCCTTTGAATCAAAGGGGGCCTTAAGCGCCGAGGTGGTGGCTTTTTGAAACACTTGCCCCAAATGTAGTGGTTTTTTGTAATTTTCTCTGATAAACCACATGTGACTTTTTAATATGATTTCTTATCGATTTTTCAATTGTTGCATTTATTTCAGATCAATCTTCGAAGTGTAAATACTTTCTCAAGAATATGAATATATGATTGGTATGGGTCAAAATATAATGATGAAGAAACTTAGACTTGGCATAAACTTTGTTTTGACGAAATAGAAAGAGAGCTGTAAAATTCCAACACATGATCAGTATCTAACAAATACCTTGACAGTGAAAAGGACACTGGAATCAAAAACTTGTTGTCCAGCAGTAGCCTTCAGCCCTTCTATGTAACCAGCCCGAGACGCCTTCACGACATGCTGAAAAAGGAGTACAATAAATTTACGTCAGCTTTGATTAATTTGATCAATTTAAAAGACAACGACAGCAAGTTTATTCGGATGATCGGACCTCCATCTTCATTGCTTCTATAACCATGACAGGCTGACCAGCCACCACCTGTGCCCCATCCTTGAGCAAAACCTTCACGACCAAACCGGCCATCGGCGCCAGAACACTTCCTTTCGGATGTGACCTTCCCCCTTCGGAAGCATGGCTAGGCTGAGAGCTATCATCAAGTAACTCCTCAGCTCTCATGGTCTGCCTGTAATGATGATGGTGCTTCCCATGCCAGATGTGTATATGCTTGCAGTTATCCTGGAAGCAGCAGAGGAAGTGATTTTTTTATGGGATGATATTACAGTTAGAAGAAACTAGTGAACAACCTCACAACCAGTTGTTCAAAAAAAAGCTCACAACCACCACAGTAAGGTATCAGGTTAACCTTTGAATAGAATGCTAATGTCACATCTGTTTGCACACCACCAACATCAACCCGGAAAGCATGTTCACCCCTATCATCTACTTTGATATCCAAGCCAGGAGAGGAGCCATCTTCAGTCTGGTCACAAGTCACAAGGGGAACATTGAGTTAAGATATTGGACAACAGTAGGGCACTGTTAAACGACAACTAAGAGGTTCCTTATTGTTCTGGTAACCATAAATTCTGATGTGGATATTGACACAAATTCAGTTTCTAATCTACTAAAAAAAAAAGGTTTCAGTCTACTGTTGCAGTCTTGAAGTATTATGTTATACACTTGTATTAGTACTCACCCCTTGGTAAAGAAGCTTCCTTAGGTTTTATACAATTCAAACAACCAAAAGAAAAAGATAATCTGTGTGTACAATCACCTCAATGAAGTAGCTTCCATCAGATCTATATGTAATCAACAATTTGAGAAGCTCATCACTCGACCCCTCAAGTTCTTTATCAAACTCAAATTCCATTGGACGCTTCGCCGAGTGATGCATTCTGAAAGGTGGATGGGAATACCATACAGAAAGTGTCGTGTCACCTGCCGACAAACATATGTCAACATCAGGCCATACCGGCAATGTTGTCTAGTGGCAAAAAAGAAAGGCAGGCACATAACATACGAAGGGATTCTTCAGAGGTAATGTGATCCTTTTTGCAAATGCAGGCAGCAGCCAAAATCGCGCCAAGCTCAGCTGCACCGTGTGCTTCACCCGAGGCCTTACCAGAAATACTTAGAAGATCATTTTTGTAGCGCTCGATGAAGTGTGTATCAACTAGCCCTCTTTCAAATGCACTATGGCCTGCGAGTTCTTGAAGGAAAGCAATATTTGTAGGCAAACCTGCAATCTGTCTATTCATTAACTACAGCTACGATAGGAGGAATATCAAAAGTACCGCATCCTGATCCTTAGCATACCAGTTCTTCACAAATGATAATGTGTAGTAAATTCCCAAGTAACTAGTATGATAAAAAGGATCCAAGAGATAAGACTTCTAAGAATAGTTTAAACTAAGGTATTGGGCATATATACCTGAAAGTTCGACAAGCAATTCTTTAGCTTGACTAGGGCGGCATTGCGGCTTTCACCCCAAACTACAAGTTTGGCTATCATGGGATCATAATGCATGCTGACAGCATCTCCTTCTTCGACTCCAGTTTCAACTCTAACTGATCAAGAATATGTTACCACTACCTTACTGGAAAATAACTGGTAAAATATTATGTCAGCTGGATATCTCCAAAATTACCTGTTGTGGAAGACGTGACTGGTCGATAGTGATGTAAGGTTCCTGTTGCAGGAAGAAATCCTCTTGGAACATTTTCAGCATATATTCGGGCTTCAAATGCATGTCCTGGATCAGGTTACACTGATGGTCAACAAATAGCTCTTACTTCAAGTGGCAATGTAAGCTAGAACTGTTAATTCTACCAATAGCTCTTAACTAAAGTCAAGGTCACAAACTGGTCAAGTTTCAAGAGAAGACTTATGCACATTTTTTTAAACACACAAAAAGATCCAGCCCACTTCTAGAGAATAGTTGGATTCCTTTTCTCGATCCAATTTCTAGACAATAGTTGGATTCCTTTTCTCAATCCAATTAGCTAGAGAAGTCAATAGCAATAGGCGAGTGGATTTTGCTTATTCACTAGTATACCTGCTTAATGAATTTAACCAACAAGACCACATTGACCAATGCTTGCAACAAAACCATGATGTGCAGTACTACGAGGTTAATGGATAAAGGTTGGGCCTTCAAAAGCATAATCCAAAAATAACTACTCCCTCCGTCCACTTTTAGAAGGCACACTTCTTATCATTGAAATGGCAAGAAGTGTGCCTTATAAAAGTGGACGGAGGGAGTAAAAGATATGGTTATGTGATGAAACTTAAAATGAAAACATATGTAGGCGTTTAGGATGAAATCATGAATGCACTGACAGGGCTTACCATTTAATGGGACCTGCTCCTGAGATAATGGTAGGCGTTCACCATTTGCAACACGTATTTGCCACTCCACCAGATCTTGACCAACGATCATCTCGGTTACTGGGTGTTCAACCTTCAAAGATACAGGTGGTTAGAAGGCTATCAGTGAACAGATTGAATAATATATGAGATCACACAACCTCATCTGCTAGTTTTGAACATAATATTTCACCTTTATAGTTCTTACAGCTTTGGATATATTGGGTTTCACAAGGTACTCAAGCATCTTACATGATCAATTGATAATCATAATATAGTACCTGGAGTCGAGTATTCATCTCCATGAAATAGAATTCTCCTGAAAGAGTATCCACAATAAACTCCACTGTCCCAGCACTGTAGTAACCAACTGCCTTCAACACAAAGAATCCAATAAGTGATCCTGTGTATAAAATAAGATTAAACAGAATAACTACAGATGAACATAGGGTGGAGGGAGGGTTAGGTAGCTTTTCAAGTGTTAAGTTCGGTACTGTTTCATAAAGAGTGAATGAACCCAGCTTTATAAACAGGCAAATAGCAAATCAGAATTTTGAAAACTCAAATGCATGGAATACTTTGCTTGCATATTAGCCATCGTTATGATGTAAGAAAAGGTTGTATGGTTTGGTCCCTGGACTGCTGGTGTGTAGGGAACAAACAAATAGCTCAACAGTGTAATGAGATGAAAAACATGACACCAAATCTATATCTTAAATCACAGCATGCAATATTGTGTGGAAAGTATCAAGTATGTCACCTTCGCAGCAGACACAGCAGCTTCACCAATATGAGTCCGAAACTCCGTTGACACATTTGGCTGCAGAGAACATATAAATGGAAAATGTTATTTTGTTCAACCAAAAAACCAGGGCATTGACAGGTAATAAAGCCTTACAGCTGGCGCTTCCTCAATAATCTTCTGATGCCTTCTTTGTAGGCTGCAGTCTCTCTCGTAAAGGTGAATAGCATTTCCATGTTTGTCACCAAATACCTTCACATATTGAAGTAGCGCCACATGAAACAACAGAGGACCTGTGCAAATTGAGAGAAGGATTGCGGAAGGACTGAAATCAGAATGTTACCTGGACTTCTATATGTCTGGGTTGAGTAATATACTTCTCAATCAACAGCGTGTTTATGCCGAACGATGCTGCAGCTTCACGTTGAGCACTCAGTACAGAATCCACAAAGTCATCAGGCCCTTGAACTATTCTCATCCCCTTGAATACAAAGATCAAAGATCAATAGAAGAGCATAGGAGAACACAAGACTTGATTTAGATGAGCAACATTATAAATGTGGTATTAAGTTCGATCGCACAACTCTAACACAAAAGAGCCTACAACTGCATTAAAAAAATGTGTTCTAGTTGGATTAGCCTCGACTTCTAGTCTTGATAATACTGTACTGTGCAAAGAATTCCCAGCATACCTTGCCCCCTCCACCATGGGTAGGCTTTATCAAAACTGGATATCCAATCTTATCAGCCTCAAGTTTTAGCAACTCGATATCTTGGTCAGCCCCATGGTAGCCTGGAACAAGCGGTACACCAGCAGCACCCATGATCGTCTTTGACGCGCTATTTTTTACATAATGTCCTCAGAACGCATTGTACCATATACAATATGAGAAGCAATGCTTATGAAAATCACATGACAAGAATATTTACCTCTTATCACCCATATCCCGGATTGCAGATGGCGGAGGGCCAATGAATATAAGCCCCTCCGATTCACAAAGTTGGGCGAAATCTGCGCTCTCTGAAAGAAAACCATATCCAGGGTGGATAGCCTACAAGAAAACATATCTGTCAGACTTCAGAAATACAAATATCCCAGCACCACACACCTCAACCTAACACTTAAATTGGCAACTATACACCAAAACCAAGAATGTAGTAGCCCAGTAGTAATCGGTAAAAAAAACTAGTTTCAGTTATCATGTAAATCCTGGTAAGTACCAAACAATGAAATTTTGCTTTGGGACTGCTGTAGGACCACGTCAGAAAGGCAAAACGTGATTTGTAGCACCTGATGCTCCTTCAGCAATCCGCACAACTCAGCGTGCTTATCAGGTGGAAGAATGAAAATTTGACAGGAGTAGCTATTTGTGTCATGTGTGTACCAAGGTAGGGGGTTGGGGCTCATTTGAAGCAACAGACTACAGAACAGCAAGTGCCAAGCGGTGCTAATTGATCCGGGTGGCGCATTCGCCAGGGCGTAACGAGCTCTGGCTATCAGGGGATACCCGCATAGGGCTGCAGGAATTTTAGTTCACCTTGGGAACTAACTGTACAGCGAAACCAAGAATGCGCTGCAGACTGCAGTAGCACTCAGTAAGTAGTTTCAGTTATGATCCTAATCCTACGAGTAACGAACACTTGATAATTGCGATGGGACTGTTGTAAGGCGGCTCACAGAAGTTGAAACATGATCCAAGTGTCAGGCGGCTGAATTTCACCCTTTTTGACAGCACTAGCTAGCTACTGATGTCAGTGGATGTAGCAGGGGATGCCTCATTTCAAGCAACAGCAAACTGAAGTCTACAGACCAGCAAGCGGGTGCTCCACAGCTGATCCGGGTGGGCGCCAACATTGGTCAAAAGCGTAAGGAAGCTCTCTCGGTCGCTGCAGCTCACCTTGGCGCCGGTGCGGAGTGCGGCGTCGACGATGGCGGCGGCGTTGAGGTAGCTCTCCCGGGCGGGGGGCGGGCCGAGCCGGACGGCCTCGTCGGCGGCGCGCACGTGCAGCGCGGCGCGGTCGGCGTCGCTGTAGACGGCGACGGTGGCGATCCCGAGCCGCCGCGCCGTCCGCATCACCCGGCACGCGATCTCGCCGCGGTTCGCCACCAGCAGCTTCTCCACCGTCGCGAGCGGGGGCGGGGGCGGCTCCGGGGAGGAGGAGGAGGAGGAGGACATGAGCCTGCTGAGAGCCGGGCTCGCGGCGTGGTGGCGGCGACGGAGCTGGTGGTGGAGGCGGAGGAGGCGGGAGGCCATCGTCGGCGCGCGGCAGAGTGTAGTGGGCGGGCGGGGATGAGTTTGGTCGGGGGATATGCCCCGCGGTGTGGGGGTGGGGGTGGGTCAGTGTCTGGTTGCTGGATAGGGGCGGTGACTGGGGACAGACGTCGAGGAGGAGTCCCTGACGTTTCTTCCTCCTCCAGCGATGCCGGAGATGTGTATGGTATGACTGGATGAGTGAGGATGGGCTGCTGCTGACTCACTCCAACAGCGCGCACCTTCTCCTTTCAATGAACTCACGTGTTATTTACAGCTGATGTTGCGTCTAAACTGTTTTTTTTTCCTGAAATAAAGGCAAAAAGTTTGGCTTTTATATTGATAATAGTAGGAACAAAGAACAAATTGGCCGAAGCCGAACAAAAAGATTTGGCTTTTATATTGATATATAGTAGGAACAAAGAACAAATTGGCCGAAGTCAAACAAAAAAGAGCTACATCATGGAGCTAGCCGATTATCGGAGAACACTTTTTATGGATCGGATGGAGTAGCTTTTCACAAAAGCGAGCATCCAACAGTTCCCTTTTGTCTCAACGGGACCGATGGCATGAAGAACTTGTTGTTGAAGAAACATGTGTTCCTTTCCTTCAATATCGACAAGAATGATCACCATTTTCAAACTCTTATGAGATGAGAAGGTAGATGCATCTAGAGCCCTCCAAATATTCTAACACCGTTGGCTTGGTAGGGCCAGTGTTATGTATGAATGTGGGGCATTTTAACCAAACAAAAACGTCGTTCATATTCCTCTTTAAAAGTGTATATCCCACCTAAATATGTTTTTGTGTGTTTGATCAAAACATTAGTATAAATTTAACTGTGTGTTGATGTTGCTAGGCCCTATTGATAACTTTCTATTGATGGTGATGGAGGGGCTAACCTCTTGGGTGGCCCGATCTTCACGAATTGACCAAGAACTAAAGAACACAGCGAAGAACACGAAGAACGCAAAGGGGGTCGAGGAGGGAAGATAACTAGCGGGACCTGAAAGACTCGATCTCCCATCAACTAAGCTGCAACAGTCGCCTATGGAACGATCAATCCAATTGAACTCACCTTATCGGAAACCGATTCAACATCCGTGGCCGGTCCACCACGTTAATAGAACCTCAAGAGTTAGTTGAGGAGATTGAAAAGTTCCTAACTGAATCCCAAGGGGAAAGGATAGGTAACTCGATTTAGCCTTGACATGATCCTAGTTACAAATCATAGGAGTAGCCTTGATACGGTCCTAGATACAAATCATAGGAGTAGCCTCACAAGAGGGGTACAAGAGCAAAGCTCAATTCATCTAATATTCATCCCAACCTAGATCTGGTCCAAGGGGCCTCCTTTTATAGCCAAGGGAGTAGGTGGGGTGGAAAAGAGGGAGAAAACCCCCAAATTCCGCAGTTGCAGAGAGACCGGCCTGTGAGGCTGGGGTGGGCGCAGGGAGCCTGGCTCGGCGACGCAGGGGAGCCGGCCTGGGGCCAGGGTGAGGCCGGCCGGTTCGGGTGCCCACCCGGCCTGAGGCGAAGGGAGCCCGGCCCGAGGCCGGGGTGGAGGCCGGCTGCCTCTGGAAGGGTTCCGACCTGGAGGCCAGCCTGACCGGGGTTGCAGGCCGGGTATCATGCGGTTCTACCTCCTCCTTATTCTCTTCTTCCTCCTTGATGTCTCGTTCCCGGACTTCTTCTCCCGCTTCTTGGGAAACTTCTTGGGGATCCATTGTGGGATCAAACCTGAGCACGCATAGGGAGAGAGGATTGAGTTTACCTTATCATGCACCGCCTTTGCTCGTGATCTTGTCATAGGTCCATTGAGTGTTGGTCTTGGTGGAATGGGTTGTGCTGCATCATCTCCCCCACCCCCTGAAAAAGAGTCGACCTCAACTCGTGGTCTTCCTCATCACTTGGATATCCATGGAAGGGAGAGATATCCTTAACATTGAATGAGTTGTGGACAATGCACTTGTATTGTGGTATGTCGAGTTTGTAGGCGTTGTTGTTGATGCGCTTGAGGATCTTGAATGGTCCGTCACCTCGTGGCTTGAGCTTGGAGTTGCGCTCTTGTGGAAAACGGTCTTTGCGCAAGTGTAGCCAAACGAGGTTAGCTTCTTTTTATTGTTCATCATGGATGCTCGGTGCTCGGAATGCTTCTCAAGTGTAGGAATTGTGGATTCATGTAGCGTCTTGATGTAGTCGGTGCGCTTGTCGATATCCATGTTGACTTGTTCGCGTAGAGGCAATGGTAGGATGTCGAGAGCGGTGTTTGGGTTGAAGCCATAGACGATCTCAATGGGCTTCTCTTTGTAGCTTGGTAAAGTGCTCGATTGTAGGCGAACTCGGCATGTGGGATGCATTCTTCCCAATTCTTGAGGTTGCACTTGATCAAAGCGCGTAAGAGTGAGGATAGTGTTTGATTCACCTCTTCGGTTTGGCCATCCGTTTGTGCGTGGTAGTCGGTGGAGAAAAGTAGCTTGACGCCGAGCTTGTCCATCAAAGTCTTCCAAAAGTAGGACGTGAACTTGACATCTCAATCCGACACAATTGACTTGGGCACACTATGTGGACGCACTGAAAAACAAATTTGCGACATGTGAAGCATCGTCCGTTCTATTGCAAGGAATGAAATGTGCCATCTTAGAGAAACTATCAACAACGACAAAGATTGAGTCCATGTTTGTTTTAGTGCGTGGTAGTCCTAACACAAAGTCCATGCCAATGTCGCTCCAAGGGACATGTGGTGTAGGTAATGGCAAAGACCATAGGGGTTGGAAGTAGACTTAGCTCGGAGACATGTAGGACATCGCTTGACGAGTCTTTCAACTTGGTGCATCATCTTAGGCCAATAGTAGTGATTGGAGAGCATGACGTAGGTCTTGTCCCTTCCAAAGTGTCCCATGAGACCTCCTTCATGTGATTCCTCCAACAACAACAAACAAAGAGAGGACTCCGGAATACACAATTTGTTAGCCTTAAACAAGAACCCTTTGTGGAGATAATAGTCATCAAAACCTCGATTGGGCAAGAATTTTTCGAAAATGGGTCCAAAGAAAACATCTGAAGGTTATAAGTTTTTGATCTCATCCAAACTAACCACATTGATTTCAAGGCGTGTAAGAAGACATTCTTTTCGAGACAAAGCATCTGCTACGACATTCTCTTTACCTTTCTTGTACTTAATTACGCAAGGAAAAGATTCAATGAATTCTATCCATTTAGCATGTCTTTTGTTCAAATTAGCTTGAATTTTCAAATATTTCAATAATTCGTGATCGGAATGAATAACAAATTGTTTAGGACAAAGATAGCGTTGCCAAACTTCCAAGACTCTAACCAAAGCAAATAATTCCTTGTCATAAATTGGTAACTGATTGTATCACCATCTAATTTATCGCTATGTTAAGCAACGAGACGTCCATTTTGCATAATAACACCACCAATGCCTATTCCACTAGCATCACATTCAATCTCAAAAGTTTTCTAAAAATCCGGCAAAACCAGCAATGGTGCTTCGGTCAAACACTTCTTAAGAGTACCGAAAGCTTTTTTTTGAGCAATGCCCCCAAACAAACAGTACATCCTTCTTTGTAAGCTCATTTAAAGGGCAACAATGGTTGAAAAATCCTTCACAAAACGGCGATAGAAACCGGCAATACCATGAAAACGTCTTATCTCACCGACGGAACTAGGGTTAGACCAATTCTTAATTGCCTCAACTTTCTTGTTATCAACTTCAATGTCATTGGAGGAAATCACAAAACCCAAGAAAACAAGCTTGTCAGGCAAAAATTACACTTGGAAAGATTTGCAAAAAAAATTGCTTTGCGAAGGGCCAACAGGACTTGAGAAATATGTTCAAGATGATTCTCCAAAGATTTGCTATAGGTAAGGATGTCGTCAAAATAAACCACAACAGATTTGCCAATGAAAGGACGCAAAACTTAATTCATAAGACGCATAAATTATGAAGGAGCATTAGAAAGACAAAAGGGCATGGCAAACCATTCATACAAACCAAGTTTTGTTTTGAAAGTAGTTTTCCATTCATCACCTATGCCCATGCAAATTTAGTGATATCCACTTTTAAGGTCAATTTTGGGAAAGATTGTACCACCACTTAATTCATCAAGCATATCATCGACCCTAGGGATGGGATGTCTATATCTAACGGCGATCGCATTTATAAGGCGACAATCCATGCACCTACGAGAAGTGTCGTCTTGTTTAGGACAAGGATAACTGGAACGACATAAGGGCTAAGGAATTCTTGAATAAAACCTTTCTCTAGAAGTTATTGGATTTGCCGCTCGATCTCCTTAGTCTCCTCAGGTTTGGTGCGGTAGGGAGCACGGATTGGAAGTGGTGCACCTAGAATGAGGTGAATGCGGTGCTCGATGCCTCCTAGAGGAGGTAGCCCCAGAGGTAGTTCTTCGGGAAATACGTCCTCAAATTCTTGCAACAAAGGCAACAAAGTCGGAGGAAAGCTGGTTATGTTGTTAGTTTTAAGTGCTTCTCCTTTGCACACGAGGACAAAGTGAAGTATGGATGGGTCATCTCGCAACTCTCGCATCTCTCTTTTGGTGCAAAGTAAGGCAAGGCCTTTGGGAGCACTCAAAAAAATTTCACTCATGTTTGGCTTGTGTCTCTCACTCATGGGATGGTGGATCTCTCTCTCACCACTCATCTCACTAGAAGATTGAGAGCAAACAATAGAAGGCTCCAAATTCTTGGCACTTGATGTTGGATTTTTTGGAGGTGGCGGTAGTGCCATTGCTTGTGTCGAAGAAGGCTCGGTCATCACCATGATGGGGTGGTGTAAGCCATTCATTGTATCATCCTCAAGTGGTTGATGACGGTGAAGATGATATTCTTGATATTCATGTTCTTGTTGAGAATGGTGACGATGATGTGGCCTTGGGGAGGTTGGAAAGAGATGAGCATGTTTCATAAGGTCATATGAACCAAATTCTTCATCATAGATTGGTTGAGCTTCATCGTAGATTGGTGGAGTTGTACGCTCATGCTCATGGTGATGTCGATCTTGTGGCATTGGAAGAGAAACTTCTCACCCTTGATGTTGTTCTTGCGCTTGTGGTGATGAAGGATGCTCATGCTCTTGATTATGAAGTCCATAGTCCTTCCTCATAGGATGTCGCACATGGTGGTTGTCGATCTTTCTTGGTGGAGAGGGGAGTCTCACCTCTCGACTTGAAGAAGGAGTAGGATCATGATATCCGTCGTGGCGCGAAGAGATAGCACATTCTTGGTTGCGACGAGGTGGAGGCTCCCACTCCTCATGTGGTTGGTGACGATCATGGCCATTGAACTTAGGTACATTGAGACGAAGGGCACTCAAATTGTTGTCTTCATGTTGTTGATGTGGTCACTCATGTCGGTCTTCATCAAAGATAGGAGGTGAAAGATCATGCGGGTCATCCTCATTGGTTTTGTGTTGGCGGTGATCATGAGGAAGATGACACCGATGGTCATTAGGATAGAGTTGGTGATTGTCGGGGGGTTACCCTCGAGTAGGGGTAAGGCAAGTGTTAAAGTGAGGGTCAGGATGCTGTTGACCGGGTAGACGGCTACCCGGGTACTTGCTACCCGGTAGGTTTCTATCCGGCCGTACCCACCAAAGGCCAAGAGAAGATATCAAGGAAGTTATGTTCGTCCAAGTAGAGAAGTTGGTCTGAGTAGACGGATGGCAATCCTACTCGGGCCAGAAGTCAATGGAGCCGTTCTGACAGGAGATCCCGCGTATCCTGCGTTCGTACCCGCGTGCGGTTCAACTTACTAGGTTTGTGATCATCCGTGACGCAGGGTTAGGCAGCCGTCCAGTCTTGCCAAGTACAGAGGGGACATGACGGGATGGAGGTCTACGTTGGGCGGCTGACAGAGCGGACAGGGGCTGTCAGCTGTACGGCGCGGCACTTCTCCGCGCGAGATCTCGGAGGCATGCCAACGTCACAGTGGTCAAGTCACATCACCGTACCTTTTAGTCTTTGTTTATTCGGCTGTGCACCAGTATATAAGGTGCCCCGCCCCCTCCCGCGCGAGGGACGTTGCTTCACTTCGCATTTATTTACTAGAGACAACACCAGGGCTAGAGAGAGCAGCAGAGTGGCTACTCGGCCAAGAGACATACATTGTATTGTGGCTACTCGTTTTACACACATATAGAGAGATAGGAAGGAGTAGGGGTGTTACCTCCACACGAGGGCCCTGAACCTGGGTAGATGTTGTTGTTTGCAGTGCTAGAGATTCCTTAGCGCGGCGCTACTCGCCGTGCGATCCCTCCCCGGATACCTCCAGCGTCCATCGGCCCCAACACTTTAGCCATCCCATGGCATCTGCCGTGATACCACCACGACAGTTGGTGCCCATCGTGGGGCCAGCAGCGGCGCTGGCTGGAGTTCACATTCGGACGGGACCGTGTTCAGCTTCAGGGGAGCGCGTGGTCTGTGGCCTTGTCCACAGATTCGGCTCCTTCGACTTTGTCTCCGACAAAGGCGGAGATTTCGGCGGCAGGCCCATGCCTGCAGGTGGCTCGGTGCTCTCCTTCGGCACGCACCTTGTCTACGTCGCCACCACCGTCATTCGCGAGTTTCCGTAGGTGGTGCTCGACGCGGAAGATCCTCCTGCTATACTCGCTGCCCGTGAGAAGCCAACTGGCTGCTCTGCGGACAGCGTGGAGGTGATGATGACAGGCCCGGCTATCGATGTCGGGTAGGGCGCGGGCGCTGCTGCTGGTGTCATCGAGGAACCTGTGGGTGCGAGGGTCCACAAGCCCTATGAGAAGGACCAGAACCAGCCTCCTTCCACGTCTACGGTGATCCCGGCTGCTCGTGCAGGCCTCACCGTGCCGCTGGGTATGCCGCAACCCAACGAGGCAGAACTTGCCGCCATGAGGGTGCAAATCGAGCAGCAGCGTCAAGCGCTACTCGCAGAGTCCCAGGAGCTGGAGAAGATTAGGCTTGAGCTTAACCTTGCGCAAAATGAGTACAATGCAGCGCATGGCTTTACTCCTGTTTCTAGGTTGCCTAGCAAGATAGGCGTTACTCGTCGCAACTTAGGCGCTGAGCTGGCTAGAGATGGTAGGGCTGCTAGCCAATCTGCTAGTTTAGACACTGTTGCTAGGCCTAGATATAGCACCCCCGCCAAAACTCTTAGGGCTGCAGAGGCAGTGTCTGCTGAGTTGCTGCATCTCACTGGCGACGCGCGCGCTAGGCAGCAGGAGAGACTCAACGAGCTAGTGCTAGAAGCTGGCAGACAGAACGATTAGTTCCGGAAAGCCAATCCGGGTGCTGGCGCTTCTCAGGTTGTGCACTCGCGTGCGGTCGGATCTATGGATCAGGCCTCATCGTCGCTTCCCGGCAATGAGAGGGACCAGAGTGTGCACTCTGGGAAGAGTAGACAGATGCAAGTGTACGACCCTGCTGTCGCCGCAAAACAGCACGCTGTGCCGCGGCAGCCCGGTTAAAAACACAACACTGCAGGAGCAGGCTATCAAGCCACTAAAGCTCACAGTAAGGGGCAAGGAGGAAACCATGCAGGGCCTTCTCGGCGTCTTGCTACCCAGCCTACTCAGCAGAGGGTTCAGCAACCAGCGGCAGCACAGCCGCGTGCCGCTGTGCAGGCAGCCAACCCGGTTGAGCAACCCGCAGCGGTGCAGCAAGACCGCTATGATGATGGGTACTCGGCAATGGGACTGGCCGGGTACGCTGACCCAAGAGATATCACTGATCGTGTGGGTGACCGCATGTTGGAGCCCAGAGATGCAAGGTACAAGCTGGACCGAATCAATCCGTCCGCGCAGCTCGAGAACAAGGGGCCACCTGGCCCAGAATGCTTTGGTCGCTGTATCATGAAGGAGCCCTCCGTGAACCATTTTCAGCTGTCCAGGGGGACCAAGTGCTACAATGGCAGCACCAAGCCAGAAGACTGGCTGAGTGACTATGTTACAACTGTGCACATTGCGGGCGGCAATCGGAGATGGGCTGTGCGGTATGTTCCGCAGATGTTGGAAGGTCCGGCTAGGACTTGGCTCAACAACCTGCCCAAAGAGTGTATCAACTGCTGGCTAGACTTCTCGGAAGCCTTCATCAGCAACTTCACCAGCACCTACAAGAGGCCGAATAGGCCGCAACAACTGTCTGCATGCAAGCAGCGCGAAGAGGAAACTGACCGAGAGTACCTTACTCGGTGGAGCACCTTGAGGAACACCTGTGAAGGTGTGAATGAGGCTCAGGCCATTACTTGGTTTGCGCAGGGCTGCAGGCATGGCAGCATGTTGTGGCAGAAGTTGCAAAGAGAGATGCCGAGTACTCTCGCCGAGACAATCAAGATTGCAGATATGTATGCACCCGGTGATCCTACTCAGCCTCTACTTGATTCTCCTGAGCCGAGAAGAAAGTTCCAGGACGGTAACATGCGCAATGACTTCCGCAACAAGCGCAGAGGTGACCGGATTGATACTCGGTATGATCCAGAGGAGGTGAATGATGTGACCACGGCTACTGGGAGTAGCCAAAGGCAAAAAACTGCTGGAGCCCACTACGGGCAAAACCAGAATCAGGGCCAAGGCATCAATAAACCTTACGCTGCTCCCCAGCAGAGTAGCGGCAACTTGGATTCAGCTCCAAATTTCATCTTTAGGAACATGAAGGATGGGCCATGTAGCTTCCATACTCGGCATACGAGTAGGCCAGCCAACCATACTACCCGGCAGTGCAGCTGGTGGGACCGCATCAAGAATGAAGACCTGCCCCCTCCTCCTCCTCTGCCGGCTGTGAATGCCAATGTGCAGCCTATTCGGGCGGCTGCTCCCAGGCCTGCAGTGTTTCTGAGAAGGGAGAATGTGAATCAAGTGGCTCGGGAAGCCAACCGCAACTACAACTACGACAACCGCAACATCAACTTCTACACCCGCAACAACAGGAACAACAACAACAACAACAACAACAACAACAACCAAGGCAACACCAACAACGACAACAATGGTGGTGGAGACCGCAACCAGTACCAGGAACACCACGAGAGCTACATGATCTTCATCACCGAACCAGTCGACAAGCAGTCACAGCGCATGCGCGCAATGGAGGTATACGCCGTGATCCCGGCTGTGCCCCACTATCTGCGCTGGTGTGATCAGGAGGTGACTTGGTCCAAGGCTGATCACCCCAAGGTGATGCCCAATCCGGGTAGCTATGCCCTAGTGGTGGATCCCACTTTCCTGGGACCTGAGAAGAACGCCCGGTTCACCAAAGTGTTGATTGATAACGGCAGCAGCATCAACATCATGTACCTGGACACACTGAAGAAGCTCGGCCTCGCCGAGAACATGCTGCTACCCAGCAAGACCACATTCCATGGAATTGTGCCGGGAGTATCTTGTGCTCCAATCGGCCGCATCTGGATGGATGTCCTATTCGGCACCAGGGAGAATTGCCGCACCGAGTGCGTCCAGTTCGAGGTGGTTGATCTTCAGAGCCCCTACCATGCCCTTCTCGGTAGGCTTGCCCTCACCAAGTTCATGGCTTCAACCCATGTTGCTTACCTGAAGATGAAGATGCCTGGTCCCAATGGAGTCATCACCATCTCGGGTGATTACAAGAGGTATTTGGACTGTGCCTCTGCTAGTTGTCAGCTGGCGGAATCCATGGTCATTGCGGCCGAGAATAAGAAGATGTACGAGGTGGTGGCTATGGCGCAACCAGCGCAACGTGGTGCGCCTGGTATGCCGAGTTCCCAGTACGAGACTGCGTTCCAGGCGTCCCAGGAGGCAAAGAAGGTCCAGGTTGACCCTGAGTTCCCAGACCGTGTTGCCATCATTGGCGCCGGGTTGGGAGAGAAATAGGAAAGCGAGCTCATCCACTTCCTCCGTGAGAATCGGGATGTCTTTGCATGGTCCAATGAGGATCTGCCGGGTGTCCCGAGGGAGTTGGTTGAGCACTCGCTGCATGTGCGGCATGATGCCAAGCCAGTTAAACAGGCTATGCACCGCTTTGGTGATGAGATGAGGAAAGCTATCGGTGATCAGATCACCAAGTTGCTGATAAGTAACTTTATCATGGAGGTATTGCATCCGGACAGCCTACCCAACCCAGTTATGGTTGAGAAGAAGAAGGAGGACCCCAAGGCCGACACCGCATGGCGCATGTGCGTGGACTACACCGCCTGAACAAGGCCTGCCCCAAGGATCCATTTCCGCTACCCCGCATAGATCAGGTAATCGATTCCACAAATGGTTGTGAGCTTTTGTCTTTCATAGATGCCTACTTTGGTTTTCATCATATAGCTCTCAACCCTGATGATCAAATAAAGACTGCCTTTATTACCCCGTACGGGGCTTATTGCTATCGTGTTATGTGCTTTGGGTTGCGGATTGCTGGGGCAACCTATTAGAGATGCATGCATAAATGCTTGCATGACCAAATTGCCAAGAATGTGCAGGTGTACGTAGATGACATTGTCATCAAAACAAATAAAACACATACTCTGCTTAGTGATATTGAGGAAACTTTTGCCAACTTGCGCAAGTATAGAATGAAGTTCAATCCGACTAAATGCACCTTTGGCGTCCCGGCTGGCAAGCTACTCGGCTTCTTGGTATCCAGCCGGGACATTGAGGCCAATCCTTCAAAGATAAAAGCTATAGAGAGCATGTCTTTGCCGAGATCCCTGAAGGATGTGCAGAAGTTTACTGGATGCCTGGCTTCTCTAAGCCGCTTCCTGGGCGGAATGGGCGAGAAGGCCTTGCCTCTTTATCAACTCATGAAGAAGAGTGACAAGTTTGTCTGGACACCGCAAGCTGATGTGGCATTCAAGGAGCTGAAGGCCATGCTGGGTAGCGCTCCTATATTGGCTAGTCCGCTACCCAAGGAGCCAATGCTGCTATACATTGCGGCCACTAACCGAGTAGTCAGTATGGTGATTGTGGTGGAACGAGAAGAGGAAGGCAAGACTGTGCAGCGGCCAGTATGCTATCTGAGTGAAGTGCTATCCAACTCCAACCAAAATTATCCACATTACCAGAAGATGACATACGGCGTGTACCTGGGTGCCAAGAAGCTGAAGTACTATTTCCAAGAGCATCCCATCACGGTGGTGAGTTCCGCTCCCATCTCGGACATCATGGGCAACAAGGATGCAAGTGGCAGAGTAGCCAAATGGGCGATCGAGTTAGCCGCGTACACTCCCTTGTACGCGAGAAGAGAAGCCATCAAGTCACAGATCTTAGCAGATTTTCTAGTGGATTGGGCTGAGGTGCAGTATGAGCCTCCCTTGCCGGAAACCAACTATTGGAAGATGCATTTTGATGGCTCCAAAGTGAAGGAAGGCCTTGGTGCTGGTGTAGTGCTTACGTCACCCAAGCGAGATCAACTCAAATATGTGCTGGAGATTCATTTCAAGGCATCTAACAATGTGGCCAAGTATGAGGCCGTGGTACACAGCTTGAGGGTAGCCAAGGAGGTTGGCGTGCAGCGCATCATCTGTTATGGCGACTCGGATTTGGTGGTGCAGCAAGTATACGGCACCTGGGATGCTCTGGATGCCAACATGGCATCATATCGGTTTCTGGTGCAAACCATGACTGGATTCTTTGAAGGATGTGAGTTCCAACATATACACCGAGCAGAGAATGATGCAGCTGATGAGCTGTCCAAGTTGGGGTCTTCTCGGCAGTTCATCCCGGCTGGGATTGCCTTGGAGCATTTGAGAAAGCCATCTATCAAGCCATCCCCCAACTCGGAGTCTATCTTCGTTCCTTCGCTGCCAGGAGAGGAAGCTGTTCCCATGGAGATTGACTGGGAGGCTGCAAAAGAGAACCCGGGGACTGGCACTTGCTACTCGGGGACTGCCACTCCTAACTCGGGGACTGTCGCATTCATCGAGGGGGTCATTTCCGAGTACTCGGGGACTCGGCACCTTGTCCTCAACTCAGAAGAGATATTGGTGGTTGATCCAATGGAAATGGACGAACCAGTGTTTCCCATCCGGGAGACACCGAGTTGGGCTCTGCCCATATTATCCTTTCTAAAGGACGGCACCTTGCCGAATGATGAGGTTACCGCTAGGCAAATTCAGAGAAGATCCAAGGGCTATACTATTTTCAAAGATGTGCTACATAGAAGGAGTCCTACTGGCGTGCTGCAACGCTGCGTAGAGACAGAAGAAGGAGAAGAAATTCTGGTGGAGATACATCAGGGAGAATGCGGGCATCACGCCTCTTCTCGGGCTCTGGTCAACAAGGCTTTTCGGCACGGCTTCTTTTGGCTCACTGCCTTGAAGCAATCTGAGGATATCGTGAGAAAGTGCAACGGCTGCCAGAGATTTGCAAGTAAGATTCATATGCCAGCTTCCGAGTTGAAGACCATTCCCATTACTTGGCCATTTGCAGTTTGGTGTTTGGATATGGTTGGCCCTTTCAAGCCGGCTAGAGGCAACATGACTCACATCTTAGTCATGGTTGACAAGTTCACCAAATGGATTGAGGTGAAGCCTATTCAGAAGTGCGATGGAGCCACAACTGTGAGTTTCCTGAAGGATGTAATCCTGAGATACGGCTACCCACACAGCATTATCACGGATAATGGCACGAACTTTGCTGATGGTGCTTTTGCGAGGTTCTGCAGAGTTAAGCGGATTCGGCTAGATGTTGCATCTGTTGCGCATTCGGCCTCCAATGGACAAGTTGAAAGAGCAAATGACATGGTGCTATCCGGCATAAAGCCAAGGCTGATTGAGCCACTGCTGAAAACACCTGGGTGTTGGCTAGACGAGTTGCCGGCGGTGTTGTGGAGTCTAAGGACTACCCCTAACCGATCAACCAGATACACACCATTCTTCCTGATATATGAAGCTGAGGCCGTGTTGCCCACTGACCTAGAGCATGACTCGCCCCGAGTAACCCTCTACACTGAGGCGCAGGCTAGAGAAGCTCGAGAAAATGACGTTGAGCTGCTAGAAGAAGCAAGAGAGCTAACTCTGTCACGTTCAGCTGTTTACCAGCAAAACTTAAGGCGTTATCACAGCCGGAAAGTAAACCCAAGGGTTTTCCGAGAAGGAGACATGGTCCTTAGTCTCGTGCAGCGCACAGCCGGAATGCACAAGCTTTCCCCTCCGTGGGAAGGGCCTTTTCATTGTGAGCAAGGCTCTCCACAATGATGCCTATTACCTAGTTGACGCACATGCACCCAGAAGAACAGGCCGGATAAAGCCGGAGAGGAATCTAAGCACCCCTGGAATGTAGCTCTACTCCGACGTTTCCATTCATGAGCAAACTGTGTATGTATCCTCACCCGAGTTAAATTCTAGTCGGCACTCCGAATTCGAACTCGGGGACTGCCCTTGCTCAAATTGCTCCTTGTGTTTACTCTGTTTTACCTTGTCTATTCGGTTAAACCACTTAGAATTTCAAAAGCATATAAATAGTGTGTTTGGGACAGCTCCACTCCACCGAAATACTGCTGGAGCCAGTGAAGCTGCCCCAAACACACAAACTCCGGCGTTTATGTGGAGCGGAGCTGACGCCTCCGCATGTTCATTTTCTCGGAGCTACCGAATAGGAAAAGGCTGGCGTTCACCCGGGGGATGGCGCGTCCCCCGTCCTCCGCTTCCTACGCCTGCCGCGTGTCCAACGATGGCTGAAAAAAATCGTGGGTCCCACCACGTGGTCTTCTCCTCAGCCTTATCTCTTTCTCTTTTCTCAGCTTATCTCTTTCCTTCGGCACGAAGCCTCTCGCTGGATTTTGCGGAAGCTGCGGCAGGCCTGCCGACGCCGCGATGTGCTGCCGTCGCCATGCCACCCTGTCCCTGCCCCCTCTGCTCTGCGCGGCAGCTCCAACCTGGCACCATGGTCGGCCGCCCTAGTTGGCGTCAAGCTCCGTAGCCCTGCACGGGAAGCCACGGATGAGGCGCTGTCGACGACCACGGGGACAACGGCCGGCGTGAGACGCCGCCGGTGACGGAGGCCACGGCGCCCTCACTCGTCCTCGCCCTTCCTCCTGCGGTCTCGTCCGGCGCCGTCGACGACCACGGGGGACGCCGAATGTGGTCTTCGTCCCCGCCACGGCCACCGGCCCGACCTCCTCTTCTTCCGCACGCAGCAGGTCGGCCCGGCCACCCGCGCCGCGGACGGCGAGCCTGGGGGGGAGGGGCGAGAGGTAGAGGTCCATCCAGCGAAGGCGGTCCTTCCTGGCGGCGCTCTTCGGCGGCGTGCGGGGCGGAGATGCTTCCGAAGGTGATGGGCGGAGATGCTTCCAAGGTGTGCGGGGACGCTCCGATAGGTGGGCGGGGATGCTCCCGATGAGATGGGATGGAGCACAGCGACGGGTGGTGGTGCTGCTCCCTGCTCCTTTCCGTGCGCCGTTCTTTCTTGTCCCCGGAGCTCGGCGATGCTTCCGAGGTCGGCAATGGTGCTCCCCCGAAGACGGATTTTTTTTTGCTACATTTGTGTAATTTCTTTGCTATTTTTGTGTAAACTTTTTGCTACGATAACTCCAGCAACATCTCCGGCGAGGTCAAATGTTTGCTACTTTACGGATTTTTTTTTGCTTTTTTTTACAAATTTTTTGCTACTTCAATTCCGGCGAGGTCCGATTATTTGCTCTAATAGAATAATTTTTTTGCTACAATAACGTTATGTTTTTGCTTTTTTAGAATAATTTTTTTGCTCCGCTATCCCTCCGGCGAGCAAAAGTCTCCGGCGATGCTCCGGTGAAATTTGACTTTTTGCTACTGTAGCAAAAAAAAATGCTACAGTAACTCCGGCGAGGTCTCCGGCGAGTCTCCGGCGAGGTCTCCGGCGAGTCTCCGGCGAGATTGTCTTTTTCTGTTCTTTTTGGGGCGAAATATTTTTTGCTACATGAGAGCAAAAGCGGGGTGTTTTTTTTGCTTCACAGAGCTAATACAAGATTTAGGCAAAAAAAAAAAGACACGTGTTGGCTTGGGGACCCGGGGGATGAAAATTTTCTATCCCCGGGGACGCCCAGCGCTGCCCTACCGAATAGGTTCTTCGGCTGATCCACTCCACCCCGTAAAACTTATCTACCCCAAGAGTTTGAATGATTTTACCCACCTTGCCATCAGATTAGTTGGCCAAATCGAAACGTTTTCTGTTTCCTCACGCCATATATCGCTGGATAGGCTTCAACGGAGGCAACTCTCTAGGGCGCGCCGCCGCAGCCAAGATCCTATGATGTTGGATCGTCCTGGCGACCACCAAGGTAAGTTCCCTGTCTCCGTCGATGTTCGCTCGTATGCCTCCGGCCGGTAGCTAGCCGGATTTTCCCCCGGCGTCCCCTGCTTCTCGCTGTCCGGCCGGCCGCCGTACAGACCAGAGACTCACCGCCATGGCCGTTAATCTGCAGCTGCATCCACGGTGCAGAGCTTCTCCACACAAACTATACCAGGATTTCGTGCTTACATACGCCAAGTTCCTGCTACAGGAGGTCGTCCCTGCACTTGTAATTTCCCTTCAGGAGCTTGCAGCCGGCAACAGGTACCATATGGTTCTCTGAATTTCTTGTTTAATTGCGCGCTATTTCCGTTTGGTGTGCTGAATACACGAGCAGCAGATGATGTGCGTAGGGCTCTTTGTATTGTGTGAATTGTAGGGCTCTTTGGTCACAATTTGCCTAAAAAATAGTTTAATGATTTCCTTCAGACTTGAGCGTTATCAATGTGCTGCAGTAAGCTAAAATTAGACAAACTGATTACCTCTCCACATCTGGTGTTCATTTCATGATCCGTATGGTATCAACCTTGCTAGTTGCTTGGTAACAATTGCCAAGAAATAGTATTTTCTTAGTGATTAGTATTTTGCCGATACAGGAGTACTGTACTTAAAGATTGCTTGGTAACTTTCGCTCTGTCCATAAAAGAATTAGAGGTGCTAGACGTGCTTATCCACACCTCAAAGATTGCATTGGTGCACTAGATGGTACTCACATTGGTGCATCAATCGCGGGTGAAAAATCAATAAGATACATTGGAAGAACGGGCATTCCATCTCAAAATGTATTGGCGATATGTGATTTTGATATGCGCTTTATATACGCGTCTATTGGGCAGCCAGGTGCGATGCATGATACAAGTGTATTATATCATGCCATGCAAGCAGATCAAAATATCTTTCCACATCCTCCAAAGGGTAAATCTATTGCACCGAATTGTGATAATTTATGCCTCGCATTTTTCACTCTAACATAACTACTTTATTTACATTTGTTTCAGGAAAGTATTATTTGGTTGATGCCGGTTATCCTAACCGACCAGGGTACCTTGCTCCATACAAGGGGGAAAGGTATCATGTCCCTGCTTTTCACAGAGGCGTGGAACCAACTACTCCAACGGAAAAGTTTAATAAAGTGCACTCGTCCGTGCGTAATGTGATTGAGAACTTTTGGCGTACTCAAAATGAAGTGGCGAATCTTGCTTAAGATGCCTAGCTATTCAATGGAGAAACAAAAAATGATTGTAGCCGCATGCATGGTGCTTCACAACTACGTGCGCGAACATCAAAATGGAGATCGACATTTTCATAGGTGTGATCGAGACCCAGATTACATGCCAACTATTCCGTCAAGGTATAGAAAGTATGCAATGTCTCAAAGTGTGTCTGACGGTACGACGTCGAAAGAGAATGAGATGACTATGGATGTCTTCCGCAACAGTCCGGCGACTGGTATTGCTGCTTCATGATGATATTTATGCATGTTTTTTTTTTAGTTTAAGAGAAGTTTTACGGATTTTTTGAGAACTCACATATATATGTCATATTTTGTGTTAAGAATTTTTCTTTTGTCTCAAGATGATTACATTTATGCATTTTAAGTAGGTAGTATCAGTGAGCTGTAGTCCATATAACCTTGGTCACATGTTAGGTTGTCATGCAATGCATAACATCGTATGATCCATGGAGATAAAAGAATGCTAGCTGCCTTTCTACTCACGTGAAAGTGAGATGCCATTGTCCTCACGTCAAATGAATCACGATGCAGCATGCAGTACCAAATTGCTTCGAGAAAAAATCAAATAAAAAACGAAATAGAGGGGCGGTCTTGGCATTTCTGCCCCTAATCCAAATCTGGAGCCATTTTGTGCTCCTTCACCATCGAGAGTTCCATCTCGAGTGTGTTCTCCCTGGCCTTGGCAGTTTTCAAGATCTCTTGTTTTTCTTCGTCTTGCTTGACAGCGGCGTCAAGTGCAGACTTAAGTTGGACCTGCATCTTCTCGTACTCCGCCTTCTCGACGGCGCGCTCCTTCTGGATCTCGGACTCGCATTAACATGCTCTTCTTGAGCAACCAAAGAGGCTAAAGGAACATTGTTTGGATCAACATAAGTTTTACCATTCACAAGCATAGACATAATAGAATCAAGCCTATCACTCAAGGAAGAGGTTTCTTCAACAGAATTTACCTTCTTACCTGGTGGAGCTCTCTCAGTGTAACATTCAGAATAATTTATCATCATATCATCAAGAAGCTTTGTTGCCGAGCGCAAAGTGATGGACATATAGGTTCCTCCAGCAGCTGAATCTATAAGGTTTCTTGAAGAAAAATTCAGACATGCATAAAAGGTTTAGATGATAATCCAAATAGTCAGTCCATGAGTAGGACAATTCTTTACCAAAGATTTTATTCTTTCCCAAGATTTAGCAACACGCTCATTATCAAGTTGCTTAAAATTCATAATGCTACTTCTCAAAGATATAATCTTAGCAGAAGGATAATATTTTCCCAATGAAAGAATCTTTACGTTTAGTGCAAGAATCAATACTATTTTTAGGCAAAGATAGCAACCATTGTTTAGCTCTTCCTCACAAAGAGAAAGCAAACAATTTCAGTTTAGTAATATATTCATCTGCATCCTTATATTTTAGCATCTCACAAAGTTCAACAAAATTATTAAGGTGAGCAACAACATCATCAGAACTAACTCCAGAAAATTGCTCTCTCATAACAAGATTTAACAGTGCAGGCTTAATTTCATAAAAACCAGCAGTAGAGCAGATGGAGCAATATGTGTACTAATAAAATCATTGTTGTTTGTCCTAGTAAAGTCACACAACTTAGTGTTTCCATGATTACTCATTTTAGCAAGATTAAAAACAGGATAAAAATAACAATTAGAATAAGAATTTTTTTTTGATAAAGAGAAGCAAACAAGATAAAATAAAATAAACTAAAAAAAACTAAAACAAAGTAAAGAGATTAGAGGAGAGAGACTCCACTTGCAGAAATCCTTTTCCTCGCCGGCAATGGCACCAGAAAACAAGGTTGATGGTGTGTAAACACACGTTCGTTGGGAGACCCCAAGAGGAAGGTATGAAGAGTACAGCAGCAAGTTTTCCCTCGGTAAGAAACCAAGGTTTAGGCGTACCATTAGGACAAAGAAATAACTTATAAAGGTTGTTGACATGTGATGTTGGCAGGGCCCACTACCACGCTCAGCAGCAACGCGGAATCTACACACAACACAACCAAGATACTTTGCCCCAATGAAACAGTGAGGTTGTCAATCTCACCGGTTTTTCTAATACAAAGGATTAGATGTATAAGGTGGAAAAAAATACTTGTTTGCAGTGAATGAAAGGAAAACAGTGATTGCAGTAAAAAAGAATAGTGCTTGCAGCGGTTGGATTATTAATGTAAGAGAATGGAACGGGGTCCACAGTTCACTAGTGGTGTCTCTCCATAAAAGATAGATAACATGTTGGGTAAACAAATTACAGTTGTTCAATTCATAGATATAAAGGCTTCACCGTAGTGCATATGCAAGACATGATAATTACTATGAGATTCATGTGGGCATTACGAGATAATTCATAGTCCGTTATCCAACTGCATATATGACTAATAATCTGCCCTCAGAACGTAATCCAAGCAGATTTCGGGTATTAAGTTGCAGGCAACAGATTATTGCATTAAGTAAAGTGCGTAATGTAAACAATGAAAGCGTTGTTGTTTTCTCCCTAATGGCAACAACATATCCCCCATCTGTCACGTTTCTGTCACTCGAGCACAGATGAAAAGGAGGCATGAACCCACTATCGAGAATAAATACTCCCTCTTGGAGTTACAATCATCAACTTGGACAAAGCATCTACAAGTAACGTAGAGGATGCAAGATCATAAATAACATAAAAATGATTGATTGATAATCAACTTGAGATAGCATTTAATATTCATTGGATCCCAGAAAACACAACATGTAGCATTACCAATAGATGATCTTGATCATGTTAGGCAGCTCAGAAAATCTAAACATGGTATCATAAAGAGGAGAAGACAACCATCCAGCTACTGCTATGGATCCGTAGTCCAAGGATGAACTACTCACGCATCACTCCGGAGACAGGCATGGTGATGTAGAGCCCTCCGGTGATGATTTCCCCTCCCGGCAGGGTGTCGGGGAGAGCTTTAGAACCCTCCCAACTAGTGTTGACGATGACGGTGGCTACATAACTTTTTGTGGATGGAGGCTTGAGTATTTAGGGTTAACCCGAGGAGGAGCTTATATAAGAGAAAGGGCGATATCAGTGGGTGCCCGAGGGGCCCACACCACCTGGTGGTGCAGCCAAGGGGTGGTCGCGCCACCCTATGGTGTGGTGGTTCGAGGGCCCCCTCCGGTTATCCTTTGGACTCCGTGTACGTGACAGAAAAATAAGACCTGTGATAGAAAAATAAGACTCTGGGATTTTGTTTCGTCCAATTCCGAGAATATTTCTAGAACAACTTTTATGAGACCAAAAACAACAGAAAACAGGAACTGGCGGTGCGGCATCTTGTTAATAGTTAGTACTAGGAAATCCATAAAAATGACGTAAAGTGTATAGGAAACATGTAGAAAATGTCATGAAAACAACATGGAACAACAGAAATTATAGATACGTTTGAGACGTATCAGTCTCCATTTATCTTTCATTTTAAACTTCTTGTGTGTTGAACTGTGTGATTTTGTTTGGTAAGACATACATTTGTGAGCATGTCTATATGTTATTGTGCTAATCGTTCCTTGCCTCATATGTCTTACCTTACTTGTGCAATTATTGTTCGTTGAAATATTTGTTACTACACTTTCTATGAGTTTGTAAAATATAGGGGGAGTGCTGATCCTTGTTGACGTGTTCCAGTTTGGTGCACACGTCAAGGGGGAGCCCGTCTATATTTTCTAAACTTATTTATAGCAACGTTTATCATTGAAAATACTTATTTTGTCATCGAACACCAAAAAGGGGGAGATTAAGAGTGCATATCTCACGTAAATATGTTTGTGTGTTTTATCACACATCGGTATAAATTTAATAGTGTGTTGATGTTGATAGGCTCTCTTTATAACTTTCCATTTATGGTGGCTAATTTTCAAAAAGGGAGAAACAGATCTAGAGGTGATGGCTGAAATCTCCAGGCCAGAGTCTCCGGGTTCCAGACCGGAGTCTCCGAACTCGGGATTTCCCAGCATGGAGAACAAGTGATGTCACCCATTGTTGTTTCCTAGAAAGTGCTCGGAGTTTCCAATTCGGCCGGAGTCTCTAGACTCAAGATTTTCCTGAACATATGGCAAAGTGGTGTCACCTACTATACTTAGGATAGAAACTATACGGAGACTTGGCAGAGTCTCCTCCCTGGACGGAGTCTCCGGCCTGCAGAGGACGAAATCTCCGCCCTCAGGATTTCCCTACAAAAAGACCAAGTTGGTGTCACCCACTACAGTCGGTCCGGAAACTTGCCGGAGTCTCCGGACTTTGGGCAAAGTTTTCGGTCCTCGGGAATCTTGCCGGAGTCTTTGGAAGGCCGGAATCTCCGGACTTCAGGCCGAGTCTCCGGTGTGACAAAGCGCCCCCTTATTCCACCTCTGGTGAGCTTATCTAGCATTGAAGTCCTCCATTAGTTGAGCTCACCAGCTCAAGAGATATCCAATCCCTCCACTCAAACTCGTTGATTATTAGAGGAATGAAGGAGAAGGCTCAGATCTACATCTCACCAAGCCGTTTTTTCATTTCTCCCTCGTTTTCTTGAGGGATTTGTGTCTAGGGTTTCCTTGTGGAAAAACTAGAGTTCATTATTAGTCACTTGTTGTTAGTAGCAGATTCTTGGTGTTCTTGAGGGCCCCCAATTCAGTTATGGGTGTGTGTGTGTCTCAAGCTCATTGTAAAGGCTCCGGATTCCGCCTAAAGTATTCCATAGGGGAAGGTGAACTAGGCCCCTATGGCGAGGTTCATCGGAGAATAAGGTGAGGCCTTTATGGCGTTGAGTAGGCCTTCTTGGAGAAACTCACACCCCTCCAACAAGACCTACTCCCCTCAAAGGGAGGAACTCGGGAATATATCCTTGTGTCTGCATGCTTCCGCTATTGTTTACTTTTATCGTTTACCTTTACTTTGTGTTTATATCTTACTTAGTGTAGCCTTTCCCATATAGGTAAATTCACCGTAGTTGCATATCTAGAGAATTACCTTGGTGTAAAGTCTAAATAAAAAAGTATTAAAATTTGGAAGTGGCAGCTATTCATCCCCCCTCTAGGTGTCCATACTATCCGTTCACTCTTTAGTACTGACACTTGAAGAGGATGTGTCTTTTCGTCTCAGGTTGACATCCACAAAGTTAGCAAGTAGGTTTGTGGGGCCATCCCCTGGCAACATATGATTAAAGGTCTAAAGCCTATTCTAAACAGCGCCAAGCGAAAAAAAACTTCATTTAGAAGGGGCCCAAGTCTCCTAGATAATACTCACGAAGGGGCAAGAGGTGATGCATATGATCTGGGCATTGTATGTCGAGTTGGTCGTGTAGATCCCATTGTTCGAGAGAGTCCGTATTATGGTGTCATACCAGGGTCAAGAGCAATATTCTGAATAAGTTTCGAGAGGTGGGCGACTGGGAGATATGATTGACAATGATTTTATCGACGACAAAGTCAAAGATCCATTTGAAATCTGTGAGAGTGTCATGAACATGTCTATTCTTCTATTTGTAGGCCTCGAAAAGGATTGGAACAATGACTTTCGGAGGTATCCCATCTAACCAAGAGGATCCCCAAAAGAAAGCTTTCATACCATCACGCACCGTGACTTTGGAGGCCTCTAAACTGATTTTTAATTTGCCGCGTCACATTTTGTAACAAATATCATTCCCTGACATGTATGTGGTGTTAAACCAAATCCCTCTCTGGCTCTCCCTTCGACATCCTACCACCCCACCATGTCTCTCCGACTCTGCTTCCTTTCTTCATGTGTTCCTTCGATGTCTTATCTCTCTCTTTTGTTCGTATTTATCGACACCGAGAGAACAAGTGAGAGATGGAGAGCTCCACGGAGCCAGAGTTGGTATCTACAAGGCTAGCCGTCGTAGCGCCAATTTCCCTGAGGTTGAGCCAAGCCGAAGGCACATCAGTCGCGGCCTGGACTCTAGTGAGGCCTTAACTTAGTGTTTAGGTTGGGGGTGTGGGGTCGCTGCCGGTTGAACTAATAAGGGATGGGTTCGTCTGGACAAGTGTTCCTTGTATCGTCGTGTGCTTGTATGTAGTCCTTCGACAAATGTTTTGATAATTTTTATGTACTAAAGTGTACATTTGGACAATTTCATGAATTATGGGTGCATTTTAGTGAAAAGATTATGCTGGATCTGTCTGAAAAGTTTTAAACGAAAACTTCCAGGATTCTAATGGGAAATTTTTAGAACCTACTGGAGACGAAAATATTGGCAATTCGCATGAATATTTTCTTGGGTTCATTCGGAGGTAATGCTTATTTATTTTCCTTCTGAATCGTCCGTTGTTTGAATGAGTTTTTATTTTTGACTTGTTTATGCATGTTTAGGAACCATACCAAAAAATAAGTCTATAAAGTTAAAGTTGAAGAGATGGAATATATGGACAATTTGGATATGCATGTTCATTTTCCACGTATGAAGAATATTCTACATAACTTGTTGCATTATGATAGTGACAAGTCTGTTCAAAACTCACATACAGATTAATCCTAATGTTATATTCTTACACACCTAGGTTGGTACATTCCTCATCCTATTTAAAATATATATCCCATAATAGCTCTGTCTTACCAAATCAGTAATAGTGTAATTCTGATTTAGTAGCTTCAAATTTTTTGTTTATCCTGGTCCATGCATCAGTTATAATCTATTTTCTCTACTGTATCTTCCTAAATTGCTTAGCAAAATACAATTGTTTCTCGATTAGTCCACACCTACCTTAACATCAACTCATTTTACTATCTTTGGACTAGCACGCCAGAAATTACTGATTGTTTTTCTAATCCTATTTACATCTTACTCTAAGTCTAACGAAGTTATTTTCATAATTCTATTACTTTATTCTATTCCCAAATGATGATATACCTTAACATGCAATTGTTTGTAGTTGTTATATCATAAAGAAATGATTTGTGGTATTTGATGCATATTACAATTTTTGTTTTGTTCATGTGCAGAATAATGGTGGTCAGGATATCCGGGATATACTCTTGATATATTTAATGCTAGGAATTACTTTTGATGTTCTTTTGGAATCTCTATTATGACAATTTTTTTTGCACCGACATTAAAGGAATGTAAATTTTTGTATTTGTTATTTTATTTTTTATCTGAGAATATATTGTTTTCTTATTTAATGCACTATATGTCATTGTAGATTTTTTTTCATGCATGGGAGGCTTTATTTATTTATAGTGAGTGTCTTTCATACATTTCCATGTTGTAATAAAGTTTCCAATACCCCACAAAAATCATGGACGCATTTCCACGTGATTTGTTAAACCCATACAAAGATGGAAAAGTTGACCGCAAAAGAACCAATAACAAGAAATTTTAGTGCTCTAAGGACAAAACCCCTAAGAGTCCCTATATAATTTTGAAAATTAAATTTACTTAAGAAACAATATGGGAACCGCAATCAATATATTTTGAGTTTGCTTTAAGATATTTAAGGATATTAAAATAGAAATGAACCCGTAATACACCTTCCAATTCATCTAATTAGGATAAGTTAAACTATGGTGACATGTGGCATTGTCCATTTCTTAGATATAGTGATTGGTTATGTTATAATTCTAGAACAAGGAATATGATCTTATATTCGCACTATTGAGAATTTGTCAAGTCTGCTAAATGTAATAAATAAAAAGGTCGCATGTTGACATAAGCAATCATAAATATTATAAATAAATTGTAACCATTTATTTTTCACTCATATTAGGGCCAAGAAACTTGGTCCCAAATCTTCTTAAGTAATGATTTAAGAAGCTTAGATGATGTTCAATCCTAGATTGCATCGATCTGGTGATGAATGTGGATTAACCTGGCATGAAGACATAGCTAGCCTTCTAGGTGCATCTTTGGGTGTTGTCCTCGTTGCATAGAAGAACTCTACCACCTCCCATCTTTGATGGTACATGGATGGATGTTGATAAAAAACCAGGGAAACACGACTTAATTTAATCTTAGTTGGAAATAAAATCCAACTATCCTTAGCTTATGACGTGGCAAAGGCTTCTAAATAACCCGCATATTTTTTTTTTTGCATATATCATAGATTGGACTTGCTTTTACCGAAGCCATTCAGGCTTGATTCGAATGTATTCACACATACCAGAGGGTCCTATGGAGAACCGAACAAAGAGAGAGGCGAGACGATTCAGCTTTACTCACTTGCTACCTTTGGCTGTCGTTCCTCACTTGTTACCGATTCTTTCCATTGTCTTTATTCTAGCCTTATGAATCGATGATTGTGTCTCGATCCTATTATATGTTTACCTTGCAGCCATCATACAGCCTCATCCCCCACCTCCTATGACATGTTTTTTTTTTTGCATTGCGAGTCGTAGCGCATGCTTAGGTTCTTTGGCGAGTTTGGTTCTTTGTCACCTTACTAGTATGATTAGCATGCTTTTAATATACCTGGTGGACCTATATTGCACTCATCTGAATATTTATCCGTTTGTACCGTGTGTAAATAATACACGTTATTATGCTTTTGTCGCCAAATTTTTATTACCATTTTATACAATGTAAGCCAACATGAGAGTCGGTGGATCGTTTGCCAAGGCACACCTCTAAATGCACAAGGTAAGTATTGAGGTAGTAGCCGGTAGGTATGCCAGCCAGACACGCCTGGCTGAGCCGATCGCTTCGTTTGCATAAAGAAGATCGCAAGAAAGACGAGATGTTGACACCCCGCTGATGGTTCGCAGTGGAAAAATCGATAGAGAGTACAAGGACTTTGCAGATGACGCAATAAACTTAAGGTTTGGTCTAAGTACAAATGACATGAATCCTTTTGGGGAGCAGGGTTGCAGTCGTAGCACCTGGCCTATAACTCTATGTATCTATAACCTTCCTTCTTGGTTGTGCATGAAGCAGAAGTTCCTTATGATGCCAATACTCATCCAAGTCCCTAGGCAACCGGGAAACGACATTGATGTGTACATAAGTACATTAGTTGAAGAACTTCTATAATTCTAGGCCAAACCAGGTGTATGTGCATGGGATGAGCACAAGAAGAGGCCATTTGACCTACAAGTGTTGCTGTCCGTAATAATCAATGATTGTCCTACTCTTAGTAACCTTTCAGGACAGACAAACAAGGGATACAATGCATGCACACACTGTTTAGATGACACTCAAAGTATATATTTGAGTAAATGTCAGATGAATGTGTACCTGGGGCATCGTCGATTTCTTCAGCCCAAGCATCTCGCAATAAGGGGAGGCAAAAAGCATTTCAAAGGTGATGCAGATACCTGGAATAAGTCTGTCCGTCGTACTGGTGATGATATATTTTCTATGGTCAAGGATTTGGATCAATAGTAACCTTTGGAAAGGGTCATGGCAATCAATCTGTTCTGAATGACGCTAACGGACACACTCCCATGTGGAAGAAGAAATCAATATTTTGGGAGCTACCCTATTGGAAAGTCTTAGAGGTTCGCTCTGCAATCGACGTGATGCACATAACGAAGAATCTTTGTGTGAACCTGGAGGCTTCATGAGCGTGTATGGGAAGACAAACGATACGCCAGAAACACGACATGACAAACAATGTATGAAAGACCCAAATGACCTGCATCCAATGAAGACGGATAAAGGACGTCTAAGTCTTGCCAGCTACGCCCTTATCAAAGAAGAGAAGGAAATATTTTTTGAAGTCCTGAGCAGTATCAACGTCCCGTATAGCTTCTCGTCGAATATAAAGGGAACAATAAACATGACAGAGAAATAATTCCAGAACCTAAAGTCTCATGACTACCACGTGCGTATGAATCAATTGCTTCTGGTTGCATTGCCGGGGACTCTATCGGAAAATGTTCGGCTACCTATTGTGAAGCTATGTGCATTTCTCAATGCAATTTCTCAGAAGTTAATCGATCCACAAATTCTACCAAGATTACATAAGGATGTGGTTCTATGTCTCCTTAGTTTTGAGTTGGTGTTCCCACCATCCTTCTTCAATATTATGACGTATCGCCTGGTTCACCTAGTAAAAGAGGTTAACATTCTCGGTCCAGTATTTCTACACAATATGTTTCCCTTTGAGTGCTTCATGGGAGTCTTGAAAAAATATGTTCATAACCGTGCTAGGCCATAAGGAAGCATTTCCAAAAGCTATCGTACAGAGGATGTCATTGAGTTTTGTGTTGACTTTATTACTGACATTAAGACGATTGGTCTTCTTGAATCGCGGAATGAGGGGAGACTAAGTGGAAAAGGCACTCTAGGAAGGGAATCAATCATATGTAGGGTCAGACATTCTTTCACTCAAGCACACTACACAGTTCTACAGAATTCCACCTTGGTGGCTCCATATATCGAGGAACATATGGATATTGTACGCTCCAAAAACCCGGGGAAGCCTGACTCCTAGATTAGACATAAACACATGAATAATTTCAGCGGTTGGTTTAAAACACATGTCAACAATAACAACACTGTTGAAGACCAGCTGTACTTGTTTTCCAGGTCACCATCTTTGACTATATGGACTTTCCAAGGGTACGAGATAAATGAGAATTCATATTACATGATCGCCCAAGATAAAAAGAGCACCAACCAAAATAGTGGTGTCCGCTTTTATGAAAAAAAAACAATGGGTCAAAGGACACATATTATGGTAATATAGAGGAGATATGAGAACTTGACTATGGACCTACTTTTAAGGCCCCCTTGTTTCGGTGCAAATGGGTCAAGCTCGCAGGAGGAGGGGTAGCGGTAGACCAGCAGTACGGAATGACAACAACGGACCTCAACAATCTTGCATACTTAGACGAACCATTCGTCCTAGCTAATGATGTGGCTCAGGTTTTCTATGTGAAGGACATGTCTACCAAACCGACAAAAAAATAAGCAAAAGAATGCATCATACGACGAGCCAAAGCGCCACATAGTTCTTTCAGGGAATAGAAACATCGTGGGAGTGGAGGAAAATACGAACATGTCAAAAGATTATGATAAGCTTTGTGAGATTACTCCCTTCGCGGTGAAGGATGACCCAAGTCTCCTGTTAATTAGTGAAGATGCTTCATGGTTACGACGTAGAAAATAACCGAAACACTAGATGGGGATGTTGGTGATGTGTAACAGTATATTAAACCTTTTATGTAACTGTCATATTGAAAAGATGTTCACATAAATGATATATCTACTACGAAGATTCTTGGATTTAAGGCCCAATGATGGGTGTTATGGCCACATCCATGGCATAGTTTGTTAAAATATGCCCATGTTCTACACAACATGCATCTTGGAAGCGCAGAAAATGTTGACAAAGAAAGTTTGCCTTTTCATTGCACAAAAAAAACCTTTTTCCAAGTGTGAAAATGGTTTTTTTGTGAATCACCAACGGCAAATATGCTGGAAAACTTGAGAACTACTCCCTCCGTTCCAAAATAGATGACTTTCATTTGTCCAAACATGTATGTATGTAGACTAAAACATGCATGTTTGGACAAATGGAAGTCATCTATTTTCGAACGGAGGGAGTAATTTTTTTGAAAATACTAGACCATGTTATATGCACAAATAAGCAAATTGTTGCACCTAGAAAAGGTTTCCATCCACCTGTTTTGAAAAACACAAGTTTCTGCTGATTCAGCTGGAAACGAGTCAAATTTGAACTACAAGTGCCTCGTAGTTTTGTCATGATTTCTGCAAAAAATAATTTTTAGGTCCACAAGTACCTATTTCATCAGAGATACACCAAGAGTTTCTCGATATTCTACCCCTAGCTACGAACGGTCATACCCGCCGTCTTGACTTTTTTTAAAATCGGCATAGAAAATTCAAAATAATGTAAGACCTTCGCGTGGTGTCATTATATATGTCCTAGTATCCAAAAAAATAATAAACTTGGAATAGGACAATTATATTGAAAAGGTGTTCACAAAAATGAGTTATCTTCTACGAAGATTCTTCGCTTTTGAGAAAATGATGGGGGTGTTATGGCCACATTCATTGCATAGTTTGTTAAATTGTTAGTATATCCTACAAAAACATGCATATTCTAAGAATGAACAATGTTTACGAACAAATTTTTCCTTTTCATTGCACAAAAAACCATTTTCCATTTTCCGAGTGTAAAAATGAGTTTTTTGTGAAGCACCAACCATAAATATGTTGCAAAACTTGAGAAATACATTTTTTTTGAAAATACTATACCATGTTATATGCACAAATAACCAAATTCTTGCCTCTGAAAATGTTTCCATCCATCTCTTTTGAAAAACACAAGTCTCTGCCGATTCAGTTGGAAATAGGTCAAATTTGAACTACAGGTGCCTCGTAGTTTTCTCATGAGTTTTGGAAAAAATCATTTGTAGGTACATAAATACCTATTTCATCATAGATACACCAATAGTTTCTCAATATTCAACCCCTAGCTACGAACGGTCATGCCCACCGTCTTGACTTTAAAAAAAAAACGGCATAGAAAATTCAAAAATTATTCAAAAAAAATGATGTAAGACCTTCGCGTGGTGTCATTATTTATGTCTTAGTATCCCGAAAAAATAATAAACTTGGAATAAGACATATATATTGAAAAGGTGTTCACAGAAATGAGCTATCTTCTATGAAGATTCATGGCTTTCAGGCCAAATGACGGGTGTTATGGCCACATCCATGACATAGTTTGTTAAAATGTTCCCATATTATACATAAACATGCATCTTGGAAGCACGGGCAATGTTGACGAAGAAAGTTTTTCTTTTAATTGCAGAAAACACCATTTTCCATTTTCCGAGTGTGAAAAATTGGTTTTTTGTGAAGAACCAACCACAAATATGTTGGAAAACTTGAGAACTACCTTTTTTTTTTGAAAATACTAGACCATGCTATATGCATATATAACCAAATTGATGCCTCTGAAAAGTTTTCATCCACCTCTTTTGAAAAACACAAGTTTCTGCCGATTCAGTTCGAAACAGTTCAAATTTGAACTTCAGGTGCCTCATAGTTTGCTCATAATTTTTGGAAAGAAAACATTTTTAGGTACATAACTACCAATTTCATCATAGACACTCCAATAGTTTCTCAATATTCAACCCCGAGCTATGAACGGTCATGCATGTCGTCTTCATTTTCTTAAATCGGCATAGAAAATCTAAAAAAAATCAAAATGATGTAACACCTTCCCGTGGTTTCATTATATATGTCCTAGTATCCACAAAAGTAATAACCTTGGAATACGACAGTTACATTGAAAATGTTTTTACTGAAATGAGCTATCTTCTACGAAGATTCTCGGCTTTCGGGCCAAATTACGGGTGTTATGCCCATATCCATGGCCTAGTTTGTTAAAATATGCCCATATTCAACACAAACATGCGTCTTCGAAGCACAGACAATGTTGACAAAGAAAATTTTCCTTTTCATTGCACAAAAAACCATTTTCCGAGTGTGACAAATGGTGTTTTTTTTAAGCACAAACCACAAATATGTTGTAAAACTTGAGAACTACATTTTTCGAAAATAGTAGACCAAGTTATATGCACAAATAACCAAATTGTTGCCTCTAAAAAGGTTTTCATCCACCTCTTTTAAAAAACACAAGTTTTGCCGATTTAGTTGTAAACGGGTCAAATTTGAACTATAGGTGACTCGTAGTTGGCTCATGATTTTTGCGAAAAATCATTTTTAGGTACACAACTACCTATTTCATCAGAGATACACCAATAGTTTCTCAATACTCAACCCCTAGCTACGAACGGTCATACCCGTCGTCTCATCTTTTTTTTTAATCGGCATAGAAAATTCAAAAAAATGCAAAAAATTCAAAATGATGTAAAACCTTCGCGTGGTGTCATTATATATGTCCTATTATCCAAAAAATAGTATACTTGAAATACGACAGTTATATTGCAAAAAATATTAGTTAATGCATTTTGAATTGAAATTTGCAAAAATGGTTAATAGTCTGAATAGTTATAATATTTATTTTAGAAAACAGAAAACCGATTTGGGTTAGTTATTAAAATTCAAACAATTTTCTTGTTGAAATTTTTGTTAGATTCAAAAGTATGTAGAAGTTATTCAAATTCATATTTAAACATTTTTCAAATTCAATTCCAAACATTTGTCCTTAGCACGAAAAAATACCCCTCTAGTCCTGGCTCGTGGCACGTACCGGGACTAGAGGTGCATTTGTGCGCACTCCTCTAGTCGCGGTTCGTGGGACCAACCGGGACTAGAGGGTATATATACTCATCTTCTTCCCTCTCGACCCGCGAGAATAGATCGAGGAGGATCAGGGAGGCGAGCGCGACGAAGAACTACGTCGGGAGGCTGCCGCTCTGCGCCCGCGCCGCTCCGATCCGTCGCGCTGCCTCCGCCGCGCCTCAGGGCCGCTCCTCCGCGCCGGCCAACGGTGAGGGATGCCTCCTCACTTTTTTGTTGTATTAGGTGCATTTAGTTATTAAGTTTTTTTAAATTAGTTGTATTTAGGTATAACTAGTTGTATTTAGGTATTTAGTTGTATTAGTTGTATTTGTGTATTTAGGTTTTCAGGTGTATTTAGTTATTTAGGTGTACTTAGTTGTATTAGTTTGAATAGTTGAGTATTTTGGTGTATTTCTTAATTTAAAAATAGGTTGGATAAATCAATTTTTGACTTCAATGAAATAAACAAGAATACCATAAGTAAAATAATATTGTTTTTAAACCATAAAATAATATTAACGGTCATAATCCTCTAGTTTTAGATTCCTTTTATGAAAATATATGAATAGTGTTTTTTCACTTTACAAAATATTCATGAAAGTATTAGTGCTAAGTTGTTGTTAGTGTGCTAGGTTAGTGCTTAGTGTAGTTTTACCAGTTTATTTCAAACATGCAAGTTTAGCAATTTTAGAAATTTAGCAACTTGGAATAGTTGCTAAGTCCCTAGATCAAACTAATAATGCCTAGGATCAAACTAATATGGGCGATGTCCGGGACTGGGCCCCGCCGGTGTGGCACTGCGAGGTGCTACCTTCCGGGACGCGTAACTTGGTGAGGAATCCATGTGACGTCGTTGTTACACGCAATAGCAAAACAACGATGAAATTAAGCAAGATCAAACCAACGGGGACACGAGATTTTAACGTGGAAAACCCTTCCAAGGAGGAAGAGAAAAAACCACGGGCGCCAGCTAGCAATACTTCACTATTTCGGGTGAGGTTACAATCGCGCCGGGATTTACAATGTATGGCTTATCCCGTGCGGCGGATTACAAGAGGTATATAAAGGCGGTCCTGACCTAACTAGGTCGGTAACTGTGTATCCAACTCCAACTCGGTATCGACTCGTACCGTATCGGCCCTAAGCCTCCGGCGACGGGCCTCCGCGTAGCGAAGGCCGAACTTTCCTTTATCTTCATATGAATTTGGATCACCATAAAATAACACTCCACCTTGAGACAAATTCCCTCTTGTAGCATAAATGAGAACCTTCACCTGAAACACACAAAGAAAAACACCTTCGGCGCCAAATAGCCTCTTGGGCTAAGCAGTGATACCAACTAAGCTCGAGCAAAGCTCAAACTTAGAAATGGGAACTGGCTTTGTCATCATATCAGCAGGATTATCATGAGTACTAATCTTGCATACCTTCAACTTACCTTGTGCAACAACATCACGCACATAATGGTACTTGACATCAATGTGCTTTGTTCTCTCATGGAACATCTGATCCTTAGTAAGGTAAATTGTACTCTGACTGTCGCAAAATAGGTTAAAGCAAGTATCATCTCCACAAAGCTCAGCAAACAAACCTTTCAACCAAACTGCCTCTTTGCATGCTTCAGCAATAGCCATATACTCAGCCTCAGTAGTAGATTGTGCAACAACACCCTGCAAGGTAGCCTTCCAGCTAACGGCACATCCACTAATAGTAAACACATAACCTGTGAGGGATCTCCTCTTATCCAAGTCGGCAGCATAATCTGAATCCATATAGCCTGCGAGTCCCTCACCAGTCTTGCCAAACTTCAAGCAAGCTTTGGATGTGCCGCGAAGGTACCTGAAAATCCACTGAACAGCTTTCCAATGTTCTTTACCAGGATTAGCCATGTATCGACTGACCAAACTCATAGCATATGATAAATCAGGCCTAGAACACACCATGGCATACATTAAGGAACCAACAGCACTAGCATAGGGAACTCGTGACATGTACTCAATATTTTTGTCAGTAGTAGGACTTTGCAATGCTGACAACTTGAAGTGCGAAGCAATAGGAGTACTAACAGACTTTGCATCATGCATATTAAATCGATGAAGTACTTTCTTAATATAATTCTCCTGACTAAGAAATAGCAATCTAGATTTTCTGTCTCTAGAAATTTCCATACCTAGAATTTTCTTAGCAGGACCAAGATCCTTCATCTCAAACTCACTACTCAATTGTTTCTTCAATGTAGTGATTTCTTTCATGCTCTTGGCAGCAATTAACATGTCATCAACATATAGCAGCAAGTATATAGGTGATTCATCAACAAATTTAATGTACACACAGCTATCATATTCAGACCTCTTAAAGCCATGTGACATCATAAAAGAATCAAACCTTTTATACCATTGTCGAGGAGACTGTTTCAAACCGTAAAGGGACTTCTTTAGCTTGCATACGAAATCCTCTTTACCAGGCACTATGAACCCTTCAGGTTGGTCCATGTACATTTCCTCCTCAAGTTCTCCATGCAAAAACGCAGTCTTCACATCTAACTGCTCAAGCTCAAGATCATGCATAGCAACAATACTAAAGAAAGTACGAATAGAACTATGCTTGACAACAGGTGAGAACACATCATTATAATCCACTCCTGGAATCTGACTGAAACCTTTTGCTACTAACCTTGCCTTAAACCTTGGAGGCTCACTGGGAGATAAGCCCTCCTTTCTTTTGAATATCCACTTACAGCGGACGGCCTTCTTTTGTTTAGGCAAGCGCACAATATCCCATGTGCCATTCTTCTCAAGTGATTGCATCTCTTCGTGCATTGCACCAATCCACTTGTCACGATCAACCGAAGCAATAGCTTCATTATATGTAGCAGGTTCAGCATCATTCTCCACCTGTTCTGCACAACTTAGAGCAAAATAAACAACATCACATTCCTCAATTAAACGAGTACGAGGTCCTTTATTCCTCTTCTCTCTGCGCTCTGCAATAGACAAATTTTCTTGCTGCACAATAGGAGGTGAGGGCGGCACAATATCCTCCTCAACAATTTCAGTTTCCTCCTCATCCAGGTGGTCTGGCTCCACCTGCAAACGAACTCGTGGTTCGTCCTCATCAGAAGAATCAGGCATAACATCAGTTGACAAACTGTCCTCATACATAACAGATTCATTAAACACAACACTTCTGCTAAAGAAGTCTTTTTGGTTTCCGGGTTCCACAACTTATATCCTTTTACTCCAGAACCATAACCAAGAAATAAGCACTTAATAGCTCTAGGCTCTAATTTTCCATTATCAACATGAGCATAGGCAGTGCAACCAAAAACTTTCAGTTGTGAATAATCAGCTGACTCACCAGACCATACCTCAATAGGAGTTTTCTTGTCAAGAGGGATGGATGGTGACCTGTTGATCAAGTAGCAGGCAGTGTTGGCAGCCTCAGCCCAAAAACGCCTACTCATGCGGGCGTTGAACAACATGCAGCGAGCTTTGGAGATGATCGTCCTATTCATCCGCTCAGCTACACCATTTTGCTGAGGTGTGTATGGGATGGTGTGGTGCCTGACAATGCCTTCCTGCACACAATAATCATCAAAAGCATGCGAACAAAATTCGCCACCATTGTCAGTACGAAGCACCTTCACCTTTCTCTCAGTTTGCTTTTCAATCATAACTTTCCACTCTTTAAAAGCAGCAAAAGTATCATCCTTAGTTTTCATAAAATAAGGCCAAACTCTTCTAGAGTAATCATCAATGATAGTAAGCATATAACGAGCACCACCATAGGAGGGCTTACGTGAAGGCCCCCATAAATCAGCATGTACATAATCCAAAGTACCTTTAGTGCTATGAACGGAAGCATTGAACTTAACTCTCTTATGCTTACCAAACACGCAGTGTTCACAGAACGGCAACTTACTCATATTGCAGTTCTTCAACAGTTCTCTCTTCACCAATTCTGCCATGCCATGTTCACTCATGTGTCCAAGCCGCTTATGCCAGAGGTTAGTTGTACTTGCATCATCATTAGTAATAACAGCAGCAGTACCAGACAAAGTGCTACCTCTAAGAATATATAACTTGGCAGAATTCATATCACCAATCATAACAATGAGAGAACCTTTTGATACCTTCAGGCGTTTATCCCCTCCGGCATATTTGTACCCGTCACAGTAAAGGGTACTCAGCGAGATCAAATTTCTCGCCATGGATGGTATGTGTTTCACTCCCGTCAATGTACGTGTCATCCCTCCATGGGTCTTGATCTGAACAGATCCAACGCCAACAATGTGACATTTGTTGTCGTTCCCCACACGCACAAAATCTCCAGTCTGCACAGCTTCATAAGAACTGAACCATTCTTTGTTACACCAAATATGAAACGAACAAGCAGTATCAAGAATCCACTCATCATCACGGGTAACACATGCAGTAAAAACAACTAAGCATTCACCATCCGAACTGTTATCACCAGCAACAACAGCAGCCTTACCAGTACCATTACCATTACCGTCAGAATTATTTTTCGGTTGGTATGTGCCGTTCCTTTTCTCCTTATTCTGTACCTTCCAGCAATCATCAATGGTGTGATTGGTTTTCTTACAGTACCTGCAGAACTTGTCTCGTCCTTTGGACTTTGAACGGCCCCTGCTTTTATCTCTGTTGTTGTTGTTGTAGTTGTTATCTCGCTGCTCAGGTCTACCTCGCACCTCCATCGACACTAGGTCGGACACGATCTCCTTAAATATCGACAAGTGGCTCATGACAGAACCACCATCTTGCATCTTGAGCGAGAACAGCTTCATCTTTACGTGCATCTTGCTGGTGAGATCTTTTGACATGCAGATCGATTCCAGCTTGACCCACAGCGCAGCCGCGGATTTCTCCAACAGCACCTCTTGCAATATATCATTAGACAGATGAAGCTGAATCAACGACAAAGCCTTACGATCTTTGCGCTTCTCCTCAGCAGTCCACACCTTCGCCTCCTTATTCCCGAAAGAATCCAGCGCCTCATCAAGATCTGATGCCTGCGACAGTACCGCACGCATCTTTACTTGCCACAGAGAAAACCTCGTCTTGTAGTCCAGCAACGGTAGATCAAACTTCATCGATGCCATCGCGAATCCCTAATCTGAAACAGGGCTCTGATACCACTTGTTACACGCAATAGCAAAACAACGATGAAATTAAGCAAGATCAAACCAACGGGGACACGAGATTTTAACGTGGAAAACCCTTCCAAGGAGGAAGAGAAAAAACCACGGGCGCCAGCCAGCAATACTTCACTATTTCGGGTGAGGTTACAATCGCGCCGGGATTTACAATGTATGGCTTATCCCGTGCGGCGGCTTACAAGAGGTATATAAAGGCGGTCCTGACCTAACTAGGTCGGTAACTGTGTATCCAACTCCAACTCGGTATCGACTCGTACCGTATCGGCCCTAAGCCTCCGGCGACGGGCCTCCGCGTAGCGAAGGCCGAACTTTCCTTTATCTTCATATGAATTTGGATCACCATAAAATAACAGTCGTCGACCCGGATCTTGTTTCATGGCGACCGCGTGGGCCACGCTCGGTGTCGAGGGAGCGGCCCCCGAGGAGGTGGTACGTTAGCTTATCAGGGAGTAGGGCGATCACGTCCTTCCCTACGAGTACTTGCCGGATAAGAAGTATAGCAACAGTCGATCGATTCTTCAAAGGGGTCCTTATCTGTTGATGTGCAACGTCCGCGACTCAGCACCCCGCAGGTTAGGACCCGATCGAAGTTAGTTTTATGTATTAGGGTTAAATAAAAATGGAACCGAGCTATTAACTGAATTATTATTCATGATGTATTAGTCATACTTTTTGGCCTTTTTTTATCAATATTCCTCTTGTCTTATCTTTCTTTGAATTATTCCCCACTTTGAATTATTTCGCTACTTTTAATTATTCTGCTAATGCTAATATTGTTTTACCTTTCTTTTTTATTATAGTTAAGCATTGGACGATCACTTCAAGAACAGAAGAGTCAATGAAGAGGACATGTTCGCCCTTGTACGGACACCCGAAGAATACATCTCACAGTTTTTGAACAAGTCCGGCCCGGGAATGGAGGTAGAACGAAGAGACAAAGTGCAAACGATCATCTAGGTGCGATGAAGACTCGCAATTTGGTGGACATCAACATTCTGGCAAGGTATATTAAGACTTTGGTGATGAGGTGCAATAATTGGTTTTTATATATGTATTAACGAATGTTTCTTATGGTAGACATCCGCATCGACCCAATCTGGTAAAATTAAACGAGGCCATGACAAAGGGCTGGCAGAATATGCGCATCTATCAATTGAGCCCGTCGATCCAGAGGGAAAATCGTTGCTTCCCAAGAAGAACACAACTAAGTTTGTGCATCAATGTGGAGTTGTTGTTAGGGACAACATCCCAATAAGCACACCCTTATGGTATAAGCCAGCAAACCCAGAGGGAGTTACTTATGTCTTGGAGGAAGCGAAAAATTACCTTTGGGCCAAGCTCATTGCACATTTCACCCTACCAGTCTTGTATTCTATCGAGGAGACAAAAATGATGGCGGTGAAAGTTAAGCATTTCGCTCTTAAAAAGATGACTGAACAATTCAAGAACTACAACATGAAATTATACTGTGACTATGTCAAAGATAAAAAGGCTCTAGATTTCACTGGCACACTGGAGAAGCCGCGGGCTCACCGGGACGCATTTCCAGAGTACAAGGATTCAGAAGTAGCTAAGGAGAGGTCGGCAAAGAATCAGAAAAATGCAGTGAAAAAGAAATATCATCATATTATGGGTCGAGATGGCTACAGAACTGCCGATCCTAAGTGGGATCAAGCCGAGGCTTCCATGCGCGACAAAGGGTCACTCCAGCAATAGAGGTCTGGCCCCGTACGGTAAGAAATTGGACACTTGGGCTTGGGGCAAAGTATGGCATGGAAACAGGGGAGATACAAGTTGATGAAAAGAAAGCAATATCTATAGCAAAGAAAGCAATTGTTCAAGCAATCGATGAATTCCAAATGGGTAAGTTTATTCTTGACAGAGAGAGCGACGAGCTGACACTGGCCCTCGTGAATCCTTAAAAACCAGGAAGAACATGAGGCCTTGGAGCGGATATGTGGTGGAAGCTTGGTTTTCTCAAGGACGTTGAATCTTATAGAAGCCGAGAGAGGGCAAACAAGAGGAAGGAGAAGGAGGAGGAAGACTGGTTGAACAAGATAGAAAGGGGAGCACGAACAAATAATTGCTATCGTAATGGACCAGTAGAAGCAAATAGACGAATTTCGTGAGCAGGGGCCAACTCATCAGCTGCAGCAAAATAGTGAAGGCGGCGCCCCATCTTAGCGGAGAAGCAGTGTGGCTTCCACGGGGGTCGGTGCCGATGAGGCACCGATGGATCGCTACCACGTGGATTATATTGGGGAGAAGACAAGTTGTGAGCTATATGTGGGAGTGAGGAACTTATCCTTGAAGGAGGCAAACGACTATGCTTTAACTTATGAATCTAAAACACGGTGGCATTGCAATCCGATTCCAGGTGGCTATGGTCGTGCTAGCGCGGATCAGCTTGTACCGGGATATGAGTCACTAGATTTTAACATCCCTGGAGCTGAAGATGAGAGGACACTAGGAGAGGTTGGGGGTGGTATCATTCTATGTTGCAAAAAATACATCGTGATTCCAGGATCGGCGCCAAGGCGACCATCGCCTCCGATTCGTGATTCACCACCTCCACCTCCACATGATGACGAGAGGGAAGACCACCACAATATAAGACCATCTCTATATATTCTGCGGTGTCAGCCGACTAGGCATCCTCCACCCACTAAGGCTCGGGTCCAAAAGGGCAACCGCACCTCTTCGTCGATGGGTAATTGCCAAAAGGAAAATCGCACCGACATGAGCCACTCCCAAGAGTACCGCCGGCTCCTCCCAAGAGAGCTTATGACCTGACTGATGAGGAAACCTCCTTGGTCGGGAAGCCCAATCTGAAAAAACAGTTTGCACCAAGGAATCCTGAGCAAAAGCAAACATTTGATCCGAAAACCATATGGTGGGCTAAGGACTTTATTGACAAACCATCGCAAATTCAGATGAATTTGCCAGATGAGTATTCACGGATTTTGAGGAGATTAGCTAGCTCCCACATGACGGGAAGTAGTAGTGCCAGTGGGAAAGAAGATGTTACCCAGTTTGGGGAACAGGCAAAACAATTGATCTTCCCGCACAAGGTGTTACCCACTGATCAAGCTATTATGAGCCTAGCAACGGAATTTGTTGCGGACCTAGTATTACTATTTCTCCAGCAGTGGATGGCGGCACAGATATCCCCACCGACTTGGATGCACAAGTATGGAAATGGGAATACGGGAAGCCTCTGCTTCCACCTAATGAGATCGAGCTTCTACCAACAAAAATGTGAATACTGCATGAATGGTACAGAGAGGGGAGGAAGATGAATGCACCAGAGGGAGATCCAGAGAAAAGGAGTGTCGGATATATATCGATTAGGGGTATATCCGGCATTGTCCTAAAGAGCCAGATTACCAGGGTGGCCTGAATGGTAATGGATCACGGTCCATTAGGCGGCCCAGTAAGCTGACGCGCAGAAGCCGGATTCTAGAAGAACCCGGACCACGACCCACGTGGTGCGGCTTGGAGTAGAAGGTGGATTCCTTCTTTCCAAGTTAGAAACTTACCGTAGCCTTCTAGGTTTCCTCTCTGTAAGCCCTAACCCGGCTATCTATATAAAGCCGGACGGGAGAGAAAAAAGATACAGTCAATTAGCTAGATGCCAACTCGCCGAGAAGTTGATCCTTGTCGAGTTAGCTAAACCAACTCACATTGTACTTTGTATACTTCAGGCTTCAACCCTGATTTAGTGAGATTGCAGGAGTAGGAACGCCGCTTAGTTGCGACGTACCGAACCTGGGTAATTTTGATGTCTCTGGTTGTCATACTACCACGTTCCCCCACGTCTCTATCAGTAGTCTCATGGCACCCCCGTCTATGAACTCTACTACAATGTCTCGACAGTTGGCGCCCACCGTGGGGCCAGCGATGTCAGGCGTTATGTTTAGATCGGGGATACTTGGTGGAATCGGCAGTAACATAACCGTCGGAAGCTTGGAATTCGACAACGACGTCGGGCGCTTCCTCGACAACGGATCGTACATGCCAGCACGGAATCATCTGATAAGTGCCTGCGTTTTACCGATTGGATCTGCAAACATCTTTATCGGATTAACTGCAGAGGCAATGGGATTCTGTGGTGGAAGTAGATTTATCCCACCCTCCCTATACCTGGTTGAAGAAAACTATGATGCCGGATTTTGCTCAGATCACCAATATCCTCATGAATTTGCTGCCTCTTCGGAGATGCCTGCAATGCGATCACACTTTATTGGTATGGTTCAATCTGAGATCGCCAAAAACACAGATGAAAGCAGTCCCGTGGAAGAGGCAGAGGAAAACAATCCCACAGTAGAGGTGGAAGATCCGACATCCGTTGATATGACGACAAACTCGGAAGCCGATTCTGTGCTAGCCACCATTAGGGCGAGATTGGAGTCGGAACCCCGATAGGATGAGCTCGATTCCGAGGACGAAGATGAAGATGCTTTCGAAAGAAAGGTCAAATCTCTTCAAGAGGGATTCCATGAAGTGCTTATGGCAAAACCGGCTGAAAACACGGATGCCGAAAGCCATGAAGACCCTCAAACACCTCTGCTAGATGAGGAAAGAGAGGACGGTGAACCTGGTAAAAAACCTCCCTCTTCCAAGAAAATAAACAAGACTGCCAAGAAACTCCAGTACAAACTCCAGAAGAAAAAATTGGCGGATACCACTAACGAAAACCTGGAAGTAGGAGGAGGAAGTGGAGTCAAGCCCGCGGATAAGAAAACGAAGGAAATCCCTGTTCCGCCAATGTCCGAACGGGACGAACGTGATTTACTTCAAACACATGTGGGACTGCACGAACCCCCTGAAGTGCTGGAAGCCAGGAGACAAGCTCTCCAAAGGCAGCAGCAACATCTATTCCGAACTCAGGAAAATTTTCTAAAAACCCAGGCTGACATTAAGTTGTAGCAGGAAGAAATTGAGGAGTACAAAAGAAGGAATATATCTGGCATAAAACCTACACGGTTACCCGGAATAGCAAGACCGGAAGTATTGCCGCCAAAGGAACGGTTCCAAAACCCTTCCTGGCAAAAGCAAGTAAACGACATTGATGCCAAGGGCGAACCTGTATACAAAACCGCAACAGAAAACAAGGAAGCCGTATTCGCCATCCTCAATGATGATCTATACTCCAATGATGAAAAGCTTCAAGGGGTGTATGCTTTCTTAGGAAAGGCATGGCAACAACAATAGCGGGGGCAGGCAAGATCAGGGAAGTTGCATGACGACTCGGCCCTATGCAAAACCGCCACATGCGCCGCTGGAGCACCTGGACCTAGCGAACCTGGAGATTCAGGCAATTCCAAAGAGAAGAAAGGAGATCTGAGAAAGGACAAGAAAATTCCAGATAACAAGGATGCAGCGTCCAGGACAGGATCCCATCCGCCAAAAGGTGGAATTAATCCCCGAGACCGGGAAGAACAAAACCGGAAAGACGGAAAAGCAATACCGCCTACGAGACGCCCTACTGAAAAAGCCGAAAGATACGACATTCCTCACAGGCGTGAGATATTCTGTACTCCTCCTAGGAATAAAGAAATGCCAAGGAGTAGAACTCCACCTTATTCCAAAGGACACGACAACGGAGGAAATAGGGATAACCCCGGGAAAGCGCACTCACGCAACAATGGAAAAGAAAGGAGCAGATCCCCTTCTATCCATTCAGCCGGCAGATATTCCTTTCATGCTGATAGAGCGGAAAGAGATGATCTATACTTTGGACCTAAGTGTTTCACTGACAGGATCCAGAGAATAACTCTACATTCTGGCTTTGCGAAAGTTGGTCCAACATATAAAAAATGTATCGGCAGTACAAACCCGGATACCTGGCTCTCAGACTATTATACAACCATCCAGATTAACAAAGGGACAGATCTAGAGGCGGTAAAATTCCTCCCCCTAATTTTGCTGGACGGAGCCAGAGATTGGATTAACGGGCTTCCGTCAAGAACCATGGATAGATGGGATGATATGGCTAGAGTTTTCATTCAGCATTTTCGGGGAACATACAAGCGCCCCAATAGCATCAACCAGCTAAACCGCTGCACCCAGTTTGAAGATGAGCCATATGTCGACTTTATCTCAAGATGGACTGCAATGAAGAACAGCTGCTCTAGAGTAAGTGATGTACAAGCAATGCATGCTTTCATGAATGTCTTAAAACCCGGCCTTGTACCGTTCATGGTTGGTTCAAAGAAGCACAAAGATCTTGGATCTATGCTTACAACCGCAAATGAGCACGCAGCGGCTGAAGACGACATCAGAGCGAGAGGTGGAAATATTGATGCTTTGGCTCAGGTTAAAAAGACGCCTCGTTCTACGAAAAAGGCTACTCCAGAAGCACAACAAAGGCCCAAAGAAGTTAATTTAACCTTTGGAAAGGATAATGGCAGCAAATGAAAAGGAAGGAACACAGAACCCATCTCCTACTCAAAGGAAGAGTGGGAAAAGATTAAGTCGGAAAACTGTGTCCACCATTCGCAATTTGGTAAACCTACCCATAATAACGCACAGTGCCGGCTTAATAAGCATATAAAAGGCAGTGCAGGAACGAGGAACAAGGGGAAAAGCTCCAAGAGAAAATTCTCCAAGCAAAAGACAGAAGCTGAAAAAGAAGAGAGTGAATCAGACAGCGATGAAAAAATCCAGGAACATCAGTGAAAGGCGAACCAAAGTTCCTGAGAGTTGATGGAGAATGCAATTTAACTTTCCTGGCAACTCCCTCAGCAAAGGTGGCAAAGAGGAAACTTCGAGAAATAAACGCGGTTGTTCCACCAACCCCAAAATTCTTGAAGTACTCGAATACACCAATTACCTGGGATCGGTCTGATCATCCCGAAAATATCCCTGAACCTAGCACACAAGCTCTAATTGTAAGCCCTATTATTCAAAACACTGGGCTAAAAGGAGTGCTGATGGATGGAGGATCCAGCATCAACATAATGTACCTGGATACACTGAAGCATTTGCGAATCTCCGAGACCCAGCTCAAGCATAGCAACATACGTTTCCACGGCATCGTTCCTGGAAGACAAGCACAATCCCTAGGAGAAATTTCCCTAGACGTAACCTTTGGAGAAAAAGAGCATTTTCGACAGGAAAAATATCTCTTTCGAGGTCGTGCCGTTCGAAAGTGTATACCATGCAATACTCGGACGTCTAGCTTTCGCCAAATTCATGGCAAGATCATGTTATATATATATAACAAACTGAAGATGCCAGGGCCAAAAGGAGGAGTAATCACCATTTCGGAAGACTTCAAACTGGCAAACGAGCTGGAAAAAGGAAACGCCCTTTGCACAAAAAAAGTGATAGCAAAGGAGGAATTGAAAGACCTGGTAAGAGAAGTATCACCGATAGAAATGTCGACAGAAAAAAAAAGCCGGAAGTCGGCAGATAGTTTCAAAGCTTCCGAGAATACAAGACAGGTTATCCTAGATCCCAAAGATGTGACAAAATTTGTCGTCGTGGGAACCGAGATGACCGACAAATAGGAAAGCAAGCTCATCAAGTTCCTCCGTGAGAACTGGGATATCTTTTCCTGGTGTCTTGCGGACATGCCAGGTGTACCCAGGATCTAAACCCGTCAAACAAGGTCTCTGTCGATTTGACGGACGACTATTGGCAAGGAAATTATCCGGCTATTAGCAGCTAATTTTATCCGGGAAGTTATATATACTGAATGGTCTGCAAACCCAGTATTAGTCCCGAAGAAAGATAGTACTATTATTAGGATGTGTATAGATTACACCGGTCTGAACAAATTGTGTCCAAAAGATAGGTTTGGGTTACCGCGAATCGATCAAATAATAGATGCAACTGCTGGTTCTGAGCTTTTATGATTTTTGGATGCTTATTCCGGGTACCATCAAATACGTATGAAGGAAGAAGACAAAATCAAAACTTCCTTCATAACCCTGTACGAAACATACTATTACATAACCATGCCTTTTGGCCTGAAGAATGCAGGTGCAACTTACCAGCGTTGCATGCAACGATGTTTGCATAGTCAGATTGGCAAAAACGTTCACGTTTACGTGGACAACATTGCGGTCGTTTCCAAGGAAAAAGACACACTCCTTGAAGATCTACTAGAAACCTTCGAAAGTTTGCGCACTTACAAAATGAAGTTGAATCCATTAAAGTGCGTATTCGGGGTTCCCTCAGGAAAACTTCTGGGTTTTATCGTTTCTAATAGAGGAATAGAAGTAAACCCGAAAAATATCAAGTCAATCTTAAACATCTCAAAGCCTACGTGCTTAAAAGATGTACAAAGATTGACGGGTTCTCCAGCCGTCGTCACCAGGTTTATAAGCCGGCTAGGAGATAAAACTCTGCCATTATACAAATTGTTGAAAAAATCCGAAAATTTTGTATGGACAGAAGAGGCGGACAAAGCATTAACCCGGTTAAAATAACCTTGATGAAAGCTCCGATTTTGGCATCGCCAAAAGACGAAGAACCCATGTTACTGTATCTCACAGCAACAAACAGGGTTATTAGCGCTATGATATTTGTGGAAAGGCAGAAAGAAGAGCAAAGCATGCCAGATCAACATCCAGTATATTACGTCAGCGAAGTTTTTTCCGAGTCCAAACAAAGGTATCCACACTATCAAAAGCTGGCATCTATATAATGCCGGAGTTTTCGAGATCTTAGAAACTTACCGTAGTCTTCTAGGTTTTCGAGATCTTTTTACAGATCAACATCCAGTATATTACGTCAGCGAAGTTTTTTACAGATCAACATCTAGTTAGAAACTTACCGTAGTCTTCTAGGTTTCCTTTCTATAAGCCCTAACCCGACTATCTATAAAAAACCGGACAGGAGAGAAGAAAGATACAGTCAATTACCTAGAAGCCAACTCGCCGAGAAGTTGATCCTTGCCGAGTTAGCTAAACCAAGTCACATTGTACTTTGTATACTTCAGGCTTCAGCCCTGATTTAGTGAGATTGCAGGAGTAGGAACGCTCCTTAGTTGGGACGTACCGAACCTGGGTAATTTTGGTGTCTCTGGTTGTCATACTACCACGTTCCCTCACGTCTCTATCAGTAGTCTCATGGCACCCCTATCTATGAACTCTACTACGATGTCTCGACAAGGAGGAATCGGGGAGTGTACATGCCAGCATTGGCGTGGCTGGGTCGCCGGAGAGTGCGGGTGGTAGCCTGATGGGTTCGGCGTGGCTGGGCCCCTGGCTTGCCACCGTATCTACTGTTGGTTGTTGCTGGAAAGGGGGAGCCGGGGGCACCGAGACAGGGAGCTGGTAAGAGGGAGTCGGTGAGGCATAGATCTGCTCGCCGTCGGCTACAGTTGCTGGCGAGGGTGAGGCAGGGAGCCGATGCGGGAGAAGCCGGATACAGGTAGTGGCTCGATTTGACTGTCCACCCTGAGGAGCAAGAACGAGGAGGCAATGTTTGGGAGAATGGAGATTCGATATGTGTATGCCCGTGCGGGATGGAAGGTTACGTGGGCTGGTGTTATCCATTTTAGGTCCGATACATATCCAAATGGTATCCTTAATTACTTTAAATGCTTTATTTACCGATACTCCCGCGATACGTATCGAAAGGGATCGAGCATGAATCAGTATCGGGTACGGTATCGGACACGGACAAGGCATTTGGACCTTGTATCCGTGCAGCGTAGCTTGATAGTCACAAAAAAGGGGCGAAAAGTCATCGCTGTGAAAGTTACAGATGATCATTTCGCAGATAAAGACGAGGCACAAATTTATCTTGAAGAACTCTTTGTGTTATACAAGATTGATGCCCTCGACCTCAGTCTTATCAGTACCTATTGTATGTAGATGATTCAATCCATTTATTTCTATAATAAAGCCTCTAGCTCACCTCATTCATTGCCTATAATTAATTATGCTCACTACACTATTATGCAGAATGAAGAGTGATGAATGTGCCCGAAAAGTAAGCTCTGACATTGGTTTCATTGACCCAATACGAATCAATGCAGAGTTGGTAGAGAAGTATTCCAAGGAAACAGAGGAAAACTTGCTAAGGTTCATAAAGATGCAACATTACAAAAAAAAATTGTTGCCTTACAACTTCCAGTAAAAGTGTTACTGTATTGTACAAATTAATTTTTGGTTAGTCGATGTTAAGTGTAACTAAGGAGTTACTGACGTTTATAAATGTGTGTAGATTCCATTATATTCTGCTAATCATTGAAATTGACTTCGGAAGAGTTGAAATCCACGACTCGTTGACGAAACCACAAAATATGTACCAAAACATTTTAGACGCGCTCCAACGGTAATTTCAATCATTATCGCACTACATCGGTCTCCTAAGATATCAAGTAATTAACTAATAACTCATTTTTTTATATTTTCCCGGCCATGATTTGGAAAAATTCACCAGAGGACACATGGTGAATTTGAAGAGGAGCTAAGTTTTCATCATGTCGAGGTAAGTAATACGAGCTACGTCCGTGCATCTCTTTATTTCTAATACCACGATATCATAGTTGATTATTATTATTTTGATTGAATTCTATTCTTATCCTAGTGCGAGAGGCAGCCACCAGGGACCAATTTGTGTGGATACTTCGTTTGCGAGTGGATTCGCCACGCGGTCAGTGAGCGGAACGCATCGACGTGGATAAAGTACGTGAACAAATGTATTCAAAATTTTATTTTATTACCATCAATTAATTGTGTTGAGTGTCGTTGTTATGATGATTGATATTCATGTTGATCTCCTTTAATAGTTAGATAAATTGTGGAGGAATCTTCAACAAAGGAGTGCTTTCTAGAAATTGCGGAGGAAATTGAGGGATTTTTTGTGGACCATGTAATAAACCCAAAGGGAAAATACAGTGGCACGGATTAGATTTGATTTTGATGATCGCATGTAATCGAATAGACGGGCTCTATTCCCGGTTGTGATCTCCCTATGAATCAAATAGACGGGATCTACTCCCGGTTGTGATCTCCATGTAACCGAATAGACGACTCTAGTAGTCTCGATTCTCATAAAGAATAAATTATATTTTTTATTATATAGATATTTCTTTTATAAACATTTTGATATGATATATGTATTTTCTGGTTTTACTTAATTAACCATGTCTTTTGTAAGAATTCATAGTATTAAACAATTTATTAAATAAGGTGGAAAAAAAGGCAGAGCCAGAGGCTGCCACATGGGTACGTCTGTAGTCCCAGGTCGTATTACCACCCGGGACTAGAAGTCATCGACCAGGGGCTCAGACACTACCCATGCGGAGATCTCTAGTTCCGGGTTTAACATAACCGAGACTAGAGGGGGGCCTCTAGTCCGGATTCCATAGTCCCGGTTGTCAAATCTGGGACTAAATGAACTCACCACCCGGGACTAATCCCTCTGTTTCCACTAGTGAGTGGAAAAAGCGACACATATTTATCCGCTGGCAGAGACGGCGGAAAGTAACTTCCCGCCAGCCTGTTTGGCGGAAAGTCACTTTGTGCTGAATCCATTTGCAACCTCATGACCACCCTCCGCCAAGAGTAAAACCGGGACGTTACTTTCCACCAAATGGGATGGCGGGAAGTCCAACATGCCGCTTTTCCTTACTTCCGCCAGGTTACTTTCGGCAATAACATTTGGAGGGGCTAATTTGACAATGCGATTTAGCAAGGAGCCATATATTTGTAAAAGTGCACATTTGCCGTGTAGTCCAGGGCTACCCAACCCCCTACCTACGAACCTAGGCAACCCCCAACATGGAATAATGAATTGCTTGGATTTATCGAACAATTGTCATGAGTGTGAGTACATATCTTACAACTATCTACATTTGTCTGTACATCTACTTCGGTCTCACAAGTCAATGTACTACGGAGTACGTGTAGGTTAGGGTTATCTCCTACCAAGTTCTGACGTCGTCTCGCAGAAATCCTCTTCCCCTGAGAAATACAAGACGAGGTCGTTTCATGGAGGTCGGCTGCATTGTCGGGTATATGCCAAATAGGGGTATATCCGGCATTGGGCGAAGGCCGGATTACCAAGGTGGCCCACAAGCAATGGAATAGAGTCCATTGGGAAGCTCAGTAAGCTGACGCGCAGGAAGCCGGATTCTAGAAGAACCCGGACCACGGCCCAATCGTGTTTCGGCTTGGAGAAGAAGTCGGGTGCCTTACTTTCCAAGTTAGATATTTTCCGTAGTCTTCTAGGTTTTCTTCCTGTAAGCCCTAGTCCGGCTATCTATATAAAGCCATACAGGAGCGAAAGACAACAAGAGATCAACTAAGCTAGAAGTCAACTCGTCGGGAAGTTCATCCTCGCCGAGTTAGCAAAACCATACTCACAATTGTACTCTGTATACTTCAGGCTTGAATTTAGTGAGATTGCAGGATTAGGAACGCCGCCTAGTTGCGTTGTACCGAAGCTAGGTAAAACCGTGTTCTCGTTTACAGTTCTTACATGCCTGATGCATGTAAAATGCATACATGAACTTTGCATGTTATTACTTGTTTTTACTACATATTAGCAACTTATATTCATGTTTTATAATGATTTGGGGGATTTTCTGAACAATCCCCCTTCTTTTGGTTCTAACTCTGTTTTTGCAGAAAACGTACTTTTTAGTGTTTCAGACTTTCCGGGATCTTCGGGACTCCAAAAAGGGCAAGGCCAAAGAGCACGGTTCAGAATTTTCGAGACGAAAACCATGGGCCAAAGTAGAGGGCCAAAAGTCCAACCAGGTGGAAAAGAGGACCCTCCACGCGGCCAGATTCCTTGGCCGCGTGTGGGCCCCCCTTTTTGCCCCCGTGGCTCCGATGCCGTCGATCTTTCTTCTCTCGAGTGTCTCGTGATCTAAAAACGACTATATAAAGGGTTCCCTAGCCTTTTCGAGAAGGAGGCGGCGCCGAGAGACGAAACCATGAAACAAAGAGACAGAAGGCTGCCGCCGGAGAAGATCGGAGGGGGGAAACGCCGCCGGGATCACCCCCGGAGGGCTCCACCCCCCTCCGGCGTGTTCATCATCAACATCTACAGCAAGATCAGCTCCATCTCTCCACTGTAATCTCTTGGAAAACACGATGTATGATGCAATACTATATTCCCTTGATGTATTGTGCCTCCTCGTCTATGTTTGAGTAGTGAATTGTTCTTGGCAATGGTGAAATAGTTCGTTGATTGGTTGCATACAAGTTTTTTATCTTCTATGATTGTCTTTATGTACAATATATGAGTGCACGCATATGTTGGGGAATGCATGTAAGGTGATCACCGGTAGCATAATGGAGTGGTGGTGACTTGGGAGTGACAGTAACCTGAGACCGAGCCACAAAGTTAAGTTATTGGGGGATATATATAGGGGACCTTAGAACGTAAGGCTATGGTGGGACTTTATGTCTTAATCAATCTTGTGCAGTCATTTACTTGGCCACATGATCCATCATAAGGGGTTGTAGATCATTTACTTGACTATACCTATTCATGGCTCCTTCCTAGAAGAAACAACTAAGACGAAAACATGTGCTTCACTAATTGTGACAACCACACGAACGAAACACCTATTGCTAGAACACTTGCTCCCTTGAGATACTTGAGATATTTTCTGCTTGCTACTTGTGAAACTTGCTTAGAAACTTGCTTTAGAAACTTGCTCTAGGATTACTTGCATTTTAAACTTGCTTCACTAGTTACTAGAAAAACCACACTCCACGTCACTTGCTTTTAATTAGTTAGTTCCTTTTAGTCAAACTTATTGCTTTGCATAAACAGCCATATAAGAGGGTTATAGGGCTTTAGAGAATAGATAGCTTACCTTCAGCTCCTCGTGGGTTCGACACTCAAATACTTATCGAAAGGTACTACAATTGATCTCCTGCACTTGGGAGTCATCAACGCCCCTCGCGGTTCTACCAGTGGGCTTATGGCACCCCCGTCCATGATCCTTACTACAAAGTATCAACTGTTGGCGACCACCATGGGGCAAGCAGCGTCGGGAGTTACGTTCCGAGCGGGAATACTTGGCGGAATCGGCAGCACAATCACTATCGGAAGCCTAGAATTCGACGAAAACGTCAGACGCTTCCTCGACAACGGATCTTATATGTCGGCACGGAATCATCTGGTAAGTGTCTGTGTTTTACCGATTGGATCTGGTAACATTTTTATCGGTTTAAAAACAGAGGCAATGGGATTCCGTGGTGGAAGTTATTTCATCCCACCCGCCCTATGCCCAGTAGATGAAGGCTTCAATGCCGTATTCTGCTCAGATTTGCCCTACTCATACATAGGGGCAGATCAAGCTTCCATAGCTTCATATCGCCAAAACACATCTAGATTTGCCGCCTCTTCGGAGATGCCTGCAGCCAGATCCCACTTTATCGGTATGGTGCAGTCTAAGAATGCTGAAAACATGGAAGACGAAAATCCTGTGGAAAAGGCAGAAAATCATGATCCCACATGAAAGGTGGAAGATCCGACATCCGTCGATCTGGCGACGAATTCGGAAGTCGAGTCTGTATTAGCTGCCATAAAAGCAAAGCTAGATTCAGAAACTTGATCTGCAGATACAAATTCCGAAGATGAAGATGAGGACGCTTTTGAAAGAAAGGTCAAATCCATGCAGGGGAGCTTCCATGAAGTACTCATGGCAAAACCGACTGGAAATTCGGATGCCGAGGAAGATGAAGACCCCAAAATGCCTCCGCCAGATGATAGGAAAGAAGGACATGAAGAGGAATGAGAAGTTAGTCCGACATATCCCGACGTACAGGAATTGACGGAAGATGAACCAAATAAAAAACCTCCATCTTCCAAGAAGAAAAAGAAGTCTTCCAAGAAGAAAAAGGTGGAAAAAATTGGCAGACATTGCTAACCAGAACCTGGAAGTTGGAGGAGGAAGTGGTGTAAAATCGGCGGAGAAAAAAAACCTGAAATCCATGTTCCCCAAATGTCGGAACAGGAGGAGATCGATTTGATCCAAACCCCGTTCGGACGTAACGAGCCCCCAGAAGTGCTGGAAGCGAGGAGACAAGCCATAATGCGGCAGCAAAAACATCTGTTTCGAACTCGGGAAAATCTCTTCAAAACCCAGGCTGATATCAAAATACAGCAGTAAGAAATAGAGGAATACAAAAGAAGGAATAGATCTGGAATCAAACCTACGCGGTTACCCGGAATTTCAAAACCGGAAGAACTACCAGCAAGAAAGTGGTTTGAAAACCCGTGTTGGCAAAGGCACATTAAAAACACAAACGCTAATGGAAAACACATCTACAAAGCTACAACAGAAACGCAGGAGTCGCATTCACCATCCTTAACGATGACATGTACTCCAATGATGAAAAGCTGCAGGGAGTGTATGCTTTCCTACGAAAAGCATTACAATATCAACAACGAGGACATGCATGTTCATGCAAGCTACATGATGATGCAGCCTTGTGCAAAACTGCCACGTGCGCCGCTGGAGCACCTGACCCAGGCAAACCCGGAGATTCAGGTGATTCGAAGGAAAAAGGGAGTTCCCAAAAAGGACAAGAAAATCCCAGATAACAAGGATGCAACGTCCAGAACATGATCCTATCTGCCGAAAGGCGGAAATAATACAAAACCGTGTGACAACAAGGAACGGGAGGAGAAAAATCGGAATGAAGGAAAAGGAATGCCACCTCCGAGATACCCTGTTGATAAAGCCGGAAGATACGATAATCCTCACCGGTGTGAGAGATCTCGAACGCCTCCAAGGAACAAAGAAAGGACAAGGGGTAGAACTTTACCTTATTCCATAGGACGGGATGCTAGAAGAAATAGGGATGATCCCAGAAGAGCGCATCCGTGCAACAATGGACCAGAACGGAGCAGATGCCCTTCAGTCCATTCAGCTGGAAGATATTCCGCGCACGTTGATAAGACGAAAATAGACGATTTATACTTCGAACCAAAGTGTTTCACTGACAGGATCCGGAGAATCAGTATACACTCTGGCTTTGCTAAAGTCGGTCCAACTTATCAAAAGTATACCGGAAGTACAAATCAAGATACATGGCTTTCAGGTTACTATACTGCCATCCAAATCAACAAAGATAGAATCTGTGAAGTTTCTGCCCCTAATGCTGCTGGATGGAGCAAGAGATTGGATTAACGTACTTCCGTCAAGAACAGTAAACAGTTGTGAGGATATGGCTAGAGTTTTCGCTCAGCACTTTCGGGGTACGTATAAACGCACTAAGATCATTAACAAGATAAACCGTTGCGTCCAATATGAAGACGAGTCGTACGTCGATATCTCAAGATGGACTACAATGAAGAATAGTTGTTGTGGAGTAAGTGATGTACAAGCAATGCATGATTTCATCAATGGCCTGAAACCCAACCTCGTACCGTTCATGGTTGGTTCGAAATACCACAAAGATCTCGGATCTATGCTTACAACCGCCAATGAGCATGCAGCAGCTGAAGACGACATCAAGGTGAGAGGCGGAAACATCGACGCTTTGGTTCAAGCCAAAAAGGCGTCTCGTTCTGAAAAGAAGGCTACTCCAGAAGCGCAACCAAAACCCAAAGAGGGGAACATAGCCTTTGGAAAGGATAATGGCAGCAGATGGAAGTGCAAAAGCATAGAAAGCAGTGAACCTATCTCCTACTCTAAAGAAGAGTGGAAAAAATTAAGTTGGAATCCTGTGTCCACCATTCGCAATTCGGGAAGCCTACCCAGACAAATGCACAGTGCCCGCTTAATAAGCACATTAAAGGCAATGCAGGATCCGGGAATAAAGAAAATAATTCCAAAAGGAAATTCAACTAGCAAAAGCCGGAAGCTGACAAATACGAAAGTGAGTATCACACTGATAATAAAATCTAGGAGCAGCAACGGAAACGCGATCCTAAATTCCCGAGAGTTGAAGGAGAATGTAACCTAACTTTCCTTGGAACTCCTTCAGCAAAATAGGCCAAACGAACGCTTCAAAAAATCAATGCGGTTGTACCAGCAACCCCAAACAAGTATTCAAATACACCAATTACCTAGGATCAGTCTGATCATCCCGGGAATATCCCAGAATCCAGCACACACGCTTTGGCCGTAAGTCCTATCGTTCAAAACACTAGGCTCAAAAGGTTGCTGATGGATGGAGGATCCAGTATCAATATCATGTACTTAAGTACACTGAAGCAGTTGCATCTCTCCGAGACTCAGCTCAAACACATCAATGTACGCTTTCACGACATTGTTCCCGGAAGGCAAGCGCATTCCCTAGGATAAATTTCCCTAGAGGTAACCTTTGGGAAATGGGAACACTTCCGCTAGGAAATGATCTTGTTCGAGGTAGTGCCGTTCGAAAGTGTGTACCACGCAATACTCGGACGTCTGGCTTTCGCCAAATTCATGGCAAGGTTGTCCTACATCTACAACAAGCTTAAGATGCGAGGGCCAAAAGGCGGAGTAATCACCATATCAGGAGATTTCAAGCTGGAAAATGAGATGGATAAAGGAAAAACCTTTTGCACCGAACAGGTGATACAAAAGGAGGAGTTGAAGGAGCTGGCTAAAGAAGTGTCGCCAACAGAAATGTCGGCAGGAAAAGAAAACCGGAAGCCAACAGATAGTTTCAAAGCCTTGGAGAATACAAAGCAGATCATCCTAGATCCCAAACACCCGACAAAGTTTGTCGTAGTAGGAACAGGAGTGACTAAAAATAAGAAATCACACTCATCAAGTTCCTACATGAGAACTGGGATATTTTTGCCTGGTATCCCACTGATATGCCAGGTGTTCCCAGGGAACTTTCTTAGCACCAACTGAAAGTTATTCCAGGATCAAAACCTGTCAAACAAGGTCTCCGTCGTTTTGACGGAAGAAGGCGGAAGGCTATTGGCAAGGAAATTATCCGGCTTTTAGCGGTTGATTTTATTTGGGAAGTTATACATACTGATTGGTCTGCGAACGTAGTATTAGTCCCGAAGAAGGATAATATTATTCTTAGTATGTGTATAGATTACACCGGCCTGAACAAATTGTGCACAAAAGATAGGTTCGCGTTACCGCGAATCGATCAAATAATAGATGCCACTGCTGGCTCTGAGCTTTTATGCTTTTTGGACGCTTATTACGGGTATCATCAAATACGCATGAAAGAAGACACTAGTAGAGAAGTGCCTTTCTATGGAACAGATTCTGTGGCGCACCCCTATCCGGTGCGCCACAGAAATGTAATTCTGTGGCGCACGGGTGGGCATGCGCCACAGAAAACAGGAATTCTGTGGCGCACCGGATAGGGGTGCGCCACAGAAAACAGGAATTCTGTGGCGCACCGGGTAGGGGTGCGCCACAGAAATAAGTTGGGGGCCCACACCATGATTGCCACACTCCTATTCTGTGGCGCATGGTGGTTAGTGCGCCACAGAAATATGACAATTCTGTGGCGCACCACTGCCACGTGCGCCACAGAATTCCCATCCGAAAAAATTCTGTCCACACGCACCAACTCCACCCCCCCCCCCCGGGAACGCCTTTTCTAGTTTTTGACGGAAGAGTTGGCAGTCTAAAAAACATCAAAAAATAAATCCCTTATAGATGCACGGAGAGTTTAATGTCTACTTTTTTGTCAAATTTTGAAATATGTATTTCGACTTTCTGAGCAAAAGTTTTATAAAAAAAGTAAAATGGGCATAACTTTTGCATACGATGTCGAAAAAAAATGATCAAGATATTAAAAAAAACTAGAGAGAAAAAGGAACCCAACCTCACTGGCCTTCGGCCTGTGAGCTTTTTTTAGAATCGCCAAATTCCAAAAGGAACAAAAGTTATGGCCGTTTTAAGATTTTGACTAGAAAATAATAAAAAAAAAAAAATATTCTGTGGCGCACCAAGGGGGGGGTGCGCCACAGAATTGGGAGGCAGGATTCGAAATTCCTGCCTCCCCTCCCCTCCTCTTCTTCCTCTTCTACCCTCCTCCCCTCCTCTTCTTCCCTTCTCCCCTCCACTTCTTCTGCACTTCTTCTCCACCTCTCCTCTTCTCCACCTCTCCTCTCCTCCACCTCTCCTCCTCCATCACCACCACCACCACCACCTCTTCTCCTCCTTCACCACCACCACCCCTCCTCCTCCACCACCACTCTCCTCATCCACCACCACCACCACCTCCGGCGAGCTCCTCCTCCTCCTCCTCCTCCACCACCACCTCTCCTCCTCCTCTTTCTCCTCCTCCTCTTTCTCCTCCTCCTCCACCACCACCTCTCCTCCTCCTCATCCTCCACCACCATCACCTCTCCTCCTCCTTCTCCTCCTCCTCCTCCTTCTCCTCCACCACCACCACCACCACCTCCGGCGAGCTTCTCCTTCTCCTCCCCACCAACTCCGGTGACCCCCATCCTCCACCCACCAACTCCGGCGAGCATCCGACGAAATCCGGCGAAATTTCGAAATTTCGAAAATTTCCCGCGGCCAGATCTGGCCGCCTTTTTTTCGCGGCCAGATCTGGCCGCCTTTTTTTTTTGAAATTCAAAAAAAAATTCTGTGGCGCACCCCCCCTTGGTGCGCCACAGAATTGCAAATTTCTGTGGCGCACGGCTGAGGTGCGCCACAGAATTGACATTTCTGTGGCGCACGGCCACGGTGCGCCACAGAAATAATGTTGTGGCGTAGATTCTGTGGCGCACCCCTACGGCCCCTAGGTGCGCCACAGAATCCCATTTTGGTGCGCCACAGAAAGGCCTTTTCCTACTAGTGAGATGACCAAATAAAAACCTCTTTCATATCACCCTATGGAATATACTATTACATAACTATGCCTTTTGCCTGAAGAATGCTGGCGCAACATACTAGCATTGCATGCAAAGATGCTTGCATAGTCAAATTGGCAAAAAACGTCCATGTTTACGTCGATGATATTGCCGTCGTGTCCAAGAAAAAGGATGCGCTCCTTGAAGATCTACGAGAAACCTTCGACAATCTCCACACTTACACAATGAAGTTGAATCCATCAAAGTGCGTATTCAGGGTTCCCTCAGGAAAGCTTCTAGGTTTTATCGTTTCTCACAGAGGAATAGAGGTAAACTCGGAAAAGATCAAAGCAATCTTAAACATAAAAAGGCATACATGTCTAAAATATGTCCAAATATTGACGGGTTCTGCAGCCCCTATAAGCAGGTTCATAAGCCGGCTTGGCGACAAAGCTCTGCCATTATACAAATTGTTGAAGAAATCCGACAAATTTGAATTGACACAAGAGGTGGACAAAGCATTAACCCAGTTGAAAAAAAATCATGAAAGCTCCGATTTTGGCATCCCCAAAAGACGACAAACTCATGTTACTGTATCTCACAACAACTAACAAGGTTATTAGCTCCGTGATAATTATGAAAAGACGGAAAGACAAGCAAAGTATACTAGATCAGGACCCGGTGTACTACGTCAGTGAGGTATTTTCTGAGTCAAAGCAAAGGTATCCACATTATCAAAAAGCTGGCATGGCGTATTTTTCACATCTCGAGAACTCCGTCATTACTTCCAAGGACATTCCATAACAGTGGTAAGCAAAGCACCACTAGGGGATATTATAAACAATGCGGAGACAACAGACAGAGTATTCAAATGGGGCATTGAACTTGTTGCGTTCGACATTAAGTACCAACTTCGGACGATAATCAAATCACAGGTGTTGGCAGATTTCGTAGATGATTGGACAGAAGCAATGGAAAACACACCAATGCCGGAGTCGGCATATTGGATCATGAATTTGGATGGATCCAAAATGAAAGAAGGCGTAGGTGTGGTGCTCAAATCTCCAAAAGGCGACACAATGGAGTATGTATTACAAATACACTTCAACTCTAGCAATACGAAGCATTGCTTCATGGCTTGCATATCGCAAAAGAAATAGGTGTCAAACGCATACTTTGCTATGGAGACTTGGACTTAGTACAACATGAGCTGAATCAGACATGGGATGCCAATAACCCCATAATGGCCGAATATCAGAGAACAGTCGACGAGTTCGCCATTTGCTTCCTAGGATTTAAGGTACATCATGTCAAAAGGGAAGAAAACAGGAATGCGGATGCTCTAGACCGCATGGGCTCGGAAAGGGTGAAAACTCTACCACCTGGTGTATTCGTCCAGTATTTGTACGAACCATCAATAAAAGGTGGATATGTTGATTATTCCCTAGTTTTTGAGTCAATAGAAGTTTTGCTTGTTAACCCGGATTGGACAATTCCATACTTAAACTTCCTAGTTGATCAAAACTTCCCGGATGGAGCAGACGAAGTCTTGCAAATGCAGATAAAACACCGATGCAAAGGATACACGGTAATCAATGGTTGCCTGTATAAACGCAACACAATTGGAATTTTTCAGCGATGTATATCGCCGGAAGAAGGATGACAAATTTTGCAAGAAATCCATGCCAGAGATTCCGGACATGATGCTCAATCAAAAATCATAGTTAAGAAAGCATTCCGTGTAGGTTTTTTCTTGCTCACAACCAAGACAGATACGGAGCATATAGTAAATACATGTGCCGGATGTCAATACTACGCCGAGCAGAATAATATGCCGGCTCAAACACGCAAGACAGTCCCCATAACATGGTTTTTTGCGGTCTAGGGCTAGATATGATGGGGCCATTCAAAACTGCAAAATGCAAACTAACACATCTACTCGTTGCAGTGGATAAGTATATGATGTTTGCGTGTTGGGAACCCCAAGACGAGGGTGTGATGAGAAAAGCGGTAGGAGTTTTCCCCTTAGTTAAGAACCAGGGTTATCAATCTAGTAGGAGAAAGAGGACCTCCAGAAGGTTGAGGCCACTAACGGTGGTGCTGGCGCTTCACCGGTGTCAGCAACAACGTGGAACCTGCACACAACACAACCAAAATACATTGCCCCAATGGTACAGTGAGGTTGTCAATCTCACCGGTCTTGCTGAAAACAAAGATTAGACGTATAGTGTGGAATCAGTGTATGCTTGTAGTAAGTAAAGAGAGCAGGAAATTGTTGTGGTTTGTTTAACAGTGTGGAAAATGGACTGGGGTTCATAGGTTCACTAGTGGTGTCTCTCCATAAAAATAACATGCTCGGTGAACAGCTGGGCAATTGACAAATAGAGGTTGCACCGTAGTGCACATTATAACATGATGACTACTATGATATTTAGTGCGGGCATTACAGCAAAATACATAGACCAAAATCCATCTGCATCTATGACTAATAATCCACCCTCAGGTTATCATCCGAACCCCCTTAGGTATTAAGTTGCAAGCAACAGATAACTGCATTAAACAATGTGTGTAATGTAAGCAATGCTTGTTCACGCGGGCACTCACACCGCTGTTTTCTCCCTAGTGGCAACAACACATCCTCCCCCGTCACGTTTCTGTCACTCGAGCACAGGCGAAAAGGAGGCATGAACCCACTATATAGCATACATACTCCCTATTGGTGTCACTAGCAACTACTTGGCGAGAGAAACCACTAGCAACGGAAAGCACGCAAGATCACAAATAACATATGCAATAAAGACTATAATCAACATGGCATAAGGTCACTATTCATCGGATCCCAGCAAACACAGCATATAGAATTACATAAGATCAATCTCGATCATGATAGGCAGCTCACGAGATCTAAACATGGAGGCATATGAGGAGGAGACAACCATCTAGCTACTGCTATGGACCCGTAGTCCAGGGATGAACTACTCACGCAACACTCCGGAGGCAGGCATGGTGATGTAGAAGCCTCTGGTATGATTTCCTCTCCGGTAGGGTGTCGGGATACAGCTCCAGAACCCCCCTGATCTATGGTTGACGATGACGGCGGCTGCGGAACATTTCAGAGATTTTTTATCACGTATCTAGGGTTTTCCTTATGGGGTGAATAAATAAGCGAAGGGGAAGAGGCGATGGAGGCCTGGGGGCCCCACACCTATAGCTGGCGCGGCCAGGGGGAGGCCGCGCCACCCTATGGTGTGACCCACCTAATACCCGTCTTCAACTCTCCTTCGGTGTTATGGATTCTTTCGAGGAAAATAGGCACTTCGGGCTTTGTGGGGTCCAATTCCGAGATTGTTTCCAGAACAACTTTTATGAAACCAAAAATAGAAGAAAACAGGGAACTGGCACTTGGCATCTTGTTAATAGGTTAGTCCCGGAAAACGTATAAAAAATCTATAAATAAGGGAGAAAACATGTAGCAATTAGCATAATATGATCATGGAGCATCAGAAATTATAGATACGTTGGAGACATATCAAGCATCCCCAAGCTTAGTTCCTACTCGTCCTCGAGTAGGTAAACGATAAAACAATATTTTCTGATGTGACATGCTACTATCATAAACTTGATCATTAAAATGTAAAAGCATATGTACGCTGAGATCATAGAACTTCAAACGTAAACATGATAAATAGAACTTTAATAATAAAGCATAGCATTCACTTTGCACCATGAAGAGTATCTTAAATAAAGGATCATGGATAATAATGCAAAGAAAGATAAACGTTTGCTTTAGGTATAGAGAAAGCATGGCAAAGTGGTATTTCGCTAGTCCTTAAGATTGGGACAAAACATAAATGCGAGGACACTTTCAAAGTTCATGAGGAAGACTAGAACAAATAATTTAAAAACAAATAATATCACATCATGAAGTAATTATTGAAGTTTATGGGACAATTGCACATAGAACTCAGAATGGAAAACAAATGCTCTCTCAACTGTGCATAAAGTTAGAAGATGGAGACTCAACATAAAAGTACAAGAAATTCCCTTCACGGAGGGAAGCAGGGACAACTGATGTGCTAGAGCTTTTATTTTATTAAACATAGGTATTAAAAGTTTGACACCGTGGAGGAGTGTCTAGTTTTTAAAAGAGGTGTGTGTGCTTATGTCAACGAATGGTAAACAGACAATACAATACGTCACAAGCCAACTGGATTCACAAGAGCGGCTCCCATGGTGAAGGACGCAACTGGTGTAGAAGGTCATCCCTTTTTCTCTTTTGTTTACACAATTATGCTTTGACTGATAAATCAGGGGCAAAAATAGTGAAGAGAATTTGTTTGTATTAATTTGGGGCTAGGCACCCCGCTGCCAGCTCTTCTATCATTTGGATAAGCGGATGAAGCCACTAGTCCAGGGTGTGAAATTCAATCAACAAGTGAGATAAAGATTCTCTATTGACGTCCTCATGAGAAAAAACAAGAACACAGAACAGGAATAATTTTGAAGGTTTTAAAGCTAACACAGGAGCAATTTACTTGGAGTGGCAGTTAAATACCACATGTAGGTAGGTATGGTGTACACAATGGAAAAACTTTGGTTTAAGGAGTTTGGATGCACGAGTATAATTCCATACTCGGTACAGGTGGAGGCTTAGCAAAAGACTGGGAGCGACAAATGAAAAGAGCATAAGAGCCATAATCATGCACAGCGACATAAGCATCATTAATTAAAGCATAAGCGGTATCACAAGTTCAAAAACTAAGTGTTCATGGAGGCTATTCGTGACTGGTTTGTAGTCATAAACATGGTGTGAGCATGCGCCAAGTCAACCAAATAAAAATTCGAAAGAGAATACCATATATTGATGCTTTACTATGACAAGAGCAACTCATGAATCTTTTAAAAAAAATTAAACGCTCTCAGCTATTTAAGGCTATTCATGCTACTCAATAACCACAAGGCTTTAAAATTAAAATAACATTTAGCATGGCATGAAAAAGTTCTAGCCACAGTCTATACAAGCTTCTACTAGTACTGTTACAAATTCTACATCAAGCAAACATGAGAGTACTCATATAATACTACTAAAACTAACATCTCTGATAAGAGATGCATGCAAAACATGAGCTAAATAAATGTAGCAGCCAGACAGAGACTCTCCAATAAAAGAATGCTGGGGTACAACCAAACTTATTATGAAAATAAAAAAAACTGAAATAAAAAATAAAAGACGCTCCAAGTAAAGCACATAAGGTGTGACCGAATAAAAATATAGTTTCACTAGAAGTGACCTGATAATTTGTTGATGAAGAAAGGGATGCCTTGGGCATCCCCAAGCTTAGACGCTTGAGTCTTCTTGGAATTTTCTGGGATGTACCACTGGGGCATCCCCAAGCTTAGGCTTTTCACTCTTCTTGATCACATCATATCATCCTCTTCTCTTGACCCTTGAAAACTTCCTTCACACCAAAATTCTCACAATCTTCATTAGCAACGTTAGTGCAATCGAAATAATAAATTCACACCGTTCAGTTTCAATACAAGAATAGCACTCAAAAACACATTAGCTGCTATTACAACTTGTTTTAAAACTCTTTTTCTCAAAAGAACACCAAAAGAAAGAGATTAAGATGCAAATGCAACAATCGGCAAAAATCTGTCAAAACAGAATAGCAGGCAGAGATCGATTTTTTCGAAATTCTTATGTCTCTGAAATAAAAAAGTTGTCAACTAAGAAAATTTGAGTATATATCCCAGGATAAAGCACAAAAAAAATCAGGTTATTTTTAATTTTCTGTGATTTTATACGTAATTAACAGTGGACAGCAGAAATCTGTTTCCTGCACAGAAATCCGAAATATAGTCTCAACTTTCCACTAGAGGCTTTACTTGGCCAAAAAAAAACACAAAAGAAAAGATACAACGGGGTTGCTAAGGAAATAGACAACACCCAGGTGCAAATCTCACAAAATAAAACAAAGGAAAACTGAATGAAAACAGAGAAATAAAACGGGTTATCTCCCGGTAGCGCTTTTCTTTGACGCCTTTCAGCTAGGCATAAAGATCAACTCAAGTATTTTCAAATGAAGAAGCTTCCAAATTAAGCTTAGAAATATCCTCAACAATGAATGTTATTTCATCTATAGAAGTTTTAGATGTCCCTTTATCAGTACTTTTAGGCACACTACTTTCATGAAATGGGTTTGCAGGAACAATCCAATCAAAATTCTTTTCTAGAGTTTCATGCATTCCTACCAATTTAAAGGGTATTGGTATTTTAATTTCATTATCGTTGGATTTACCCGGTGTGCTATTAACATCTACACATGAGCCTGGCATCTCAAATCGATTAAAAACTTTTCTAGCCTCAATGGCAACATCACCAAATACTGCAAACAAAGTTTCTAGGATAAACTCTCTTTTTTCTCTATCCTTAATGTTATCAAGGTTGAGGATAATTTGTTGTATTATGGGATTAAGGTTAACAAACCTAGCTTCCAGCATGCGAACTAGAGATGCTGCAGCGGTTTCATAATCTGGAGCAAGTTCAGCTAAGGATCTATCCTCAAATTCTTCGTGCTTACTAACATAATTAAAGAATTCTCCAATATTATATTTCCCAATTATATCACCGATACCTATTGGTACGTCTTTCAAGGTAAACTTGGGTAGAATCATGATTAGATATTAAACTAAGAGCAACAAAAGCAAAAATAACAGCAATAAAAAAAAATAACAACTATGAAGTAAACTATTTTTTTTTGTTTTTAATATAGAGAAGAAAAACAAGAAAAAAATATAAACAAGACAATAAACAAAATAAAGAGGTTGAGAGTGAGAGACTCCCCTTTCCTGAAGACTTCTTTCTCCCCGGCAACGCCGCTAGAAAAATCCTTGATGCTTGCATGTTGGGAACCCCAAGAGGAGGGTGTGATGAGCACAACGGTAGGATTTTTCCCCTTAGTTAAGAACCAGGGTTATTAATCCAGTAGGAGAAAGAGGACATTCGGAAGGTTGATGCCACTGACGGTGGTACTCGCGCTTCACCGGTGTCAGCAACAATGTGGAACCTGCACACAACACAACCAAAATACTTTGCCCCAATGGTACAGTGAGGTTGTCAATCTCACCGGTCTTGATGAAAACAAAGATTAGACGTATAGTGTGGAAAACAGTTTATGCTTGCAGTAAGTAAAGAGAGAAGGAAATTGTTGTGGTTTGTTTAACAGTGTGGAAAATGGACCGGGGTTCATAGGTTCACTAGTGGTGTCTCTCCATATAAATAACATGCTGGGTGAACAGCTGGGCAATTAACAAATAGAGGTTGCACCGTAGTGCACATTATAACATGATGACTACTATGATATTTAGTGCGGGCATTACAGCAAAATACATAGACCAAAATCCATCTGCATCTATGACTAATAATCCACCCTCAGGTTATCATCCGAACCCCCTTAGGTATTAAGTTGCAAGCAACAGATAACTGCATTAAACAATGTGTGTAATGTAAGCAATGCTTGTGCACGCGGGCACTCACACCGTTGTTTTCTCCCTAGTGGCAACAGCACGTCCTCCCTCGTCAAGTTTCTGTCACTCGAGCACAGGAGAAAAGGAGGCATAAACCCACTATCTAGCATAAATACTCCCTCTTGGAGTCACTAGCCACTACTTGGCCAAAGCAACCACTAGCAACGTAAAGCATGCAAGATCACAAATAACATATGCAGTAAAGACTATAATCAACTTGGCATAAGGTCAATATTCATCGGATCCCAGCAAATATAGCATATAGAATTACATAAGATCAATCTCGATCATGATAGGCAGCTCACAAGATCTAAACATGGAGGCATACGAGGAGGAGACAACAAGGCATCTAGCTACTGCTATGGACCCATAGTCCAGGGATGAACTACTCACGCATCACTCCGGAGGCATGCATGGTGATGTAGAAGCATGTGGTGATTATTTACTCTCCGGCAGGGTGCCGGGAAACAGCTCTAGAACCCCCCATGATCTAGGGTTGACGACGACGGCGGCTGCGGAACTTTTCGGGGATTTTTTATCAGGTATCTAGGGTTTTCCATCCGGGGGATAAATAGGCGAAAGGGAAGAGGCGGTGGCGGCCTGGGGCCCCCACACATATAGCTGGCGTGGCCAGGGGGAGGTCGTGCCACCCTATGGTGTGTCCCCCCTGATGCCCGTCTTCGAATCTCCTTCAATGTTCTGGATGCTTACGAGGAAAATAGGAACTTCAGGATTTGTGGTGTCCAATTCCGAGAATGTTTCTAGAACAACTTCTCTGAAACCAAAAACAGCAGAAAACATGGAACTGACACTTGGCATCTTGTTAATAGGTTAGTCCCGGAAAACATACAAAAATGCTATAAATAAGGGAGAAAACATGTAGAAATTGGCATAATATGATCATGGAGCATCAGAAATTATAGATACGTTGGAGATGTATCAGTATACCAAGTGGGTGGAAGCAGAACCCATAAAAAATTGACGGTACGACAACCAGAAATTTCGTCATTGACGTGGTCATGCGATATGGTGTTCCAAATAGTATAATCACGGATAACGGGACAAACTTTTCAATTAGAGAGTCGGCAAAATATTGCCGACAAATAGAAATTCTCCTAGATCTTGCATCTGTTGTGCACCCACACTCCAATGGTCAGGTTGAACAAATGAATAGTTCAGTCTTGCAAGGAATACGCCCAAGACTCGAAAATCCTCTTCATAGAGCAGTTGGAGCATGGGTAGAAGTATTACCTTCCGTGCTTTGGAGTATTCAAACGATGCCAAATAGATCGACATGGCAAACACCTTTTTTCTTGGTCTATGGAGAAGAAGCAGTGCTTCCTATGGACATGATCCATGATAGCCCAAGAGTGCAGGCATACGATGACTCGGATGCCGAAAATGCGCGTCAGGATGTCGTCGATCTCTTATAAGAAGAGCGAGAACTTGTGCTGCAATGATCCGCCATTTATCTGCAAGGCTTAAGGCGATATCATAGCCGGAAAATTAAACACCGATCTTTTAAAGAAGGTGATTTGGTGCAAAGATTGGTACATGATAGAAAGCACAAGTTAGCCGCGATCTGGGGAGGACCGTTTGTCATTAGCAAGTCTATGAAAAATGGGTCATATTGTCTTGTAGATATTCGAGACACGGAAGAGGACCCAAAAAAATCCGAATCGCGAGAGGAAAAAAAGTATAGATGTAGAACTAGGAGAGACAAATAGGCACTGGAGCATCCAGCACTTACGTCCCTTCTACACTTAGTTCAATTCTATGTAAACATCATTGAGATCATGAAATAAAGTTGTCGGAAATGCATGCAAATTGTTTTTGTTATGTCTTTATTATTCAAAGCATGTCCCGTATTTTCTATTTCCCAATGATCTTTCAATTTGCTTCAATGTTAACCCGAATTTTGCATGCATGCTCGGAGTTATAAAACTGAATGCTTTTGCCCTAAGGAAGCTACAGAACACCAGATTGTGCCTGAAGTTCGTACCTTTAAATTCCTTATTATTCCTAAGTATTATCTGATTGTTTGTTGTGTTGGATCACTGGATTTAGTAAGTAAAAGTGTCAAAGTATAAGCCATGGTTCCGAGGTTCGACTGATTGGTTTCTAACCCGGTAACTTGGCGTGAAGATTGCATACTTTCGGAATCGCTTTAACACTAAGGAAAGTTAAGGCACACAAACCAGAGAACTTAGACGAAAAGGAATTAAAACTCTGAAAACTTGCAAAGCTGAATTTTACTGCAAAGGATAGAAACTTGTTCATACAAAAGATAGAATGCATTACAATTGAGTTTTACATTGTAAGAATAGCAATGCACCCTATTTGGCTAATGGCTTCGCAGGCTCAGGAGGCGTCCATGAAGTCGTCGTCGCCATCCTCGTCGCTATCACTCGGATCCTCCGGAGTTGACCGAATTTCTTCCTCCGGATAGAATGTCGAGGTAAAGACCATCCGAGATATCTTGGAAGCATACCCCTTGATAGACTCAAATATTTCCGCCCTCTGCGTCTCGGTGTATCCTTGCGGAACACCAGTGGCGATGCTCCAAGACTTGGTGGTGGTGTAATGCATTTTCATCAGCCCTAAGGCCATGCATACACCACCGCGGGCAGCAGATTTGAGCCAGCTTTTGCGTTGGTTTACAACCTCCGCGAAAGCTTCCGGGAGCCTACTAGCTTCCGATAACTCACCAGCTTTATCCGGAATGCATTTATAAATAAGTAACATTCCGACATTCTTCATCTCGGTGATGAAAGTTCCAAAATCCCGGATGCGGTTGATCCGAGTGATACGAGGATTTCCCTCTGTAGTAAAAATCAGAGGAGATTAGAAATCCACAATGGAAAGAGAATAAATTATGCAAAGCAAAAGTAAAACTTGGTGAAAGACTAAAATCTTACCAAGTATCTTGTTCATTTCAGCGCCTTCTTCAAGATCTTGAGTGGTCCTCCCATCTTTCAAGGCTTGCGAAGAAGCCCAAGACTCGTACAAGCCCAAAGCCAGTTGGCTTTCCTCCAAGTCTCTCTGAAGCTTTACATTCATTTTGTAAAGCTCAGAATTTTCCTTGCGGAGGTTCTCGGCATTGTAGGCATCCTCAGCAATCTGCTTGGCCTTGGCCAAAGAGGTTGGGAAGGAAAAAAGGCAAAGAGATTAAAACTCGGAAAAGTCCTTAGGAAAAGAATCTGAAAGTTCATAATCAAAACCAAGGAAGCAAAAAGATGCTTACCGGCAGTCTCCTTCAGCTGATTCTGAATTTTGGACATTTCCGAGTCCTACTCATTCAGAATGCCAAGAAGAGATTTCTCCTCTTGGTTTTTGATGGTCAGTTTATCAAAAACTTCCACGTTGATGGTTTCGGCAGTTTGCTGAAAATATACAAAGGAAAAGATTTGTTAAACCGGAAGAAGCAGGCAAAAAATGAAAAGTATTAACATAAAAAATTACGCTTTTGTCTTAATACTTGGGGGCTAGAGATAATACCTGGCACATCTTTTGTAAACCTCTTAGCATCTCCGTGAATTCCTTCGCGTATTCTGAGAAGGAAATCCCCATATGGTGGATTCCGTCTTGGATAACCTACCGAGGTGAGAAGAAGTAATTATTCCGGACAATCAACCCGCCTTTTGGCAAGGGACGAATCAAGGGGGATCGGGCGAAATACTTTTTTTCCCAAGGATGAATGTATCTGAGTTCATCAAAGTAGCCTCTTGCTTTACCTTAAAATTCCCGTCAAAAGTTGGGATTGGCTCAAGTTGGGGGGTCGCTGAAGGTCCGCCTTCTTCATGTTACTCCCTTTCCCGCGCGTCCATATCAGGCGCATCAGGCTGACTGGACTGAAGGGGATAGATGGGTTCTTCTCGAGCAGCCAAGTTCTCTTTGTTGCCTGCCACTGGAGTATCCCGGGCAGTAGCAGGGGAAGGCTTAGGCCCCCTAAGTGCAACGGCCTGATGCTTCTTCCTACATTTTCCCTTCAAAGGGGCAGGAGCAAGGCTAAAAGAAGAAATAAGTAACCGAGATCATAAATCCGAGAAAAAGAATAAAGGAAAAGTACGCAAAAGGGAAAGTCTGAGTCTTAACTGGATGTGGCGACGGGAACTCCGTCAAGGTCAATCACTTCCTGGCTCGAAGTGATCTTCTTGCGCTTCCGTTCTCCAACTGCCAAGAAGCAGGCTTTTAGCTCCGCCATTTCAGCATCAGAGGCAAGCCGATCTTCTGCGAGATCAAGAACCTGCAAAGAAATAAACCCGGATTAGTAAACATCATCCGAGAAAGACAAAATTCGAGAAAACTTCCCAAAAGACATAAATTAAAAGCATACCTTGGGAGGGGGTTCTGGGCGTTGAACATTGGAAAGCTCTCCTCGTATTGATCGCGAGTGGCTACTAAATGATTGACTCGTTTCTTGAACTATTTCTTTCATAAAGAATACTTTGTCACCCTCATTGCATCGTCCTAGCCCGAGTACTCGCAGAGAAGCCAGCCGCCATGGTGTGCAAGAGGCTGAATCCTCCTTCTGAGCTAGCAAAGGACTGTGTCCATGTCGGTCAGAGGAGGATAATAAGCGACGAGTTTCTCTATCCTCCTTTTGATCCGCAACAGGTCTGGAGGTAGAACCTGGACTTCGTCCAACCCCCAGTTATCTCTGGGCGTGGCAGCAGAATTGTCGAAAGCCGGAATTCCCATCTCTTTTCCAGGATAGGGAACACCCGAGTGATAGAAGAACGAGTCCGTACAGAATTTGATGGACTCGGAGGTTTTGATCTTGGGAAACCATTCCTCCCTACTATGCAGGTTGAAGGATATGGTCCCAGAAGTTGGAAGGATAACGTTTGTGGTATTGCATTTTACATTAAAACAGTACTGAAAGAAATCTAATCGGGGTTCTACCCATGGAGTACTTGAAGAATTTGACGGGCCCTCAAAGAGAGCCTGGAAGCTGGATATATAGAGAATAGAGTTGGATGACAGGTTGTGGGGTTGAACCCCGTAGTGGTAGAGAACTTGAAGAAAGACGGCACAAGGCGGAAACCCCATACCTTGGATGAGATGGGAGGCCAAAATGACCCTTTCTCGGTCTTTTGGAGACGGTTCCGACTCTTCGTCATCCATCCGCCATTTGTCTTTGGCAATGATGTAATCCTTCTCTAGAGAGCTGATGTAACATCCCAAGTATGAAAACAACCCCTAGAATGTTTTATTTCTTGTTATTTTATGTTTTGCATCATGACATCATCATTGCATTTGTGTTGGCATTTGTTTTCCAATTGTTTTCCTTTTGTTTGCATTTGTTTTGCATCTGTTTTCAATTGTTTTCTATTTCAAATTCAAACCAATTTCCAAATCAAATTGTTCATACTTGTTATGTTACATTTTCCAAATAAAAAGTTCAATTAAAAACAGCTATTTGTTTCTGCTAAAATAGAAAGCTCAACTATTAACTTGTTATTTTATTTAATAACTCACTTAACTCAAATTCCATTCAAAATTCAATTACATTTTCCAAACAGCAACCATGTTGAAACTTATGATAATTACAAAACAATTCTAATCAATTTGTTCAAATAAAATTGAGGGTTCAAACTATTTTAAATGGTTCTTTTTAATATCTCACTTAATATTCCAAATTCATTCAAATTCCATCAAATTACAAACAGCAATATATTTTGAACTTTTTGAAAAAACCAAAGTGTGCACATGTTGCTGTTACAATAAATAATTGTTACAAAATTTTTCCCTAAATTTTCTAACCCAAAAACCCTAGCCTTTTCTTCCTATTTCTTTTCAGCAAAAAAAAAAGAAACAGAAAAAAATTTAAAAAAAGAAACAGAGAGAGGGGAGGGCAGGCAGTGGGCAGGCCCAGCCCACCAACCGGCCCGATACCTCTTCGAGGTCGTCTTCTTCCTGTACGGCTTCCATCGGGCGCATCCACGTCTGCAGAGCGAGGAGCAGACGGCCAGCAGCGGCTCGCCCTTATAACCTAGCCTCGAGCTCTCCCTGCTAGCCCTAGCCCCTACCTTTCTCTCTCCCTAGCTGCCGCCGCCGTTTCCCTCTCCCTCCGCTCGCAATTCCTCTCTGAATCTCACCGTAACCGAGCGCCACCACCACCTTCCTCCGATGATCGCCGACGAAGCGACGCGCCTCCGTGCAGGTTGAGTACGGGGATCAGACCCCCGTACTCCCCTCGTCCTCCTCGGCCACTCTTCGGTGACGGAGATCCACCGGAGCGCCGCCGCCGTCCTCGACATCGCCGCCGTAGTCCACTGCCCCGAGCCTCTGCTCCCTCCGTTCCCTCACAGTGAGCATCACCGTCACCTTCCCTCGCCCCTCTTTCTTCTCTGCACACCCACAGCACCTAGATCGCACGCGTCCACGGCAATCGCAACCTCGAGCTGCAGCCGATCATCGCCGGCGACCGCGGTTCTCTGTCAGTAAGTTCAGCATCTGAACTTGCAGTTCAGTTAAAAACGCGCACGGGCTGAACCATTTCCTCCCTGCGCCACCCTTACTGTCAACGAACAGAGCAGCAGCGCAGTGGCAGCAGCCCTGCGCGCGCAAGCCCGCGTCCAGAGATCGAATCCCCCTCGGCGCGGATTAATCCGGCCCCTTTTTGCCATTTGCCACGCGGGCAGGCAGGAGGCCCACCTGCCAGTGGCCTGTGTTGCCACGCGCGCACACACGCGGGCCACCGTGGCCAGGGCCCCCTCGTCAGTGGCCTGGGCTGGGCCACTGCGAGGTAGCAAAGGGTTTTTCTGGCCTTTTCTTTTTAAAAATAAGTCCTTTTCTTTTACAGTTTAGTCCCTGTTTTTAAATTGCAAATAACTTTTAATTTCCAAATCCAAATAATGCAAATTAAATATGTTTCCTGAACCAAATTAAATTCTCTACATGTTTACATCAATTGTTTTCTGTTTTGAATATTTCAAATGTATTCAAATTTCAAATTCAAACAAATCATCTTAATTTTGGTTAATTTCATAACTAATTCAAACTTGATTCAAATAACACAAATAAAATATGTTTTCCATGCTAAATTAAACCACCTTTCCAAATATAAATTTTGTTTCATGTTTTGAATAATTAAAATTGCTTAAATAATTTAAACCTTGTTTAACTCATTTAAATTTGCTAAATTCATAACTTGCTCAAATTAAATTATGTTTGAACATATAAAATATGTTTTCAAACTAGAAAAGTATAAACTTTTCAAATATGAATTTGGTTTAATGTTTTGAACAAATCAAAATTCAAATAAATTCATACTTGAATTAAATTCATTTAAATCTTGTTTAAACTTGTTTAATTCATAAGTAATTTATTCTATTTCCTTTTTCAATAATTGAAATATGTATTCCACCTAAAATTTTGTGCTATTTTCAAATATGAACTTTGTTAACTATTTTGAACAATTAAAGTTGGTGAAAACCACAAATGCTTGTGTAACACTTTTAAGGAACCAAAATTCCATAACTTAATAAATAAAATTCCAAACTTGGTAAACCTTATTTCAAATTGTTTCTATTGTTTTTTTCTTTTTGTTTTCCTCATCCTTGCATCATGATAATCCACTTTCACATGTTGTTTAGTTGTAAAACAATTATTTCAACCATAATTCTTGGGCTTTCCATATGCAATCCAAGTTGCATGTGGGTCCATTTAATCATGTTATGTTACCATGTCAACTAGTTTATTTCTATGCATCAATTAAATGGTCATGCATCATCCCATGATTGTGCACTATGCCATATTATTGATTGTTTATCTCTCTGCGTTGTTTGTTTGCTTCTTCTCGAATAGACGACGACGTTGAGACAGACGATACTTACGACACCCCTTCTGAGGATCTAGCTCAGTACCAGGCTGCTGAGTTTGCAGGCAAGTATTCACTCACATGAACCATTGTGTTCCTTCCAACATTGGATACCGATACTTTCCGTTGTCTATTCTGCTAGCCCTATGAATCGTTGCTTCTGTTCGATCCTATCACATGTTATCCTTTAACCCTGATATAGCCTCACCTCCACACCTATAACCCCATTGCGTGTTGCCCGTGTCTTACTAGCATGCTTAGGGTTGTTTCTGCTGGAGTCTGTTACCCGTTACTTTCTGCTACCATATTTTATTATGTTCTGGGGCTCGATGTTAAACAACAACCTGTTAATTTTGAGGTAATAATAATTTGCTGATAAGGCACCGGCAGGAGGCCCGGCGTGGTTTTGAGGCCTGCTAGTGTCGACCCTAATTACGAAAAGGGTCTTGTCTACTGATCCATGATGAGCGCACTAACCGCATGTGGGAAGCGTGTATGGGCGCCCCCCTCAATTTGATTCGATTCGCATCTCGTCCAAATCGCCACACTTAGTTCGGGCTTTCCATTTGATGCACGCATATGTAGGTCCGAACCCGAGGCCAGGGTGGAACTTTTGTAGTCGGCATTTAGGGCGGCGTGGTCTTAGAGTGCTATGAGGGTCCTCTTTTCTTCGTGGGGCTCGATTAGCCGCGCACGCACATCATGTGGTTCTTTGGGCTTGATGCGAAGAAGAGTTGAGTTGTGTTGAGTGCCCCGCTTGGTGGGAGGCATTCCATCTGGCGGGTTATTCTTACGTGTACGGCCAAATTGGTGCACCCCTGCAGGGATAAATCTTCTCGAGAAGCCGTGTTTTCCGCGGTTATGGTTAACTTGGTGAAAGTACTGGCTAACAATTACTCAGAACAACTTACACCTAACTAATGATAACTTGACTAGTAATAGTCTTATTGACACAATAACTTGACCCATCATTAATCCAACGGTGTGAGTTATACTCGGATTGCTTCTTTGGATAAGGGTCGAGATCCAGGATGGGTTTGTTTGGAGTTAGTTGTTAGTTGGTTCCGATACGCTATCTTATCTCCTTTCTGTTAACCGGAAGTTGTAGTATGTTTCTGTAGTTGATCAGTGCAGCCAGCTGCCGCATCTTTTGTATCACCCTTTCTTCCGTTGAACCCAGAGCATCTGTGCTCGATGTTGTGGGGTACATTTTGGTGAACTGTGAGTCTTGCTTGCCAGTACGTTATTGTACTGGCCCCTTTGGGGCTGTGGTTTCCGCAGACTACGCTTACGAGGATCCCCGTGATGGCTACTACGTGGAGTTTGACGAGGCTGCTGACGAGTAGTTAGCGGACCCGGGCAGGATCCGAGACTACGTGGATGGGCTCCGTTTTCCTTTCATTCCCGGCCTCTTAGGCCTATTTGGATCTTGTCTGTACTCAGACACTTTGGATGCTTCCGCTGTGATGTAATGATGATATGTTGGGACATGTGTCCTCTGGATGATTGTATTTGCTATCTCTGCTCTAGTGAGAGCTATTTGCAACTTATTTCTATTTATTTGTGTCTTAGAGATCTGTTGTGCTATCATTTTGTTAAACGCCGTTGACGTACCATGTGTGTATGGTATGAAGTACGTCAATGGTAGTATCCTGATTTCTATGGGATGGTTTACGTAGACGATGAACAGTAGGGGTTGGTTGTCACACATACGTGTGTTGGCCTACTCGTAAGAGATGCGGGTGCCGGTAAGCCCCGTAATCCAATCATCTACTGTTCAACGGAACTGCGAGTATCCTCTAGAAGTCCGGGTGCGACAAATGGTATCAGAGCCTGTCTGCCTGTAGGATCCCTTTTACTGGTCGCAGTTGAGTCTAGAAACTATTTTGTAGCTATATAGGAAAAATGAAACGTGAGAGTAGGAATTCTGCCATTTTATTTCTTTCCCCACCCACCCTCCCTTTTCTGGTAAGGAAGTGCAACGTTGTTTTTCCCTTCTCATCTAAACTTTCAAGTTAGGTTTTCACGTATCCTGGTTTCTCTAGGATAATTATATCTACTAGACCATAGGAATGGAGGTGGTTGTGACATGATTTATCATGTTGCCTACTCACGATTGAGAACGGAGGCGTGTAAGCCCCGAAAGCAGATCCTCTATTCCTTAAGCAGTAGATATTGATCCTTTAGAAGCCCGGATGGGTTTTTCCGTAGTACCTTAGGAGTGTTTTGGTCTCGTGTTTCCCGATGTTGCTTCGATATCCTGTTCTTCTCACAATCCTTTTCGTCCGTTGAAACCTTGTTGTTGTTTTCCACTTCAGTTCTCCTTCCGGCGTCTAATCAAAACTTCCCCAATCATCTGCAGATGGATCTCAGGTTCTACCCGCAGGTGGTTCGGATGACTCGTTGCGAGAGCACTGCCGGTTATCCGGAGATGCTGAGAGACATGGTCACTTATCTGGGGTTCCGTTGGGCACCAGAGTACCAGGTCTACGAGCAGCAGCGAGAGTTTGACCAGACCTACTACCAGGCTATCGTCTACATTTTGTCAGATGATGGCATGAGCGTAGTCCACCGCTATGAGGCAGTAGGTTCCACAGTGGATATGGCCGTGCAGCAGGCAGCTTATGTGAGCCTCACCGTCCTTCGTGCTGACTACTGGGGATTTGACGATTCCATCTATCGCCACATCCCCGTGGTTACATCACTTCGGAGGGAGCTCACTTCACTCTCTACGACAACTTGGATGTTTACGAGCATGATAACTCCAGGCTGCACACCACCGCTCAGTTTGTGATGCACAGTGACGCAGTTGCCCGCACACTTTCTCAGGAGTTGGCTTCAGTCAGAGAGCAGCTCTACCTTGCGTTGACTCGTCTGGCGACGTACACCACAGACTTTGTTGGAGACGAGCGCTTTGCACGTTTCGAGCAGCCAGTTGGTCGTCCCCTGCCAGATGCTGGAGGTTACGAGCCGATCAGAGGTCCACTCCTCAACCTTGGTGCTGGTTACACTGGGATTCCCAGCTTTGGAGCACAGGGAGCTGATGCTATGTACTTCACCACACCGAGAGTCGGGATCAGACCACGTCAGATCTATGTGGATCTTCGTTCTACTTACTTTCGTGGGCGTCCTCCTCACTGTACCTCTCGTCGTACTACTCACCGCCGTCCTGCGTGATGAGCATGGGAGTACCGATGTATCCATTCTTAGCTATATTTAGTTATCCTTTGGCATTTCGAACCATTTGTGGTGTGTTGGATATTCTGATGTATTTGAACATGTGATGATGTACCTGTTGGTTGTCTATTCATGCGTCGGAATAATCTCTCTTTCGGTTGCCAAGTCTATCCTTTTCTGTTGTTGTGCTAAAATGCATTTCCATTCAGGATGCCGCCAACAAGGAACACCCCGCCTGAGCCACCGCCAATCACGGAGCTGTTGACTCAGATGACTCAAGTCATGACGCAGATGGCCCAGTTCCAGACTAATCAGCACAACAACCAGACCGCTCCACGAGTCAGTATCAAGGAGTTTCTGAGTTTGGGCCCGAGAGCTTTCCTGGCAACACGCGAGCCTCTGGATGCTGATGACTGGATCCGTGAGATAGCCAAGGCTCTGGACATTGCTCACGTTGCTGAGGAAGACAAGGTCAAGTATGCCTCCTATCTGCTGAAGGGCCAGACAGCTACTTGGTGGGAAAACTACCAGACCATGAGAGCTGGCTACCCAATCACCTGGGGTTGTTTCAAGGAAGCTTTCCTGAAGCACCACATTCCAGATGGTCTCATGGAAAGGATGCGTGAAGAGTTTTGCTCTCTCAAGCAAGGCAAGCTGGACGTCATCGGCTATCAGAGTGAGTTCAATTGCCTCGCTCGATACGCTGGAGACGAGGTGTCCACTGAAGCTAAGAAGATGGCAAGGTTCTGCAGAGGTTTTAACCCGGAGCTCAAGTACGCCCTCACCAACATCAAGACCAAAGACTTCGAGGAGCTCGTTAACACCGCGCTCAATGAAGAAAATGGGCGCAAGGCGTTCGAGGAGTCTCGCAAGCACTCGCGTGAGGGTGGTTCCTCCTCCAACATGACCACCCCTCCGCAGAAGCGCCGCATCTGGGTGCCAAATGGTGCTGTCACTAGGGCTCCATATGCCCAAGCTTCTCCAGGCTTCGCTCCCCTCCCACCCAACCCAGCTCAGATGCATGATCCAAGGGGTGCAATGGGGCAGCCAAGGCCAGGTCCTCCTCGTGTCGTCACTTGCTTCAAGTGCAAGCAGACGGGGCACTACGCTGACAAGTGCACTCAGAGGCAGCTACCTCCACCACCACCTCGTCCCAACACCAACCAGGAAATGGTGCGTGCTCCCCCGGCTAAAGCCTTCAACTCCAACAACAGGCCTGTCAGGAGGACCGCAAGGGTGAATCATATCAAGGTCGACAAAGCTGAGGAATCTCCTGACGTCGTTCTCGGTACATTCCCCGTAAACTCTAATCCAGCTAAAGTGTTGTTTGATACCGGAGCATCACATTCTTTCGTGTCAAAGATCTTTGCGACAGCAGTTAAGCTACCCTTTGTTGGTTTGGGTTCCCCGCTAGTAGTAAACTCCCCTGGAGCAACTATGCAAACGTCTAAGATCAGTCACATAAATCAAATCCTAATTGGAGGCCACATATTCCTTGCTTCTCTCATTCTGCTTGGAAATTCTGACATTGATGTCATTCTTGGTATGGATTGGTTGAAGGCCAATAAAGCTACGATTGACTGTGCTCAGAAGTCAATAACTCTGTTCCCCCTTCTGGCCAGATAGTCTATTCTCCAAATGAATCAAGTTCCATTCAGCTGTACACCCTCGATGCAAAACCTCTACCTCTACTTGAAAATGTTCCGGTGGTTTGTGAATTCCCTGACGTCTTTCCAGAAGAGTTGCCAGGGATGCCTCCGGACAGAGCAGTTGAGTTCGTGATCGAGCTTGAACCAGGTACTGCTCCAATCTCTAAGCATCCATACAAGATAGCTCCTCCTGAACTGAAACTGTTAAAGGAGCAAATCGATATGTACATGGAAAAAGGTTACATTCAACCTAGTTCCTCGGCTTGGGGTTGCCCAACTCTGTTCGTTGCAAAGAAGGATCACACAAAGAGACTCGTTGTTGACTATCGTCCTCTTAACGAGAAAACCATCAAAAATAAGTATCCAATTCCTCGTATCGATGATCTTTTTGATCAACTTGCTGGAGCCTCAATATTCTCCAAGTTGGACTTGAGAATGGGTTACCATCAAATAAAGATCAGAAAAGAGGATATTCCAAAAACAGCTTTCACCACTCGGTACGGTCTATATGAATACACCGTCATGTCCTTTGGTCTAACCAATGCACCGGCGACATTCTCTCGACTCATGAATTTTGTCTTCCATGAATACCACGACAAGTTCGTTGTGGTATATCTTGATGACATTTACTCAAAATCCGAGGAAGAGCATGAAGAACATCTTCGTCTCACTCTCATGAAACTTCGCGAGCATCGTCTATATGCCAAGTTCTCCAAATGTGAGTTCTGGATTCCAGAAATTGCTTAACTTGGTCATATCATCTCTGCCAAGGGCATAGCCATTGATCCAGAAAAGGTTAAAGCAATTGTTGACTGGAAACCTCCAAAGACGGTAAAGCAAGTAAGAAGTTTTCTTGGCTTGGCTAGCTATTGCCGTCGTTTCGTCCAAAACTTCTCCAAGATTGCCAAACCTCTCACTGATCTCACAAAGAAGGACAAGAAGTTCGTTTGGTCTCCACAATATGATGGAAGTTTCAATCTCCTCAAGACTAAACTCACTTCTACACCAGTTTTGGTTGGCCCAGATACTACCAAACCTTTCCAAATATTCTGTGATGCATCTCTCCAAGGTCTAGGTGCAGTTCTTATGCAAGAACGTCAAGTTGTGGCTTATGCTTCACGTCAGTTGAATGCACATGAGCAAAATTATCCCACACATGACCTTGAACTTGCAGCAGTTGTGTTTGCCCTCAAGAAATGGAGGCAATACTTGTTGGGTAATCGCACTGAAATATTTTCCGATCATAAGAGTCTGAAATACATCTTCACTCAACCAGATCTAAACCTCAGGCAAAGGAGATGGATTGAAAAGATTAAAGACTTTGATCTCACCATTTCTTACACTCCAGGCAAGGCTAATGTTATGGCCGATGCTCTCAGTCCCAAGTCGTATTGCAATAATCTCATGATCATGGAAAGCCAACCTCCTCTTCATGAAGAATTCCAGAAGATGAATCTTGGTCTTGTTCCTCAAGGCTATCTTGCGAACTTGACAGCCAGTCCAACTCTCGAGGACAAGATTCGTTCTGAACAACTTCGTGATGCTGAAATCAAGAAGGTGGTAGAACACATCAAAGAGGGCAAGGAGAAATTTAAGTCCTTCTCAATTGATGACAAAGGAACTGTGTTCTTCGAAGGACGCATTGCAGTTCCTCAAGTTCAAAGTCTCAAAGATGTCATTCTCAAGGAGGCTCATGAAACTCCTCTCTCCATACACCCTGCAAGTACAAAGATGTACCAGGATCTTAAGACACTGTATTGGTGTCCTGGCATGAAACGTGAAATTGCTCAATACGTTTCTGAATGCGACGTTTGTCAACGTGTTAAGGCAGTTCATCAGAAAATAGCCGGTCTTCTCCAACCTCTGAAAATCCCTGAGTGGAAGTGGGACATGATTGAAATGGACTTCGTCACTGGTTTTCCAAAGTCCAAGAAGGGCAACGATGCAATCTTCGTTGTCATTGATCGTCTCACTAAGGTAGCTCACTTCTTTGCTGTCAAAGAAATAATCTCAACTAGCCAGTTAGCAGAGCTCTACACAGCAAAGATTGTTCCTCTTCATGGTGTTCCATTGGAAATAAGCTCAGACCGTGGAAGCATATTCACTTCTCATTTCTGGAAAAGCTTTCAAGAAGCATTGGGCACCAAACTTCTGTTCAGCACAGCCTATCACCCTCAGTCTCAGGGGCAAGTCGAAAGAGTCAATCAGATTCTTGAGGATATGCTCAGAGCATGTGGTATCTCTTTTGGCATGAAATGGGAGGAATGCCTTCCATATGCTGAATTCTCCTACAACAACAGCTTCCAGGCAAGCCTAGGCATGGCACCATTTGAAGCTCTCTATGGCCGCAGATACAGGAGTCCAATCAATTGGTCTGGAGCTGGTGAACATTCACTCTTAGGCCCTGACATTGTTAAGGAAGCCGAAGAGAAAGTTCGTATCATCCGTGACAATCTAAAGATTGCTCAGTCTCGTCAGAAAAGCTACTATGACAGCAAGCACAGGGATATGATCTATGCACCTGGTGACAAGGCATATCTCCGTGTAACTCCCCTCAGAGGCACTCATCGTTTTGGTGTGAAAGGAAAGCTTGCACCAAGATACATTGGTCCTTTCAACATTCTCTCAAGGCGTGCGGAAAATGCCTATCGTCTTGAAATTCCAGAGAAACTATCCAAGGTGCACGATGTGTTTCACGTGTCACAACTCAAGAGGTGTTTCAAAGATCCAGATCGTGCAGTTGATCATGATTCCATTGAACTGCAAGAAGATCTATCTTATGAGGAGCACCCTGTTCGTATTCTCGATGAGAACGAGCGTAAGACTCGCAACAAGAGCACCAAGTTCTTGAAAGTGCAGTGGTCCCATCATTCCGATAAAGAGGCAACGTGGGAGACCGAAGACGATCTTCGCAAGAAGTATCCGGACCTTTTCTCTTCTCAGTAGGAATCTCGGGGCGCGATTCCTTCAAGGGGGGGGGGGGGCGTTTTGTAACATCCCAAGTATGAAAACAACCCCTAGAATGTTTTATTTCTTGTTATTTTATGTTTTGCATCATGACATCATCATTGCATTTGTGTTGGCATTTGTTTTCCAATTGTTTTCCTTTTGTTTGCATTTGTTTTGCATCTGTTTTCAATTGTTTTCTATTTCAAATTCAAACCAATTTCCAAATCAAATTGTTCATACTTGTTATGTTACATTTTCCAAATAAAAAGTTCAATTAAAAACAGCTATTTGTTTCTGCTAAAATAGAAAGCTCAACTATTAACTTGTTATTTTATTTAATAACTCACTTAACTCAAATTCCATTCAAAATTCAATTACATTTTCCAAACAGCAACCATGTTGAAACTTATGAAAATTACAAAACAATTCTAATCAATTTGTTCAAATAAAATTGAGGGTTCAAACTATTTTAAATGGTTCTTTTTAATATCTCACTTAATATTCCAAATTCATTCAAATTCCATCAAATTACAAACAACAATATATTTTGAACTTTTTGAAAAAACCAAAGTGTGCACATGTTGCTGTTACAATAAATAATTGTTACAAAATTTTTCCCTAAATTTTCTAACCCAAAAACCCTAGCCTTTTCTTCCTATTTCTTTTCAGCAAAAAAAAAAGAAACAGAAAAAAATTTAAAAAAAGAAACAGAGAGAGGGGAGGGCAGGCAGTGGGCAGGCCCAGCCCACCAACCGGCCCGATACCTCTTCGAGGTCGTCTTCTTCCTGTACGGCTTCCATCGGGCGCACCCACGTCTGCAGAGCGAGGAGCAGACGGCCAGCAGCGGCTCGCCCTCGCCCTTATAACCTAGCCTCGAGCTCTCCCTGCTAGCCCTAGCCCCTACCTTTCTCTCTCCCTAGCTGCCGCCGCCGTTTTCCTCTCCCTCCGCTCGCAATTCCTCTCTGAATCTCACCGTAACCGAGCGCCACCACCACCTTCCTTCGATGATCGCCGGCGAAGCGACGCGCCTCCGTGCAGGTTGAGTACGGGGATCAGACCCCTGTACTCCCCTCGTCCTCCTCGGCCACTCTTCGGTGACGGAGATCCACCGGAGCGTCGCCGCCGTCCTCGACATCGCCGCCGTAGTCCACTGCCCCGAGCCTCTGCTCCCTCCGTTCCCTCACAGTGAGCATCACCGTCACCTTCCCTTGCCCCTCTTTCTTCTCTGCACACCCACAGCACCTAGATCGCACGCGTCCACGGCAGTCGCAACCGCGAGCTGCAGCCGATCATCGCCGGCGACCGCGGTTCTCTGTCAGTAAGTTCAGCATCTGAACTTGCAGTTCAGTTAAAAACGCGCACGGGCTGAACCATTTCCTCCCTGCGCCACCCTTACTGTCAACGAACAGAGCAGCAGCGCAGTGGCAGCAGCCCTGCGCGCGCAAGCCCACATCCAGAGATCGAATCCCCCTCGGCGCGGATTAATCCGGCCCCTTTTTGCCATTTGCCACGCGGGCAGGCAGGAGGCCCACCTGCCAGTGGCATGTGTTGCCACGCGCGCACACACGCGGGCCACCGTGGCCAGGGCCCCCTCGTCAGTGGCCTGGGCTGGGCCACTGCGAGGTAGCAAAGGGTTTTTCTGGCCTTTTCTTTTTAAAAATAAGTCCTTTTCTTTTACAGTTTAGTCCCTGTTTTTAAATTACAAATAACTTTTAATTTCCAAATCCAAATAATGCAAATGAAATATGTTTACTGAACCAAATTAAATTCTCTACATGTTTACATCAATTGTTTTCTAGTTTTAATATTTCAAATGTATTCAAATTTCAAATTCAAACAAATCATCTTAATTTTGGTTAATTTCATAACTAATTCAAACTTAATTCAAATAACACAAATAAAATATGTTTTCCATGCTAAATTAAACCACCTTTCCAAATATAAATTTTGTTTCATGTTTTGAATAATTAAAATTGCTTAAATAATTTAAACCTTGTTTAACTCATTTAAATTTGCTAAATTCATAACTTGCTCAAATTAAATTATGTTTGAACATATAAAATATGTTTTCAAACTAGAAAAGTATAAACTTTTCAAATATGAATTTGGTTTAATGTTTTGAACAAATAAAAATTCAAATAAATTCATACTTGAATTTAATTCATTTAAATCTTGTTTAAACTTGTTTACTTCATAAGTAATTTCTTCTATTTCCTTTTTCAATAATTGAAACATGTATTCCACCTAAAATTTTGTGCTCTTTTCAAATATGAACTTTGTTAACTATTTTGAACAATTAAAGTTGGTGAAAACCACAAATGCTTGTGTAACACCTTTAAGGAACCAAAATTCCATAACTTAATAAATAAAATTCCAAACTTGGTAAACCTTATTTCAAATTGTTTCTATTGTTGTTTTCTTTTTGTTTTCCTCATCCATGCATCATGCTAATCCACTTTCACGTGTTGTTTAGTTGTAAAACAATTATTTCAACCATAATTCTTGGGCTTTCCATATGCAATCCAAGTTGCATGTGGGTCCATTTAATCATGTTATGTTACCATGTCAACTAGTTTATTTCTATGCATCAATTAAATGGTCATGCATCATCCCATGATTGTGCACTATGCCATGTTATTGATTGTTTATCTCTCTGCGTTGTTTGTTTGCTTCTTCTCGAATAGACGACGACGTTGAGACAGACGATACTTACGACACCCCTTCTGAGGATCTAGCTCAGTACCAGGCTGCTGAGTTTGCAGGCAAGTATTCACTCACATGAACCATTGTGTTCCTTCCAACATTGGATACCGATACTTTCCGTTGTCTATTCTGCTAGCCCTATGAATCGTTGCTTCTGTTCGATCCTATCACATGTTATCCTTTAACCCTGATATAGCCTCACCTCCACACCTATAACCCCATTGCTTGTTGCCCGTGTCTTACTAGCATGCTTAGGGTCGTTTCTGCTCGAGTCTGTAACCTGTTACTTTCTGCTACCATATTTTATTATGTTCTGGGGCTCGATGTTAAACAACAACCTGTTAATTTTGAGGTAATAATAATTTGCTGATAAGGCACCGGCAGGAGGCCCGGCATGGTTTTGAGGCCTGCTAGTGTCGACCCTAATTAGGAAAAGGGTCTTGTCTACTGATCCATGATGAGCGCACTAACCGCATGTGGGAAGCGTGTATGGGCGCCCCCCTCAATTTGATTCGATTCGCATCTCGTCCAAATTGCCACACTTAGTTCGGGCTTTCCATTTGATGCACGCATATGCAGGTATGAACCCGAGGCCAGGGTGGAACTTTTGTAGTCGGCATTTAGTGCGGCGTGGTCTTAGAGTGCTATGAGGGTCCTCTTTTCTTCGTGGGGCTCGATTATCCGCGCACGCACAGCATGTGGTTCTTTGGGCTTGTGCGAAGAAGAGTTGAGTTGTGTTGAGTGCCCCGCTTGGTGGGAGGCATTCCATCTGGCGGGTTATTCTTACGTGTACGGCCAAATTGGTGCACCCCTGCAGGGATAAATCTTCTCGAGAAGCCGTGTTTTCCGCGGTTATGGTTAACTTGGTGAAAGTACTGGCTAACAAGTACTCAGAACAACTTACACCTAACTAATGATAACTTGACTAGTAATAGTCTTATTGACACAATAACTTGACCCATCATTAATCCATCGGTGTGAGTTATCCTCGGATTGCTTCTTTGGATAAGGGGCGAGATCCAGGATGGGTTTGTTTGGAGTTAGTTGTTAGTTGGTTCCGATACGCTATCTTATCTCCTTTCTGTTAGCCGGAAGTTGTAGTATGTTTCTGTAGTTGATCAGTGCAGCCAGCTGCCGCATCTTTTGTATCACCCTTTCTTCCGTTGAACCCAGAGCATCTGTGCTTGATGTTGTGGGGTACATTTTGGTGAACTGTGAGTCTTGCTTGCCAGTACGTTGTTGTACTGACCCCTTTGGGGCTGTGGTTTCCGCAGACTACGCTTACGAGGATCCCCGTGATGGCTACTACGTGGAGTTTGACGAGGCTGCTGACGAGTAGTTAGCGGACCCGGGCAGGATCCGAGACTACGTGGATGGGCTCCGTTTTCCTTTCATTCCTGGCCTCTTAGGCCTATTTGGATCTTGTCTGTACTCAGACACTTTGGATGCTTCCGCTGTGATGTAATGATGATATGTTGGGACATGTGTCCTCTGGATGATTGTATTTGCTATCTCTGCTCTAGTGAGAGCTATTTGCAACTTATTTCTGTTTATTTGTGTCTTAGACATCTGTTGTGCTATCATTTTGTTAAACGCCGTTGACGTACCATGTGTGTATGGTATGAAGTACGTCAATGGTAGTATCCTGATTTCTATGGGATGGTTTACGTAGACGATGAACAGTAGGGGTTGGTTGTCACACATACGTGTGTTGGCCTACTCGTAAGAGATGCGGGTGCCGGTAAGCCTCGTAATCCAATCATCTACTGTTCAACGGAACTGCGAGTATCCTCTAGAAGTCCGGGTGCGACAGCTGAGTAAAGCTGTGCGACGTTGCACTGGCTCCAATTTCCTGAATCACCCTCCTCGACTTCTCCTCCGGTGGCGGTCACGAGCGCCGCGGTTTCTCCACCGCGAGCGGAAGATTCCCCCTCCTCAGTTTCAGGGACGGGAGGAGGACGAGGAGTAGCGGACGTCGGTGGAGTGCTTCCGGCTGCGGGGATAGAGTCCCCACCCGCTGGTGCGTTCTCGATGGTCTCCGGCGCGCCCATAGCAGAGCTCAGAGGAACCAAGGGGCAGAAAGAACGGATGCGTCCATCGTGGAGTCGAGGTCGACGGCAGTCTCGGACGTGCACGCAGGGCTTCCAGTTGCCATAATCTAGCGGTGCAACCGTGCGATGGAACACCGGACACCGATGTCTTGGTCTCCGGTGAGGTTTGGGCTCGATATGATTATTTCCACTCTCTCTATCTCTCTCTCGAAGCAGTGAAGTGCGGAGGATGCTCTAGATGTCTCGAGGTGGAAGAAGATGTAGAAGGGGAACCAGAGGGCTCGATGTGGCTATTTATAGCCATTTTGCGCTGAGATTTTTCCCAATAGCTATTCTATTCGTTGGATGACAGACGCATGTTTCGCCGAAAAACCCGAGAAACGAGGAGACGGGGTGATAATGGCTATCTCCTCGATACTCGTGCAAAATCTGTCAGAGATACGGTTTCAGTATTTTTATTGAAACCAAGCGTCCATGACATAAGCAAGATTTCATCGCTTGCGTCACAGGATCCTTCTCCGCCAAGACTCGTGGAAGGAATGGAGGATTTCGGTAAATTCGAGTTTGGCATTGAAAGTTTCTGTTGAAAGGACAATCAAGACAAAACACCGACATTTGTGAAGAGAATACAAATCCATGAGGAGCGGAAAAATGAAGTCGTAATCCTTCTTGGGGGCTACTGTCGGATATATGCCAAATAGGGGTATATCCGGCATTGGCCGAAGATCGGATTACCAGGTTGGTCCACAGGAAATGGAACAAAGTTCATTGGGAGGCCCAGTAAGCTGACGCGCAGGAAGCCGGATTCTAGAAGAACCCGGACCACGGCCCAATCGTGGTTCGGCTTGGAGAAGAAGTCGGATGCCTTACTTTCCAAGTTAAATACTTTTCGTAGTCTTCTAGGTTTCCTTCCTGTAAGACCTAGTCCGGCTATCTATATAAAGCCGGATGGGAGCGAAAGACAACAAGATATCAACTTAGCTAGAAGCCAACTCGCCGGGAAGTTCATCCTCGCCGAGTAAGCAAAACCATACTCACAATTGTACTATGTATAATTTAGGCTTGAGCCCTTATTTTAGCGAGATTGCAGGAGTAGGAAAGCCGCCTAGGTGCGTCGTACCGAACCTGGGTAAAACCGTGTTCTCGTTTACAGTTCTTCTACCCCCCTCCCCCCCCCCCACGGTTCTACCAGTAGGCTTATGACACCCCTGTCCATGATCCTTACTACGAAGTCTCGACATGCATCCTCATTGATTCCACGACCTACATCGAGAAATCCACCAGCTCCAACGGCAGCACGACCTAGGCGCTCACGAGCAATGGCAGCCTCATCAGTTTTTCCCTATGGCCCGCTCACCCGCCGATCCCCTCCCGTCTGGACGTGCACCTGCGTTCAGACCACCAACACCCACAAGACTTCCTCCGAGAGATGACCATCCTCTTGACGGTGGACTGCTTCTTTGTCCTCCGCCTCACCATCAGGCGCGATCTGCACGCCGCAACATCACGCTGAGGTTGAGCGACAACTTCGATACCGTGTCGTCGGCTCCACGAGCCCGTCCCCGTCGTGGCTCAAGCTCCTCCCTCACCCTCACCCGCACCTCTTTACAGAAAACGAGGTCGGAGTCCTCCACCGTGGCGGTGACCACTTCACGGTCGCTGAACTGTCTCAAACCGTATACTTTAACTTCAGGCTCTACCTGTTCAAATCCGAAGCCTGGGACTAAACATCCAAGAAGGTGCTGGTGGACCTGCCGCAGATACCCTACCCGATGCCGCTCCCTGACTTCGGTACCCAACACTTTCAACACGTCACGAACTCGATGATCACACTCGGGGGCACCATTGGCTAGGTGGATCTCTGGCACGGAATACTGATCTACCACGTGCTCCGTGACGACGCCGACAAGATCCGCCATGTGCCGCTGCCGGTAAGGCCGGGGAGTTATGGGGGATGTCACTTGACTGCTGTCCCAAGACTTACCGGAGCGTCGCTGTCGTCCGGGGTTGCCTCAAGTTTGTCGAGCTGGAGGCCTTCGGCGATCGTCTTCCTAGGAAAGACCCTGAAACCAGGTGCCCCAGGGTTAGAATCAATGATTGGGTACTCACCAAGTACACCAACCGTAGAACCATCGGTGCTCTGGAGGATTGGAAGATCGACTTATTTTTGATGCATCCAGCATTAGAATTGCCAGAGCAATGCGGTCTGCACTGCTTCGTTGTGGAATGTTGCGTGAGGCGCAGAAGAACAACGAGGCTGCAGAGCGGAACTTGTAGAATCTCTGGACATGTCAGCCTGTTCTCAGCCTGAATGACGACGAATGTACTGTTGTTTACCTGATCCCCACGGTTAAATTCATGCACCCTAAGGCAATGGCTAACAACCAAGTACGGGCAATGGCTGCGATTGATAGTGGAAGGAGCACCGCCTTGTCTCTCAAATATTTTCCTTGTAGGATCATCTTAGGAAAACGCTTCTTTTATGCCCCCTAACTAGCGAAACTTAGGTACCTCATGGAGGGATCAAGCTACCCACTTGGGGCCAGCATCTCTTACGTGTATGAAGGCCCATTTAGCACTGTTTTAGCCCATTTTTCGTGTTAGAGCATATTTTCACCCGCCCATCATAATAAGTACGTCTCATATGTACGTTAAGTATTTTCGTAATTTCAATCAATGTTACGTACGTCTTTAAAAATTGTCACAATATTGCAAGTATTTTGTTGAGAAAGGACAAGTGAGATGTTACAATATTTTTGGATGATTTTTCCAGAAAATGCACGTGTTCTTTTTAGAACTCATTTGGAATGATGTGTTTTATGTGCTCCTTCACATTTTGTAAACACGTGATTTTTTGTTGCTACTGTTTTTTTTTGTTGCAATAGGTGATATTTTTTGTTGCAGCTGAATCGACAGCAGATCATTTTGTTGCTTACTAGCTTTTTAATTGATGCAAACAATTTTTTTGTTGCAATAATTTGTGATTTTTGTTGAATTGTTCAAACTTTTCTGTTGCAACGAAATAAACATATTATTTAACTATATTTTGTAGCATTACTTATTTTTCGATTTCTTTTGGAACTATTTGTTGCAATACTTTTTTTGTACATGGGACGATAATTTTTATTGCGATACGAGTGAATTTGTTGCAATGACAGTTTTGCTGTAATTATCGAGATGATCGGGGCAACACAATATACCCCTTCGTTTAAGTGGGGCTCCTATGGAGTCTGGGTTCTATATACGAAAAATAGGGGGGGTAAAATACAAAAGTGTGGTGTACTGATTTCTGGACGTTGTTTGATGATCGGACGGCTCACAAGGGGACCTAAGATTAGTCTCCCCTAGGGCGACTTACGCCTAGCGCATCCCATCATCTTATCTCCAGTTACCTGAATTGAACGAATATGCGAGGTAACTAGGATATTATAGCGCCAAATACCCTATCATGTGATTACATATGTAAGCGGCAACTTCTATGATAAAACTGTTATTACCAAATCTGCAAGGCATACACTTGTTAACACCTAAGTACTCGATGTGACATGTTTCTTTATTAGGGGACAATGAATTTCATTAAAAAGGTAACCAGAGAGAATTAAAATTAATGTAGACATATATAACGATGTGAAATCAACTATGTTATTGTCTTTCTCGATCATGTGCTAAGTTTTTATTACACCTTTCCGTCTTGCTTGTGGATTGTTGTAGTGCCTTAAGTAGTTAAGTGTATCATTTCAAGAAACCAATACTATAAAAAAATACATGCTAAATCTTGCAACTTTCCAAAACATATTTTCGTCATAAAAAATAGAACCCCTCCTAGCCTATAAACACTACCTCTTCTCTCCTTTCTGGGAGACTGTCAAATTTGAAAACCAATTGCGCAAAATTTTCCATGTGTCTATAACTCTTTATGAGGGACGTTAGTTCACTTCCTCTACAAAGTATGCACGTATCGCCAGTCATCTGGTTCTTGAAGCCAAGTGTCTATTTAAGGCGGTTTATTTTAAATTCCGAGTCAAGAGTATGCATGCATTTTCCACCTGATTTTATGAACCATACAAGCAAAAAAAGATTGACTAAAAAGGACTAATAACGGGCAATTTGAGTGACTCGAGGACAAAACCCATTGTAAGTCCTTGTATAATCTTGAAAAATCAGTTTACTTAAGAAATATATGAATCTCTATCAAGATATTTTGAGCTTCTCGTGAGATATTTAATAAGGATACTAAAATAGAGATGGCCTTATGTATATGATACAATTCATCTAATTAGGAAAAGTTAAACCACGGTGACATGTGGTATTTGTATTTTTTTTCTTAGATTTAGTTTTTAGTTTGTGTTAGAATTGTAGAACAAATAAGACGATCTTAAATTTAGCACAAACTGTTATTTGGTCAAATTTTCTAAATGCCTTTAATATAAAGGACGTATGATAACACAAATAATTATAAATAACTACTCCCTCCGATCCATATTAATGGTCGCTAAATCGGATGTATCTAGACATATTTTAGTGCTAGATACATCCGATTTAGCGACCATTAATATGGATCGGAGGAAGTATTAAAGTTTAGTGTAAATAAATTTGTCTCCTAAGGTGATGATATTGCATCTCATTGTCACTTACATATCGTGTAGATGTGAGGGAGTAAAACTTTATCTCAGGTTGAGGCAACACCTTTGGATTCGCCTTTTTGGAAAGGGATTATGAGGGTCAAGCGTGAGTTCTTCTCGCGTGGAGAATTTTCGCTAGGTAATGGACATCAAGTACGTTTTTGGGAGGACACATGGTTGGGTGATGAACCTTTATCACAAACATACCCATCTTTGTATAGTATAGTTTTGGATAAGAATGTAACAATTGCTGATGTTTTAGCTCATAATCCTCTGAACATACGGTTTAGGAGAAGTATTATGGGTGAGAGGAGGGATCTCTGGTTGCATTTGGTGGAGAGGTTAATGAGCGTATCTCTCACAAACGAGGAGGATTCTTTCCGGTGGAAGTTAACAGTTGATGGGTTGTTCTCCGTCAAATCTTACTATGCTGATTTGCTTCATGGTTCCACACGTTTTTTTTGCGAAAATTTTTGTGGAAGTTAAAAGTTCCTTTAAAGATAAAGATCTTTTTGTGGTTTCTCAATAGAAAAGTAATTTTAACCGAGGATAATCTGGTTAAGAGAAGTTGGAATGGCTGTAAGAAATGTGTTTGATGTGATGCTGATGAATCTGTAGAGCATTTATTTATTTCTTGTCCCTTTACTCGTGATATTTGGAGACTTGTCAATTTTACGTTTAGCATTTATCCACCAACTAGCATTGCGAATGTGTTTATAGTTGGCTAAATGGCATAGATAGGAAAACAAAGACACGCATTCGAATCGGTGTTACTTTCCTATGTGCAATTTGGAATAGCCGAAATAATGTGGTGTTTAACAAAAGAAACAATGTTCTTTTTTGCAGGCTGTAAACAAGACGGTTTATTCTATTCAACAATGGTCCTTTCTCCTCCCTGCCGACCAACGAGGACTTATGGATTCAGGTTGTGCCCGGCTGTTGGCGGTCGTTCAGGCTATATATAACCGGGTGGGTGGCTTAATGCGAGACAGATTGATGCATAAACTTGTATTTCTTATTTATTTTTTGAGTGCCTTATCTTTGTGGTCACCTTGAGTGATCCGTCAATTGTAATTGGATACGTTCTTGGATGTTTTTCCTCTTTAATAAAATCCGGCTGTGTGCATCATTTTGATGCAGAAGCTCTCATTTCTATAAAAAAACTGTATCGAGTTCACAATCAGCGTTGTCCGTGTTGCGGCATAAGTACCTCATCCATAAAAATGCCCAAGTATAAGAACGGTTTAACATTCACCCACGGAAAAGAATAGGGATTCAAAACGAGTCCTGATCCTTAGAGCATCTCCAATCGTCCCCCACGAGCCCCCCCAGGGCCGATTGTTTTAGAGCCGGTACGCCGATTTTTGCCCAGTCGTGCCCTTAGAACGTCGAATAGCGCCGATTTGGGCCAAATTAGCGCCCGGCGAACCCAGGCCAAACCCAGCGCGCTGGGGGCTACTAGGGCGCCGGATGAAGCGAAACCGCGCATGGGCCTGTCCTGTATTCCCTCCACCGCATCCAACTACCTCCTTCCCCACCTAGCTCATGCCCTTTCTTCCCTCCATAGATCTCCAGCGCCCGCCATGCCGCCGAAAAAATACAAGAAGCCACGCGTCGCCGAAGAGGATGAGCAACCGAAGGCGAGGAGGACGAGGAGGCCGTTGCCGAGGCTGCCCGACATGACGAACGCCGAGTGGAAAGCCAACCTGGATTGCAGGACGACAATTTCCGACGACGGGCGGCGCTGGACGTTAGCCAAGAAGATCAAGGACGCGGCAGCGACGAAAGTGGAGGAGTCTCGCGTCGTCATGGCGAGGAACGCGGCAACTCGCCAGCCTAGGCCTTCATTCCCCTAGCAGACCGTCCTGTCGGTGTCAAGCCCGTACCTGCATGGGGCATGGGGAAGCCAACCGAGCGCACATCACCGGCGGCCGGCTTCTTGCTGCAGGTGTAGACGTACTCCCTGTCGCCGGACTACTCGATGGTGATCCTCTCGGCATCTTCAACCCCAACACTGCCTTCCAGCAGAACTGCCCCGTGCACGCGCCCCTCCATCCGCGCCCGTTTTCTCCACCGACCTCAACATCCCTTACGGCTACTCCCCGGCCTCGTACACCCACTCCCCGCCCGTCCAAGCCCAAGTTCTACGCAGTGGTCCTGTCTCCTTCGGTGCCAGCTCAAGTTCGACACCGCAGTTCAACGCAACGGAGGCCGAGATGGACGACGTCTTCGCCTCTAGATCGGCAGCCGCCGCCTCATCCCCCCGGGTTCTTCACGCAGGCTGACTCGCAGGATATGGATCCAAGGGTCGGAGAAGGGGACGGCATCGACCTCGACAATGTCGAGGAGGTGGAAGAGCTGGAACCGGCCGAGATGTCGCAGGTGTCCGCCAAGGGGAAACGCAAGCGCCGGGAGAACGCCAAGCCGCCGGGAGAGCCGCGGATCAAGTGGTCAACGAAGGAAGACGATCTCGCGCTGAAGCATGGAAGACCATCAGCATCGACCCGATCATCGGTGCGAACCAGAACATCCACAACTACCGGCGAAGGGTGAAGACGGTGTTCGACGAGCGCAAGCTGGTCGATGTCCAGTTCAAAGGCATACACATGGAACGCGGCGAGAAGACTATTGCCAACCATTGGGAGACGATCCAGCAGGTGTTCAACAAATGGCATGGCATCTAGGAGGAGGTTCGGGCCCGTGCAGAGAGCGGCGCCAGCATCGACCGCTAGGTATAACCAAACCTCTTTCACGATGTCTTTTGCCCATCGGTGTCGTTATTTGTTAAGATGCTCCGGAAGTTCGACCTGTACCACAAGGAAAACAACGTTGGTGACTTCAGGTTTCTGCATGTGTTCACTCGGATCGAGACGTGCAAGAAATGGAAAGATTTCGGATGCCCATCGTCAATAACAATAGCGTCTACAACCTAGACGCGCCGCCAGACGCCGTCGCGGATTGTCCGATCGGCAACAAGAAGGCCAAGGCGGCGAAGGACTCGGCGTCTGATACGTCATAAACGTATCCCTAAATTCTGATGTTCCAAGTTCTTTTCATGTTATTTCCCACAGGTTTTATATACACTTTATGTCATTTTTATCGATTTTCCGGACTAACCTATTGGAAAATTCGAAGCCCGGAAGCCTTAGAATTCCCGAAGGTTCCACAGAGTCCTGAAGAGACCCGGAGGGGGGCCTCAGGGGCCCCACACCATATGGCGGCGCGCCCCCTGGCCGCCCCGTGGGGTGGTGTGGGGGCCCCAGGCCTCCACCGCATTTGCCATTTCGCCTATTTAACCCCTTCAAGGCATAAACCCTAGATATATGCCACTTCTCCCCGAAAAAACACCCTAGGTCACTGTCATCGTCATCCCGAGATCGGGAGGGTTCTGGAGCTCTCCCGGGCACCCTGCCAAGAGGGAAATTCATCACCGGAGGGGTCTACACCACCATGCACTCCTCCGAAGTGATGCGTGAGTAGTTCATCCCTGGACTGCGGGTCCATAGCAGTAGTTAGATATGGTTGTTCTCTCCACTTTGTACCTGGACTGCGGGTCCATAGCAGCAGTTAGATATGGTTGTTCTCTCCACTTTGTAGTTAGATACACCTACTGTTTTCATACTGTTCCTAGTGTTTTTCACACCATACGTTTAACCTTTTATGTTCAGCAAAACCGGTGAGATTGACAACCTCACTGCTTCGTTGGGGGCAAAGTGATTTGATTGTGTTGTGTAGGTTCCACGTTGCTTCTGAACCGGTAGTGCGCCTTGCCATCTCAGCTGCTTCAACCTTCTGAATTTACTCCTTCCTCCTACTGGTCGATTTAACCTTGATTTCTTTCTGAGTGAAACTTGTCGCTGCACTCTTCATACCTTCCTTTTGGGGTCTCCCAACGTACGTGTGATCACACGCATCAGCGCCCACAGTAGAGCACCTCCAGGCGTCGATCGACCTGTGCATCTCTGACGCCAAAACCCACGCCGCCCTGAGAGAGATCCAGGAGAAGTCTAGGTGGGACGAGCTCATGGAGAAGCAGACGGCCAAGATGGAGCTCCTCAAGACGAATGTCGCGGCGAAGAAGCGGAACACGGACATGGCCTTTCTAGTTGGTGAAGGCGTAGTACATGGCGGAGCACTCGGCCATCCTCAACCAGATGACAGTGGCAATGGGCCGCACCACCGCACCGGAGGACACCACTCCGCCTGAGGACACCACCGCGCCGGAGGACACCACTCCGCCCAAGGACACCACCGTGCCCGAGGACACATCGACGCCGGGCATCGCCGCCACCGAGACCGAGGACACCACCGCCACACCGAGCACCATCGCCACCGAGACCGGGGACACCGCCGCGCCGGATGCCACGCCAAGTGACGGGTCCTATGCTTCACTCGAGGAGCCAATCGTTTGATACTCGTCGTTGGACCTTGTCGCCGTGCTATGACATGCTTTTGCTGACTTGTTGATCACCGAACCGTGTCATGTTGATCGCCGTACTCTGACTTGTTGATCGCCGAACCGGACCTTTTTTGAAGCGGGAAGGAGCTGTTTGAATTCATGTCTATTTTCCGCTTGTTTGCCGAAACCTGGGGGTGCGACTGGAAACGTTCGCCCCCAGACCGAAAATTTCGCCGGCTGAACCTGCCTAAGTGGTTTCGCCGGGTGCGCTGGGGGACAAACGGCTGGAGATGCTCTTACATATAGATACACCGCGACACTAGAAAAAAAAAGCTAGAAGAACCATCTATTGATCGGTATGCGCACACAACAAAAGACGAAAAAATGTAGTGATGAGATCGGCAGGGCCGGCCCATATGGGTGGGCAAGCGGGGCGCCCGCCCCGGGCCCCCAAAAGGCAGGGGGCCCATCCTATGTACTACTTAAAAGAATGTACTAATATATTAGAAGGCTCTAGTCTAACTGACCAAGTCAAACACAACAAAGGTACACACTCTATTCTCACGAGGCAGGAACAAAAATGATCGACACTTCATTTATTGACTTTTCTTCCCAAATCTCAATAGCCTTTTCTGGTAAGAAGGTGGGTTCTCCTCGATTCCGAGGTCACAAGCAGCCACTAATATAGATCAATGACGTAATCGAATCACCCTAATCAGCTCTCTTTCCATCCTCAATGTTTCGCTCATTCCCCAACAACGAGACGTTGGAGAGATGGTGTGAGTTCATCTTTCTCATTCCTCTGTTCGGCTTTGAATGCCTTTATTTTTTTCTCTCAGGGCTCAAAATTTTCGCAAGTCCTCCTCTGTTCATCCATGGGTTGACTTGATATAAAATATTTTGAGTTTTCAGTTTTAGAGTTTAGAGATAATTTATTATCATGTACGGTTTCATATTGCACTTTTAAAATATAACATATTTTATGTTCACATGTGCGTGTAAGGGCCCCGGGTTGTGGTCCTGCCCCTGGGCCCCGTAAATATATGGACCGGCCCTGGAGATCGGCATCACCGAATCTTTACTACACCCGCCCTCTCAAATTAATTGTCACAAAGATGACAAAGTGGATATATCTAGACATAATTTAGTGCTAGATACATCCACTTTTGTCCATCTCCGTACAAAGATGACAGCCGCATGCTAAGAAACACGAGGGCGACGACCGATAGGCATTGTTGGCTTCACGAGTCGGTCGTCTCCAAGGCCGCTCTGCTTAAATATCCACCTAGCGCAGTGCCTCGTCGGTGAAGGATTCTAGGGAAGTAGTGAGTCCGATAAAGAAACAAAAGGCATTGCGAAGGTCTTGGAACACCGCAATATCCCGACTCAATAGACTTTCCGAGCTTCTCGTAAATATCCAACAAAAGAGACACGACATGATAAATAAATGGATTGCTGCCTATGATCCGGAAGCTTGCCTTGTAACTAGGAATTTATAATCATATATTCTTTTAAATAACGTTGTGTAAATTCAAAAAATGAACCTACATTATTGCACAAAATGTTCGATCCAGTTCAAGTGAAACCTTCAAAGTTTAGGTATCCACCACCCCGAGGTTTCAACCCATCAAAAATAAAATTCACCCTGTGGCGACGCACGGGAAATTTGCTAGTAGGACATAATATCCCTCACACCTTCTTCCTTTGTTCAAAATTAGATGACTCGCGTTTGCGTAAATACGGATATGTATCTATATATTAAAGATGACCGATACATCTGTATTTAGACAAATACGAGTCATCTAGTTTCGAAGAGAGTAGTAGTTTACATCGACAACAAAATTGTTGTAAGCTCTAAAACATCAAACATCAGTCGCGAGGAACAACTTCGCCAGTTGACATCGAAGGACAAAGAAAGATGGTAAGAGGGCTGATGCGATCTGCATTTGCCGTGTGGTCCAGGGCTACCCAACCCTGCCTACGAACCTATGCTGCTATGCAGCCCAACATGGAACAATATAATTGGTTGGCTAAACTAACCTGAAAAATTTACGCACGCAACGCCAAACCCGATCCCATGGCGCCCGGCTGCATCCTCGTCGACTCCACGGCCTACGTCGACGACACCAGCTCCGGCTCCAACGGCAGCACGGCCCAAGCGCTCACAAGCAAGGGCATCCTCATCGGGGTTACCCTATGGCCTGCCCACCCGCCGATCCCCTCCCGTCTGTCCGCGCACCTGCGTCCGGACCACCAACACCCGCAAGACTTCCTCCGAGAACCGACCATCCTCTGCACGGTGGACTGCTTCTTCGTCCTCCGCGTAACCATCGGCCGCGGTCCCGCACCCCGCAACATCACGCAGAGGATGAGTGACTACTTCGTCTACCGCGCCGCCGGCTCCACTTCGTGGCTCAAGCTCCTCCCTCACCCTCACCCACACCTCTTCAGAGACAACGAGATCGGCGTCCTGCCCCGCGGCAGCGACCACTTCACCGTCGCCGTGCTGTCTCAAACCGTTTACTTCAACTTCATGCTCTACCTGTTCAAATCCGAAGCCTGGGACTGGATCTCCAAGAAGGTTGTGGTGGACCCGCCGCAGATACCCTACCCGATGCCGCTCCCCGACGACGCTAGCCGTCGGCACTTTCAGCATGTCACGAACTTGGTGATCACACTCGGGGACACTATTGGCTGGGTTGATCTCTGGCACGGAATACTGTTCTACGACGTGCTTCATGACGACGACGAGGACAAGATCCGCCTTGTGCCGCTGCCGTTAAGGCCGGGAAGCCATGCGGGGATGGCACTCGACTGCTGTCCGAAGCCCTACCGGAGCGTCGCAATCGTCGGGGATTGCCTCAAATTTGTCGAGTTGGAAGCCTTCGGCGACCGTCTTCCCGGCAAAGACCCTGAAACCAGGGGGCCCAGGCTCAGAATCAATGACTGGACGCTCACCACGTACACCAACCGTAGCATCACCGGTGCTCCGGAGGATTGGAAAACCGACATCACTGTCGACGCTTCCAGCATCAGAATCGATAGAGCAATGCGGTCTGCACTGCTTCGTTGTGGAATGCTGCGTGAGGCGCAGAAGAACAGTGAGGCTGCAGAGCGCAACTTGCAGAATCTCTGGACATGTCAGCCTGTTCTCAGCCTGAATGATGACGAAGGTAATGTTGTTTACCTGATCGCCAGGTTCAAATTTCTGCACCCTAAGGCATGGGTTCTTGCTATTGACATGGCCCACAACCAAGTACGAGCAATGGCTGCTATTGACAGTGGAAGGAGCGCCGCCTTGTCGCTCAAATATTTTCCTTGTAGGATCTCATCTCCGGTTAGCTGAATGGAATGTGTATGCCAGGTAACTAGGATATTATAGCGCCAAATACCCTGTCATGTGATTACTTATGTAAGCTGCAACTGCTATGATAAAACTGTTATTGCCAAATCTGCAAGACGTACACTTGTTAACAACCGATGACAATGACATGTTTCTTTTTAGGGGGACAATGAATTTTATTAGAAAGGTACCGAGAGAGAATTAACATTAATGTAGTGATATACTGGTCTGAAATAAACTATGTCATTGTCTTTGTTGATCATGTGCTAAGTTTTTGTTACACTTTTTTCATAGGCCTGTGACGAAGATATGGACCCTGGACCCTGCGGGTAAGGACACCCCCTCTCAAGCCTAAGGCCAAGACCCAAGAAGAAGCGCCCTTGGAGTACTCCAGAAGGCCCACGTGAAGCCCACACGCACTAACTTGCGGGTTAAGCTAGGAAACTTGTAAACCGACCTAGCTAGAGTTCGAGTCCTCTCCGGGTAAAACTCGAGACCTGGCCCCCTATATAAGGCCAGGAGAGCCCCCCAGGAGAGGACCAAGCAATTACCGCACGACCCAAAAGCCTCGAACTCGAGATCTACTCTCGATTTGAGCACACCATTGTAACCGATCTAATCTTCAATACAGATCGACAAGAGGCAGGAGTAAGGGTTTTACCTCTACGAGGGCCCCGAACCTGGGTAAATCTCGCCCCCTGTCTAGCCGACAATTCCACCAGCGCTCATGGGTTCCCCTAATCAAAACCCGATAGGTTCACCAAAGGGACTTGTTGAGTCAGGGATTCGACAATTAGCGTCGTCTGTGGGAACAGCGGGCGCTGGATCGCCGGCATCTTCGGCTTCATCGACGTCCAACTCCCGTTGGAAACCATCGACTACGGCTCCGAGCAATCCTGTACGGATCGGATCTGTCGTAGTCACGCCTCACTCGCCGGAATCACGCCCGGTATTCGAGGATCTGGAGAAGAGCGTCACCCTGACGTTCGGGAGCTTCAACTTCATGGCGAACAGAGACGGAATCCTCCACTTCTCGGATGAATCTGAGCCTGAATCTGGAGCCGTCAACTCGCGCTTTCCTATGGAGAAAAGTGGCGAGTCCATCCGCTTCAACACAATCGACTATCACGCCCTCTCGACAGAGGAACCATCTCGGGTACGGGAAGCTCTCCAATCTGCGCCTAGGACGCACGGGCCACGACTGGCCCAAGTCTGCATGGCAGGATCAGAACAGCCCTCAGAAACCGAATTCAGCGCAACCGAGCGCGATATAATCGGCGTCTCGCGGGAGGCCTGGAAAAGGGCCAAGGAAGCCATGCGAAGAAGTCAGCCACCCGCGGCAGGAGCCACGCAGGAGGACCTAACCGCCTACCACTATCACCTAGTGAGAGCGGCCTCAAACATCAAAGATGCCCGAGCAGATCTAGCCCGTCGCAGAAGAGCGGCGGACGAATCAAGCCTGCGACGAGCCGAGCAGTCCCTTGCACCCTCGGTTGGCACCCAACCCGCGAGGAAGGGACACACAGCATCGTCAAAGGACTATGAGTCCATGGCTGCGACCGACAGGTCGACCACGTCTTCCTTCATGAGGGTCGACGATGACGGCAACATTTACCCGCAAACCCCAGCTGCCGCAATCCTAGCCGCATCAACTTACATGCAGATGAATCAACCGACGGAAAGCGACCCTCGAGTGGAATAGTACAAGCAAATTCGCAAAGGACTAGGATTGGCAGCTGCAAGGCTCGCTTCTCACGATCGCAAGAAGACTGAAGAACAATTGGAGAAGGAGCGACAGGAGAAGGATAAGGATAAAGAAACGCCCCGCAGGCACAGAAGCTCATCCCCAAGAAAAGACAAATCGCCACGACGTGGTCGAGGAAAAGAAGCCCGCCGCCGCGGCGATAGTCGAAGCAACGGCGACGACAGCCCGAGAGACAAAAGCTCGCGGCACCACAGCAGCCGCTCGAGAAAACGAAGCAAGGAACCAAGGAAAAGTGACGACCGCGACCGGTCCGAATACGACGCGCGATCAGGTCTCGCCCAAAAAAGGGTGGATAGGGCGAGAGCTTCGCGATATCGCGAGCGCTCTTCATCCGGGTCCTCGGACGACGAAACCTGCGGAGCACTCTATTTCGCTCGCAGCATCCGCGAAGCACCTCTACCCAAAAGGTTCAAGCTCAGCACGGAGGTGACAAAATACGACGGCTCACTCGAGCCCTCCCAATGGTTAAGCGACTACCTCACGGCGGTAAAATGCCAACGTGGTAACAAGAACACGGCCATGCAATACCTCAATTTGCATCTTACAGGCGCGGCCCATAGTTGGCTGGAGAGAAGACCCAAATCTTGCTACGCATCGTGGGACGACCTACACCGCGATTTCTGCAAAAATTTCCAGTCGACTTACAAGAGGCCAGCTACAATCGAAGAACTACGAGCCTGTAAACAGAAAAGCGGCGAGTCTACCCGAGAATACATCCAGCGGTGGACCACACTCAGGAACACCGCAGGAACCATCTCGGAAGAAGTAGCAATTGAGGCCTTCGCCAAAGGTGCGAGAAGAACTGCCTATCGGGAAGAACTAGGCAGAGCAGCACCCAAAACCATCGGGGAGTTAATGATCATAGCCGAAAATGGGCTAATGGAGAAGACGCAGTGCGCAACGAAAGAGGGTCATCACCCGCACACGAAGACGACCGCCAAGGGCGAAGAAAGAGAAGGAAATACTACGACCACGAGGATAGGGAGGAATTAGTGGCGGCAGAATTCACGCGAAATCGCGATTCTGGTCGACGTGGAAGTCGCGAGTGGAAACCAAAAGCAGAAGAAAAATCCCCCGAGGAGGACCTTGACGCATACTGCTCGCTACATCTATTCACTGATAAACGCACGGGCAAAACCAAGGCAACACACCTTCTTAAGGATTGCCGAAAGTTTCATGACATCTCAGACGCACTCGCCAGGAAAAGATTTGCATCCACCCAAAACTACCCGCCACTACCAGGAGGAGGACAACAATTCCAGCCGCCACCACCTCCACCTCCACCGGCGAATCCAAACATGACGCTAGCTGCACTACCTGCGCCACCGCCACAAAACACTGGAGCCAATGCATACCCGAACTCGGCAGGACAACTCGCGATGATACAGAAGGTATGCCCCTCTCGCAGAGCTCAAAAGACTAACACGAGGCAATTGTGCATGGCAGTGCAGACACCACCAACAAAGACCGAGTACCTGAAAATGGCGGATCAGCCAATCACGTTCTCGATGAAAGACCATCCGCCACGAGTCTATCGACCAGGACACGCCGCCCTTGTCATCCAAGCTCAAATTGGTAATTATGACCTGGCCCGCGTATTCATGGACGGTGGCAGTGGCATTAACATCATCTACGCGGATACACTCCGTCGAATGAACAAGAATCTGGACGGCCTAACGGAATCAGAAACATCCTTCCACGGGATAGTTCCGGGCAAAGCAATCCGTCCACTCGGAACAATCAACCTAGAAGTAGTGTTGGGCTCTCCAAGCAACTACAGAAGGGAATTCCTGGACTTCGAAGTCGTCGACTGGCCCTCACAGTACCACGCCATTCTTGGACGAACAGCGTTCGCCAGATTCATGGACGTACCACATTACGCGTACTTGAAGCTCAAGCTACCCGGCGAATACGGTGTGATCACCATCGACGGAGACTTCCAAAAATCGGATAAGTGCGACATAGAATTTAATGAGATCGCAAAGTCTTTCGGGATGGAAGAAGAACTTCAAGAGCTGGCAAAAACCACGGATCACTCCGTTATGCCCCTCACAAAGAAAAACGCGCCTGAACTGGAATTCAGCGCCAACAGCGACACTCGCAAGCATCATGTGCACCCGACGGATTCTGCAAAAACAGCGATGGTTTCAACAACCCTCTCGCCAGCATAGGAAGACGCGCTCGTCAAACTCCTCCGTGAGTACTGGGAGATTTTCGCCTGGCAGCCCTCAGATATGCCAGGAATACCCAGGGAGTTTGCCGAGCACTCACTCGAAGTTTTTCCTGACGCCAAACCCATCAAACAGACGACTCGACGATTTTCAGAACCCAAGCAGAAGGCGCTCGGAGAAGAAGTAAACAGATTGCTAGCCGCAAATTTCATTAGGGAGATCAAGATATCCACCTGGTTAGCAAACCCGGTGTTGGTCCCCAAGAAGAACACGGATATCCTTCGGGTGTGCATCGACTACACGTCGTTGAATAAGCACTGCCCCAAGGACAATTTTCCTCTACCACGAATCGACCAGATCGTGGACTCTACGGCAGGATGCCAACGCCTCTCCTTCCTGGACGCCTACTCGGGATATAATCAGATCCGAATGAAAAGGGAAGACGAAGAGAAGACGGCATTCATCACACCCCACGGTGTCTACTGCTACACGACAATGCCCTTCGGGCTGAAGAACGCAGGCGCAACATATTAGCGCTGCATGCAAAGATGCCTCGCCAACCTCATTGGCAAGAACGTACAGGTGTACGTTGACGACATTGTCATCAAAACTTGAGTAGAGGACACACTCCTTGAAGACATCAGAGAAACATTCGACGCCCTTAATGCATATCGGATCAAACTTAATCCGACCAAATGTGTTTTCGGCGTCCCTGCAGAAAAACTCCTCGGGTACCTGGTATCCGCCAGAGGCATTGAAGCCAACCCGGAGAAAATACAAGCCACCCTGACTATGAAGGAGCCAACCAATCTACGCGGAGTCCAGCAGCTCGCAGGATGACTAGCCGCCCTAAGTAGGTTCATCGCACGATTGGGAGAGCAAGCGTTACCCTTCTACAAATTACTGAAGAAGACGGACAAATTCAAGTGGACACCCGAAGCTAAACAAGCATTCGCAGAATTGAAGCGATCGTTGCAAATCAGGCGCATCCTTGCAACACCGCGAGAAAGGGAGCCACTTTTCCTATACTTAGCCGCTACAAACCAGGTCATCAGCACAGCTATCGTAGTCGAACGACCTCAAGAAGGCAAAGCATACGGAGTCCAACGACCAATATATTACATCAGCGAAGTGCTCTCGCCATGCAAGCAACGATACCCTCATTATCAGAAGCTCGCATATGGAGTTGTTCTCACGGCCCGAAAGCTCAAACATTATTTCCAGGAACACGCCATCACAGTGGTTAATGATGCATCACTTGGGACAATCATGAACAACCCTATGGCATCCGGAAGAATAGCAAAATGGAGCATCGAGTTGGGCGCCTGGGACATCACCTATGCAGGACGCAACGCAGTCAAATCTCAAGTACTCGTGGAATTCCTCAGCGAATGGACAGAGCTACAAACGCCCGGGCCACCTGAGTACACAAGCAATTGGATAATGTACTTCGATGGATCCAAGAGAAACGAAGGAGCAGGAGCTGGAATCGTTCTTATTTCACCTCGTGGAGACAAGCTGCAATACGTCCTGCGACTGGACTTTCCACCAGATGATCCAGCATCGAACAACGACGCAGAATATGAAGCCCTGTTGCACGGGATGAAGATGGCAATCGCCTGTGGAGCTACCCGATTAATGATCTACGGTGATTCCAATCTCATAGTGCAGCAGACGATGAAAGAATGCGACGCCATTGCTGAAAACATGGTCGCATATCGTGACATGTACAATCTACTCGAAGGAAGCTTTAAAGGGTGCGAGCTGAGGCACATTGCAAGATCTAGCAACGAAGAAGCAGATAGACTTGCAAACATGGGTTCCACGAATACACCCATACCGCCAGGAATATACTTCGAACGGATGGTCAAGCGATCGGTCAAAGTAAAGAAAGCTGTAGCAGCGCCAGAAACAGAGGTCAGCCCGCAGGTCGCGCTTATCGAGCTTATTCATAATATATCACGACATGTCTTCCTGGTCGAGCCAGTCTGGACGCAGAAATATCTCGACTACCTGCTCAATAGACAGCTCCCAGCCGATCCACGTGAGGCCCGACAGATAATCAGGCGTAGCAAGTCCTTTCGAGTAGTCAATGGAGAATTATACAAGCAAAGCATCTCGGGAATACTTCAGCGATGCATCGCACCCGAAGATGGCAAGGAATTGCTCCAGGACATACACCAAGGAGATTGCGGGCATCATGCTAGCTGGAAAACAATAATGGGAAAAGCTTTTCGAGCAGGATTTTACTGGCTAACAGCAGCCAGCGATGCAAAAAGCCTGGTCGAACGATGCGACGCCTGCCAGCGATTCGCACCAAGCCCGCACGCACCTGCTACGGAATTGCACATGATACCAATAGCCTGCCCCTTTGCACAATGGGGGCTAGACATGGTTGGACCACTACGCAAGTCCACACCAGGTGGATACACACACTTGCTGGTCGCAGTCGACAAGTTTACCAAATGGATCGAGGCTATGCCAGTAACTTCGGCCAGCGCACAATGCGCCGTCAAATTCCTCGACTCCATTGTATGCAGATTTGGTGTGCCACATGACATTATTACGGACAACGGTACAAACTTCACGGCAAAGGAAACACAACAGTTCTGCGAGGAAAAAGGCATCAATTTCAAGTTTGCTTCAGTTGCTCACCCGCAAACGAACGGACAAGTCGAAAGATCCAACGGCTTAGTTTCGGCTGGCATCAAGAAGCGATTACTCGATCGTCTACACCCCGCTGCAGGACATTGGGCAGAAGAGCTACCCTCTGTACTCTGGAGCCTCCGCACAACTCCTAATAGATCGACGAAGTACACGCCATTCTTCATGGTATACGGGGCAGAAGCAGTCCTTCCTGAGGATGTTCGATTCAGCGCCCCACGAGTTGTAGCTTACAGCGAGGAAACTTCCAACAAGGCACTCGCAGAAGATATGGATGCACTCGACGAAATGCGTGACATCGCACTCGCAAGATCCGCAGTATATCAGCAATCCTTGCGCAACTATCATAGTCGCCGCATACGCCACAGAGCATTCGCAGTTGGGGATCTGGTGCTGCGGCTCAAACAGAAGGAAGGACACAAGCTCGAACCACCTTGGGAAGGACCCTTCATCATACACGAAGTCATCCCAGGTGGAGCCTACAGGCTAAAGAACCCAGAGACTGGAGGAATTTATTCCAATTCTTGGAATATCGCACACCTCCGCAAATTCTATCCCTAGATTTACTTGTTATGACAACAAAATAAGGCTATACTAGCCACTACTGTAGTTCGAATACATGGCTTCTCAGCCATCGCAATAAAAACATGATTCCTTCATCATATTCACTCGAAGCTTCTCGTTCTTTACATGCTAAAGGTTACAGGTACACACCCCATAAAACACACGGGGGCTACACCTACAACTAAGCATCACGGAAAAACATCATACAAACAAGGTTGTACACCTTATAACAGTTTTTACAAACTATAAACAGATTACAGGATATTTACATCCGACAGTCAATCAAAGCGCTGAGCATTTTCAGTCGCTAACACTCTATCTACCTCTTCAGATGTCAAACGGATAATTTTCTCCGCTGCAGGACGTACAGCATCATAGTAAGGCGAGATATCATCAATCGCATAATCTGGACGCCTAGCTACGGAGTTAACATCTATCTCAGGATGCCATATCCGGACAAAAGTGAGAGCTACAACCGCGCCGCAAATCATCTGATTGCGCACACACGCGCGAACTTCTCCTTCACGTCCAAACAGCCTGAGAAGAAAGCTCCAGTCCTCGGGACCCCTTTTAAACGGGTAAAAAGCAGCATTCATCGCAACCAAGACCTCGTGAAAAGAACTCACGAGAATTTTCGCCTCGATGACTCGGAATTTCAAGGTGGCCATCACAAATCCTCGACTGCGATCAGACCAAAAGTTGCTCGCATGAGGTTCTGAGCTGCTAGCCTCTTGATGAATGTGGTTCTCTACCCACTGCTTTTCTTCCCTGTCATCCGGATTAACGACTGAAAAAGCAAAAACATACTCAGTCAGCTAAGGAAACAAGGAAGGAAAATGCACGGGGGCTGCACTACTTACAGAGCAAATCCCTTGCGACTGAAGCCAACTCATCCATCAGAAAGTGTTCGTGCTCAGCCGCTAATTTCTGTTTGGATTTCGCCACATCGGCTACCCCGCGCAAAGCTTTTAGCTTACGCTCACCCTCCTGGACCTTATCACGAAGGCCCGCAAAAGTACCAACAGCGGCGACAAGTGGATTTACTGGAGTACCACGTCCACCCGACGTTTCCACGGCAAACCCAGTAGCCTGGAAGAATACAAGGAAAGAAATAAGATGCCCTACTCGAGTTATTTCTAGTCGCACATTTGACAAAGCGCTCGGGGGCTACTCCCATCGGGAGACAACGCACAAACAAGGAGAATAAGTTCCCAAACGATACTTCAATTAAAGACAATAAGGGTACGGGAATACATCCCAAGGTTCATTACAATCAAGGAGAAAAAAGAAAAACTATGAGGCTACATTGGTGCTCCCGCTAGCGGCAGTCGCCCCTCCTCGCAGTCGAGCAAAAATCTCAGACAGCTTCCGAGCAAGAATAGCGGCTTGCTCGCCAAAACGAGAGAGCCGTACCTTTTTACCCGTGGAGGGGTCGACTGGAAGAGATGAGTAGGCCTCCTCCAAACCTTCGACTCCGTGCGCCAAAGCAAATTGGATCGCGGTCTTCGCACCAGACACCGACTGAGCGACCGCGAAGGCATCCAGAAGATTGCCTTCTGAGAAGACCTTCAACAGATCATCTAGCGCAGGAGCAGGAGTGGCGTTAGCAATGAGGCGACTATGCAGTTGCTCCAGCACGTGAGTAGCATCGTTGATCAAGGAGAAAACTCCATCAGAGTGCCTCTTAAGCTGGGCAAGTGTGTCGGTTAGCACATCTACCCGCTGGAGCCCAGGGATCGCTAGAGGGACATCCAGAAGACCTATAAAAAAAGAAAATAATACTTAGCAAAGTTCAGCAAAATGAAGGATCAAAGTCGCAAGAATCCAAAACACTTACCCGCGAAACGCTCAGCGAGGGGACGGAGGAACGCGACAACGTCGTTATCGGCCTTACTGCCAGCTTCCTCTAAATCCTTCAAGGACTTCCGCGCATCCGCAAGTTGTCGACCAAAATCTTTCGATTGCATGCGGAAAGCTTCCAGCTCTTGTCGGGTGACCGTCAGGTCAGCCTCCCGAGCAGTTACCTGCTCAGAGAATTTGACCCTTTCGGACTCCGAGAATTCAAGTCGAGCTGCAAAGAAATGCTTATCAAAAATCAAGAATGGACGGAATACTGAAGACAATGAGATGATAAAACTTACCCTTGAGAAGGTCGTTCTCAGTTTGAAGTCGGCTGCGTTCCGATCGAAGGGACTCGCAATCCGATTCAGCGATAACGATGCGGCGACCAATCGCCGCAAGAGAATCAATGAGCGACTGCAAAAGCACGAAGATAGAAGAGTTAAAAGGATTAAATTGGAGCCTGTACCCGATTATTCACAATCGACTACAGCCTCGGGGGCTACTCCCATCAGGAGCACTGTCGTGCACCCGATAAAAATAAAATCATGAAGAAGAAATAAACCAGACTTTGAGCCTGTAGCCGATCGCATGCGATCGACTACAGCCTCGGGGGCTACTCCCATCGGGAGCACTGTCGTGCACCCGATAAAAATTTGAAGACAGAAGACGAAGTTTACCTGGCCGGTGGCACGAAAGAGCGGATCTGCGGAGCTGTCCGTCACTTCCTTAGAAGCTGAAGTCCTGGCGGCAAAGCTGGGGGCTCCATGTTCCGCAGTCGCAGCTTTGGGGGCTGCTCCGGGAGAATTTTGGACGGTGCCCGCAGTGGGAGTTTCACCCGCATCCCTTGCCTTACTCCTCTTTTCGGGAGGGACGGAAGAAGCGTACCTGCGAGGACTAATAGTCTGCAGTCTGCAGCAGAAGATAAAAAGCATCAGAATGGAAGCACAAGGAACGTTCGACCAAGAACAAGGAAAAAGACCTACTCGTCATCTTCGTCGTCATCCAGCAAATCCGTGTTCCAAGCGGTGTTCATCACCGGAAACGAAGGCTAAGGGGCGAGTGAACAAAGTGGAGTCGCATGGATAGGGGCCCGACCGGGCGATGCTTCCAAGGAATTGTCCTTGGAAGTAGCCTCGGTATCATCCACCCGACGACGCTTGGGAGGGCCACCATTCGAGTCTTCAGCGTCATCCGAAGAGTCATGCCCAGAACTCGATGAGGCGTCAGCGACGCTGGTGTCAGCCGCACCATCCTGGTGACTCGCCAATAGCTCTGAGGCAGCCTCCCCCGCAGATGGCGGGTAGCAGTCTGCCATAGCTAGGCTCTACGAGGACAGAAAGAAGACGAGAAAAACTTTATCGACTAGAACTCAGAGCAAAAAGGAAGCAACTAAAAGACAAAAAGGGAGAAACTAACCGCGGCTGGAGGAGGATTTGAAGCAGCGAAGGCTTCAACTGCACAATCGGGGAACTTCTCCCCCACCTTCAGTCGAGTGATAGTCGCGATTTTCTTCTCGAATTCCACATTCGAAAGTTCCTCGCGGCTCACTCGGCTGGGGTCTTCTGTGCCTTGATACTCCCACATAGCGGAGGGCCTTTGCTGTAGAGGTTGGATCCTGCGCTTCAAGAAGATACTCGCCAGATGCAGCCCGTTAAGCACGACTCCCGCAGTCTGATCCCGGAGGGCGGCTACTCTTGCGAGTAAGGGAGCAACGGTCTGTGTCGAGACATCGTAGTAGTTTTCATAGACGGGGGTGCCATGAGACTACGGTAGAGACGTGGGGTAACGGGATAGCGTAGTAACACAGAACACGGGATTTTACCCAGGTTCGGTACGTCGCGACAGTACGGCGTACCTACTCCTGCACTTCTCACTAACTGGGACTAAAGCCCGTAAATCTGGGTTACAATGTGAGGGTGTAGATCTAGCTACTCGGCAAGGATGAACTTCTCGGCGAGTTGCGTAGAGCTTGAACTTAGAACTTGTTGAACCTATCTTAATCTATCTCCCGTCCGGCTTTATATAATAGCCGGACTAGGGCTTACAGAATCAGAAACCTAGAAGACTACGTTTAACGTGTAACTTGGAAAGCAAGGAATCCGTCTTCTCCTCCAAGCCAGATCACGCGGGCCGTGATCCGGGTTCTTCTAGAATCCGGCTTCTGCGCGTTGGACTACTGGGCCGCCCAATGGACCTAAGCCCATTACCTGTAGGCCACCCTGGTAGTCCAGCTCTTTGTCTACCATCTTCTATACCCCTATTCAGTATATATCCGACAGTCTGAGTCTCCTCGGCTGACATCCTGTGCCCCCAGGACTTTCGCCTCGTCAGAACAGCGAACGGGTGGAATTCCACGATCCCACCCGAGTTGTTGTCGATGACATAAAACCACTTCTTTTGCCAGCCTTGGACGGAGTCGATGAAGTGCATGTTGAAGTAGCTGCTTTCTTGTCGAGCCTGGATCCCGAAGCCACCCGTGCGAAGCGGTTCGCCGGGCTCAGATTCCACCCGCGATTTCTTGCGGAAGATCCGGACCTTGAAGAGCGCCTTCCAGAGCGCCCAGTGTGGGCGAATGCCGAGAAAGCACTCGCAGAACACGATGAAGCACGATATGTGCTGCACCGCGTTCGGAGGGAGATCGTGAAGCTGTATGCCATAGACATACAGCAACCCGAGAAAGAAAGGGTGGAGAGGAAAGGAAAGACCCCAAGACACGTGGTCCACAAAGACCACGCGCTCGTTTGATTGCGGGTTAGGTACCTCTTCCTTCCTTTCGAGGCGAACCCGCTTCTCCGTCTCCGCCGGCAGCAACCCTTCCCACTGCATCTCCTTGATGCTTTTTGCGGTGGTGTTGGGGGAGCGCCAGTCGCCGGCGCGGGGCACGGGTTGCGCAGAGGGCTCACCGGATGCGGAAGTGGCAGCACCGCGTCTTTTTCCGCCAGCCATTGCTTGTAGCACGAGCTCGAGCGCGAGGAAGACGAAGGTGGGCGCGAGGAAGAAGATGAAGGCAAAGAGCTGGGAAAGTTTTACCGTAGCGCTAACACCCGTACTTATACACGGAGCGAGACGATCTCAGCCGTACGATGCGCTACGTGGCGCTTATCGCAGCCACCACGTGTGAAGATGAAACGAAAGGGCGGCCAACGCTGTTCTGTGCCACGATCTTAACAGAAGATCGTGCGCATTTACTGCGCGGTTCGCGTGAAAACCGGGAACGACGTCTCGTTTCCCGGTCAAAAAGCTGACATGGTGTGCCATCCATCTGCTACCACTCCGTCACGTCTCATCGGGAGAAGAGGAGTGCGCAATGACGTCATGGCATACATCATTCAAACTCAAGATCTTTCGATTGGAAGTTCAAACGCGAAAATATCTTCGTACGAACAACATTTCCTTCGAATAAAAGCAACTTTTTTATGAACAACTCATGAAGCAAAACCTCTTCGAACAAGAGAAAAATACCATGTACACGAAAACTCTTTCGTATGGGCACAGCACTCCAAGCATGAAAATTCTTTCATATGGACTTAATTTTTCTTCCAGCACGAAATTTCTTTCGTGTGGAACTCAAACAAATCGATCGGGTAGGAAGAACCTACCTCTTCTACACATGATAATTTTACATCATAAAGACCTGGATTGTTCAGCCGACTAGGCACATCCGGATGCCATATTCTTCGAATATGAAGGTAAGACCCAAAAAGATCTCTCTTTTGGGCCTGGAATCGCACTCGAAAGCTGCGTCCTCCGGTATAATCCCGTGTCAACAACACGAAGAAAAATCCTAGCGGACGCGCCGGGTACCCCCATAGGTTAAGTTCGACTCGATAAGTCCACAACGGCCCAGTCGCAACAATCACCTCATCGGATTCGAGTCAGAGGTCTCGAATCTGAGTAGGCCAGGAATGTTTTTTCCCTAGTCGCAATTAATTGGCCCTGATCTTTCGGGAGAGCCAAGCTACTGTGCCACATCCTTCTGTGAAAAAAGCCGTAAAAAACAGGCACTTGTGTTGCTCGATACTCGAGCATGATAACTCATGATACAGAGAACACACCCTTTAAAAATCAATAACAGTCGAGCTGGTCCTCCAAACGAAGATCAAGAAAGGTTTGACCGTCTACTCGACTGGAAAAATCCCAATCGAGCAGACGCTCGGGGGCTACTGACGAAGATATGGACCCTGGACCCTGCGGGTAAGGACACCCCCTCTCAAGCCCAAGGCCAAGGCCCAAGAAGAGGCGCCCTTGGAGTACTCCAGAAGGCCCACGTGAAGCCCACCCGCACTAACTTGCGGGTTAAGCTAGGAAACTTGTAAACCGACCTAGCTAGAGTTCGAGTCCTCTCCGGGTAAAACTCGAGACCTGGCCACCTATATAAGGCCAGGAGAGCCCCCCAGGAGAGGACCAAGCAATTACCGCACGACCCAAAAGCCTCAAACTCGAGATCTACTCTCGATTTGAGCACACCATTGTAACCGATCTAATCTTCAATACAGATCGACAAGAGGCAGGAGTAAGGGTTTTACCTCTACGAGGGCCCCGAACCTGGGTAAATCTCGCCCCCTGTCTAGCCGACGATTCCACCAGCGCTCATGGGTTCCCCTAATCAAAACCCGATAGGTTCACCAAAGGGACTTGTTGAGTCAGGGATTCGACAGCCTGTAAGTGGACATGCCCACGGCACCCACCTAGCTAACCACAAGGATGCACAAATTAAGCTGGGAAAGTATAAGGATGGACAAATTGGTTACGGCAGATTGAACCATGGATAATTAAGCGGGCTCCCACTTACACGCATGTTTTTCCGTCTCGCTTGAGGATTGTTGTAGTTTCTTAAGTGTATCATTTCAAGAAACCAATACTATAAAAAAAAATACATACCAAGTCTTGTAACTTTCCGAAACATATTTTCCTCATAAAAGATAGAACCCCTCCTAGCCTATAAACACTACCTCTTCTCTCCTTTCTGGAAAACTGTCAAAACTGATTGCGCAAAATTTCCCATGTGTCTATATGAAGGACGTTAATTAGTTCAATTCCTAGTACAAAGCATATGCATGTATATCGCCATTGTTGAAGCCAAGTGTATATTTAAGGTGGTTTCTTTTCAATAACGAGTCAAGAGTATGCATGCATTTACCACCTGATTTGTTGAACCATATAAAGGTAAAAAAAATGACTAAAAACAACTAATAATGGGCAATTTGAGTGATCCGAGGAGAAAACCCATTGTGAGTCCTTGTATAATCTTGAAAATTCAGTTTACTTAAGAAATATAGGAATCTCTATCAAGATATTTTGAGCTTCCTGTAAGATATTTGTAAGGACACTAAAATAGAAATGAACCCATGTATATGATACCATTCATTTAATTAGGAAAAGTTAAACCATGGTGACATGTAGTATTGTCTTTTTTATTTTTCTTAGATTTACTGATCTGTTTGTGTTCGAATTGTAGAACACATAAGATGATCTTAAATTTAGGACTATTGATATAAATGATGTATGATGATACAAATATAAATAAGTATTAAAGTTTAGTATAAATATTTTTTTTCTCATAACAAGATGTACCACTCTTTGTAAAATAGAAGACACATGGTAAAATAAATGTCCCCGGTCACCATGGGTGTCTAACGACCACCAGTTCCTTAGTTAGCATATGCATCTATAGTAGCAAAAAGATGATATATGCTAACATGAGCCATGAATACAAAAATGTGTTGAAAGGTACCTACGAAAGCTAGCAAATGCCTTTGCTCCTTAAAAGGATTGGACATGCCCACAATATAATTTTGAAGAATTTTTCGATAAGATGGACAAGCATCGATGACTATATTAAGAATCTTATAAAATCTAAAGAATGAAGACCCTTGGATTTAATAGTTGTAACAATAATAATTCCTCTATCATTATTTGACATGTTTCGCAAATATTTGTCATTAGTTGAGTGTCCACCCAATAAGTGGAGAGTCTTTTTGTGCTGCATCTGTATATAGAATCTTCTATTAATATGATTACCCTTTTTTTTAGTGTGATTATCTCCTTCATGCTAAAAAAGTAGTCTCGTTCGAGGTAGATTAATTTATATTGAATAAAAAATTTAAGTGCAATGTACTGAAACATCCTTATCATTTATTACATAGCTGGAGGTAAGTGAAGCCCTATTTGAAACCTTACACATATCAAAGATCAGGCACTCAAGGTCTAAGTCGATGGAATTATAAGTAAATAAGGATGTTGCTTCCAATATTTGATTTGCCCGTACATATTCTAGTTAAGTTTTTCTTCCCAACCCTAACCATCCGAGAATTCCACGGGCAAGATAATGCTTCTCGTAGTACATCCGAGGGGATCATAAACTTCAAGCTTGAGATCTACTACATTGGAGCTTGATTCAATGCCGCTTCTGTTAAGAAAATCCCAGCCAAGAGAGAGAAGATAATCTTCCAATTCAGGAAGAGTGTGATTGCACAGGCCATCGAAGGAAACGATGACATCTCCATACCTAATGCCAAGACTCTCAGCATTGGACTTGACCGATACTCTCTTAACAATGTAGCCGCTGGAGATGTCGTGATCAAGGAAGATCCTCTCTTGGAGTGACACGTCGAGCAGCTCCACCGTCGTCAGGCGGAGACCATGATCGGGGCGTGCAATACGACCGAACTTGGTCCACATTTCAATGCATGTGAGAATGGTGGAGATGCCACAAATGGTACATGCGCCGAGTAAAGACATCCCAACAACATGGCCATCATGGTCAATGGCGGGTCCTCCCGTGCCATACATTGGGAAATCGCAGCTAAGAAGCATGAGATGGTTCTCGTTCCAGTCCTCTTGTGACCACTTGATTCTCCCATGCCTAGCCATCAGGTTGCACTTATCAGCACCCCTTGCCAGCGCGAAGACCTGCTTACCGTACTCTGGCCTGGATCCGAAAGAGGCGGCCTGCAACGGCAGATCTGACTCCGACGAGATCTCCAGCAAAGCAATTCCATAATGCTCGTTAAGGAACAAGAGTTGTCCCTCTACGATGGTCTTGTTTGGCAGGAGAACTTGTAACTTGGGAGCTTTTGGGCCATCATTGTGTATACGTATACCCATGATTGTGGAGCTAGTCAATATTCTGGCGCAGTGCTTGTGGGTCGCATTACTCCAGCCGATGACGATGCCGCTGCATTGCTCGATGACGCTCCCGTCGAGCGCGAAAGAGGAGACGCTGACGACGGAGCGCGCCACCTCCCGGACCAGCGCCTTGTCGCGGGGGCTTTCCACGCTGTTGATGGTGTCCGGGTCCTCGGGCTTCACCACGGTAGGAAGAGTTGCACGAGGATCTTTAGATTTAGCGGCGGGCCTGGTGATCCGTCTGCGCTCACGTACCCACTTGGCCAACTCCTCCCGCTTGTCAAGAGGGAGCGGCAGGGTGCCGATAGCAGCAGCGCTTCCTACTGCTTCTTGCGGCTTCTCCTCCGATGTAGTACCCACCTTGCGTTTTTTAGTATGTTCTGACAGGCCATAGGCCAGCGGCTCGGCCCCGCCGGTCGCCGCCATCACCGGACGTCCTTGCGATCCTCAACTCGCTCCTCCAATCGAAGCAGGAATTCAGGATACGTCTCTTCTCCTCTCTCCTCTTTATATAGAGAAATAGAATCGTATCTGATCGCTAACCTGAATCCGGTTCCAAATACAACACGTCCATTTCTCGTGCAAGTTAGATAGCAGCAGCGTCCTTGGGATCCTCAACTCGCTCCTCCAATCGAAACAGGAATCCTCAACTCGCTTCTCCAATAGAAACAGGAATTCAGGATAGGTCTCCTCTCCTCTCCTCTCTTTACCATATAGAGAATAGGATCGGATCTGATAACTAACCTGAACTGAATCCGGTTTCGCGAACAACTCCGGTTCCAATACAACACGTCCGCTCCCGCCATGTCACAAACTCACAATGTCGGCTCTTCTGTCCGCCCTCCGCGGCGCCGGCATGCACACTCGTGGAGAACAGGCCAGTAGCACCGGTTTGTAAGAGACTTTGGACTCGGATACAAAACCGGTGCTACGTATCCGGGACTAAAGCCGCTCCCCCTTTAGAACCGGTCAGTCACCAACCGGTTCTAAAGGCCTCCACGTGGGCACCGAAGAGAGCGCGCAGGCGGAGGACCTTTAGAACCGGTTGGTAACACCAACCGGTACTAAAGTTTTTTTGTTTCTCTTTTTTTTTTCTTTTCTTTTCGGGGTTTCCAATTCCGTATTTAGGGTTTAGGGTTTAGTGCGTGTTCCGTATTTTCAGGGTTTCCGTTTAGTGTTTCCGTTTCTGTTTGCGGTTAAATGTTGATGCACCAAATAGTAGTACATATATACATATATACATGTAACACGAAGTAATCGACGGAGAATTACATAATCTGAAGTTCGTTTTGAATAGTTGTATACTTGCATAGAGAAGGGAGCTAGCTATAATTGGTTCATAGGATGGAAAAATTCTCCGTCTTCTGCTACGACTTGCGTGAGAAGAAATCCTGCCAATTCCTCTGCAATAGCCTTGCAACGGTCGATTGGTTTGAGCTGCGCCCGCTTTCGTGCCATCTTGAAAAGAAGTAGATGAAAACAATTAAGTTATGAACAAAACTAAACATAATTAATGGCAACATAAATAAAGTTGTGAAGATCCGGTTACGTACCTCTAGAGTTCTGGTAGTACGGGATTTCTCATTGATCGTCCTGTGAATGAACTCGCAAACGTAGTATCCACAATAATCAGTTCCCTGTGGTTGTTGCGGGACTTTCTATATACGAGAAACATAATTCAGTCAAATTAATAATAATCAAGAGAATGGTAATGGTATTTAAATCAGGGTACGTAGTACTACTTACTTTGTTAATCTGAAAGTTGAGCTTGTCTGCCCATGTACCGGGTTCTTCCTTGATGAACATTTGCCAAACCCTGGGCGACAAAAGAAAAATGGATAGAAGAGTTAATTATTACTTACTTGATATCAGGGAATGAACGAAAAAGAGCCCGATGAACGAAAGAGGCCGATATATATATATACTTTTGAAGCATCTGACGCGCGCTCTTCCATGTGTCAGCGCCCCAGGTTAACGAGTCCCAGACTTCAACTTGTCCTTTATCGATTCTAATGATGAACAATATGAAGTGGCCGCTGTGCACGTGTACACACGCAGTCATGCATACTCATCAATTACACTTAACATCAGGTAAGCAAAATGGAATGTCTACAAGACAGTAACACTCACCTGAATCCGTAGGGCCAAAGTATTTCTTTTTTGGTACTTTGTCGCTTCAAAAACCTTAGCAAATCATCCGGTGCATCCTTGTTGAACACTTCTACTGTGTTTTGATGATACGAATACGGGTCAATGAACCCAAAGTCCCAGATTCCTGCCAGCCTGCATTCACGAATCTTCATTCTGCATAGTAGCGTACAAAAAGAATGTCGTGAGTGATAATTATACGGGCTATGAACGCGAGCTTAACTAAATAATTAAATTACACAATTAAATCACTTACAAACAGTAGCAGCTGAGGATAGACTTGTCGAGGGCACGTTGATTGTACATCTGGAAGAAATCATCGAACCCAATCTCGACACCGTAATCTCCGAAGTAGTGTTGATCCTGAATTGTCGCCATGATACAGTCTCTTTGCTGCCTTGCGGCCTCCGAGAACCAATCATGTAAATTCCGTAGTTGGGTTGTTAGAGCACTAGGATTTTCGACCAGAGGGTGCCCGCGCTTGTATGTATATACCACATCAGCAATAGCGTAACCCGCGTCGCCCATGCGTGGACCGGACACTGAAGCCTGGTCAGATAACACCTTGAGCGGGGCAACTGACCGTACTTCTTGTTGTCCGAGCTGGGGAACTTGTTTCCCGCATTTCGGGTGCTCGGCCTGCTTCATCTCCTCCGCCTGCTTCATCTGTGCGGCGTGCTTCTTTTCAATGTACTGTTCATAGTCTGAAAGGGGCGGCGGTGGCGGCGGTGCAGGATAATATAAGTTGTCGATGGTCCGCTCAATTTTCCACTTTGGGATGTCCTTCAGAGATTCCTTCCAGTGGTCTGGAGGGGGCTTATGGGGAAACTGTGCGAACCATGCCTTGGTTTTGGCTTTCACTGTATTGGTTAGTTCCTCCTGAGTCATCAAGCCTGGTAACTTCGGGGGACTCTCGACTTTCTTGGATTTCCTTGGTCTCTTCTTGGGAGGAGTCCCGTTTCTTCTGAACTGCAGCTTCCGCTTTGTCGTACCCGTAGTGGGCGCATCCGTCGGCTCACGGGAGTGCACGGGCGATGGACCCTCGGCCTCGGGCTCCGGCCAATCTTCGTTGTTGGGTGGACTTGGAGGTTCGTTGGGGGGTGGACTTGGAGGTCGTGCATTCTCTGTACGAAAGTGAAAAAACTATTAAAAATAAGCTTACATGTGGTGCAACATTCAGTAATTGATGGATGTATGGTGCATTCGTATCTGGAGGAGTCGGTGGCCTTGGCGCCGAGTTAGGGAACACGATGTGTTTCTTATTCCACAAGATGATACCAAGCTCCATTTCTCCCAGTGTCTTCTCGCCTTCACCTCCAGGAATACTGAGCTCAATTGACTGGCATCCCGGCGTAATTGTTGACAACCCTACACGAGCATGGGATGCTGGAATCTGACCACCATGGTAGGTTGCTCCAGGTTGATTCGGTAAAGCATAGCCTGACGCCACCCTAAAGGATATGTTCCCCATTGGCATATGTATCTCACAGTTTGTCTTCTCCGTGATATCATCCACGGGGTAGTGAGGCGCCGACGGTTCGACTGCACGACCGTCTTCCAGCTGCAGGTGCGTGGAACCCACGCTGCTTCTATGCTGAGATGGGACGGCATGATCGTCTTCTATTTGCAGCTGATCAGAAGCAGGACGATGTTCTACCTCCTCTTCAGTGTCAGGTAAAGGGTGTCCCCCTTTCTTCATGAGAAATTCCACCTTTTGTTCTAATGTCGATAACCGTTCACTCGCTTTTTTCTTGCTTCTATCACGGCTTCTGTAAGTGGCAATGTCCGCTGCAAACCCATCTCTCCACGGGGTATCCGCTCCAAAGCCTCGTGTTCGTCCCCACTTTTCGGGGTTCCCGAGTGCCCTCGTCAGCTCGTCGTTCTCTCTATCGGGAACAAAAGTTCCTTTTCGAACAGCTTCTATTGCCTTCTCTAGCTCTGCTACGACTGTTGTTATTTTTTCCGACCATGGTCCCTGAGAAACAATCATCCCAGTCTCAGGATCCAACGTTGCCCCATGCGCGAACAACCAGAACTTGGACCTATCGGGCCAGTCATGTGTCTGTGGAATGATACCTCTTTTCACAAGCGCATTTTCATAGCTTCGCCACCTAGGCAGGGCAGTCTTGTAGCCACCTGACCCCAAAATATGGTGATATTGCTTCTTCTTCGCATTCGCCGAATTTTTGGCCGATCGGGATGCAAAGACACCCGATTTCTTGTACGCCTTAAAATCATCCCAAGCGTCTCTTATCTTCACTAGGTTCCCAGTGAAAACTGGATCTTCTTTCTGATATTTCTTCCACAGTTCTTTCTTCCACCTCTGGAATTGTGTGGCCATCTTCTTCAAAGCCCACTTCTCGACTTTCTTCTTCTTATCTTCCGCTACGCTGAAATTTAGCCATAGCGTTTCGCAAAGAATTTTTTTCAATCTTTCATCGACATAACTAGCTCCAACGTTGGCCCCGGTCTTCGGCTTATTCCATTCTATTAAGTTGATCGGGACCAGATCTCTTACAATAACTCCGCACTGATTTACGAGCTTGCGATAAGTTTCTGGGGGCTGGAGTGGTTTGCCATCAGCAGCAACTGTATCGATCGGGAAGATTACGGTATCTTTCAACCTTGCGGCCGGGCCTCGTTTCGACTTTGTCTCAGTACTTGCGCTAGCTGTTCCGGAGGGCGCCTAAATGGGAAAATAATGATTCGTTAGTAAGTGCAATACAAATTAATTGTTGCGTGAACAGTGACTTGAGATATACATTCGCAGAGTTTGTTCTGGAGGGCACTTCTTCATCCTCGACGTTGTCGTCGTCATCATCTACTACATCTTCTATATTCTCATCTCCGTCACCGGAATCGTTCAAAAATTGATTGCTAAACGCCTGTCCATCGTCGTCATCACGATATATGGCCGTTGCATTATTAAAAATCATCTCGAGCATGTATCTTCCCTTCTCCGCCTCACCCATTCCCGCGAGCTGATCGGCGTGCGGATCATGTGCAGGTTCTTGGGGATCCATAGCTCAACACCTGCTAGTAAAATTTATAAAATGAAGAACACTTAGAGAAATTTTCATCGGGCACTTGGCGAAATTATTTCATCGGACAGTAATAAAATAATAGTTCTGGACATATTAATGAAATAATAGTTCTGGACACACCAAGAGTTACATAGCTCGGGTTGATTTTTTTAACCCTAATACATCACGATCGAATAATATCACTTATACATAGTCTCGTGACATCTCTGAAAATAATTAACTCCGACCGGGTCCTAAGCCGCGGGGTGCTGAGTCACGGGTGCTACGCATCCATAGATAAGGAACCCTCATAGGGTCATAGCTCACGTGGTAAGGAACCCTCCGAATAATCGACCAACTGCTGCTATACTGCCTATACTGCCTATCGAGCAAGTACATGTAGCGACGGACGTGCTCGTCCTCCTCCCTGATACGCTGTTGTACCACCTCCTCAGGGGCCGGCTCTCTCCGCACCGAGCGTGGCCCACGCGATGGCCACCAAAGAATATCCGGGTCGACCACGTCACCCGGATTTCTCACCAAGCCGCGTGCCCCGGTACTAAGGAGCTCCCAATGCCAGCCTGGCGGGGCCCAGTCCCGGACATCCCCCGGCGGGTCCAACAAAGACATGAACTAAAAACATGCCCGGACTAAGTAAATATTCCATAATTAAGTAAAATACCTTAGTGTTTCTAACTTAGTAAAAAATAGTAAATTGAGAAATATAACAGAAATAAGATGAAAGTTAAACAGGAACAATATGGTAACTTAGTGAAAAAATTTAACTTACTGAAATTATATATATATTCTAACTTTCTGAAATTTTCTAACACTAACTTAGTGAAATATTCTAACACAACATTCTAACAGAAAAATTCTAACACTAAACAAAATTGTAAAAACAAAATAAAGCACTAGAAAAATCTAACACTAACTCTAAAAATTTCTAACACTAAATTCTAACACTAGCACTAATAACTCTAAAAAAATCTAACACTAAATCTAAAAATTTCTAACACTAACACTAACTCTAAAAACAATCTAACACTAAATCTAAAAATTTCTAACACTAACTCTAAAAATTCTAACAGTAAAACAAAATTGAAAAAAAACAAAATAAAGCACTAAAAAAAATCTAACACTAACTCTAAAAATTTCTAACACTAAATTCTAACACTAACACTAATAACTCTAAAAAAATCTAACACTAATTAAATCTAAAAATTTCTAACACTAACACTAACTCTAAAAACAATCTAACACTAAACAATCTAACTAATAACTCTAAAAAAACTCTAACACTAAAACAAAATTGAAAAAAAAAGAAATAAAACTTAATTACCGTACGTGGCCGGCGACGGGGCGACGGCGATCGAGGGGCGAGAGGCGGGGCGGCGGAGGCGGAGGCGAGACGGACGCGCGACGGAGGCGGACGGAGGCGGACGGCGCGACGGCGCGACGGAGGCGGACGGCGCGACGGAGGCGGACGGACGGCGACCGCGGAGGCGACGGACGCGGGGCCGCGCGGGGGATCGACGGCGACGGCGACGGACGCGGGGCCGCGCGGAGGCAGACGGCGACGGAGGCGCGGCGGACCGAGGACGCGGAGGCAGACGGCGACGGCGACGAGGCGGACGGACGGCGACGAGGCGGAGCGCGCAGGGCTTCGCCGTAGCTAGGTAGAGGAGAAGACGCGCGAAAGAAATGACCCCAAAATTTCACAAGTCTGGAGATATCGAACCACTACAGGCCTTTAGCACCGGTTTGTGTTAGCAACCGGTGCGAAAGGGTCTTTAGCACCGGTTGCTAACACAAACCGGTGCTAAAGGCCTGTAGTTGGGGCCACACCCAGACTGCGCGCCCACTACAGGCCTTTAGCACCGGTTTGTGTTAGCAACCGGTGCTAAAGGTCTTAATACAAACCGCTCGCCTCCCGCGCGCGGCGGTTTTATTGCTACAGTGCGCGATCGCGAGTCTCTGTTTCTTCTCTTCTTCCTCTGTCTTTTCTTCTTTCTCTCTTGATCTTCTTCCACTAAGCACCATGGCTCAAGTTACTAAGAGATATGATGTGGCCACACCATGCGGCAAAAGTCTCGACGTGTTCTACACCAACAATTGCGAGGCGCTCCCCGATGCTCTTGGGTATTTGACCAATCTGTATTTCTCCTCTCCCGAAGAACACCGGTTTTTCGGGCTTGATTTAGAGTATACGGCGGATAAACGGAATGTTGCAGTCATCCAGATTGCATTCAAGGAGGCCGTTTTGGTCTTCCAATGGTCAAGGTAACGCACACGTACAATCTTGCATCTTCGATTTGTTTGTTGCATGTGAAGAATACATGTGTTGCAATATATCTAACACGTACACGTATCAAATTTTTGTTGTTGCAGTAGTTCAAAGCATTCTCCGGCACTTGTTGATTTTCTTGTCAACAAGGGGTATGACTTTTGCAGCGTTGACAACACGCAAGACCGTCCGAAGTTGATGCGCTTGGGTATTGTGATACCTGAAGATCACTACATTGATCTTCAGGATCTTATCCATTTTGCTGATTTGAACAGGCCGAAGACCGGGATGGCTCTCATGGCAACTTACTTCATCCACGAGGGCTACGAAACCATGAAGACTGATTTTCCCTCGGAGAATCACTGGTTGTGGGAGAAGAACCCACTGGACTGGACCAACATCACGTATGCAGCCATAGATGCATACGTCTCCTACGAGTTGTTCCGCTTCTACTCGACGGATCCATAGATGTTGTTTGTGTACCGCATCTTGTGTTCGATATATGCATGTAATGGATATATTAGTATGTAATGGATATATTATCATGTAATGTATATATTATTATGTAATGGATATTATTTCTATATTAATTCCTAGCTATACTATTTCTATATTATGTCAAACACACATTTCAAAACAAACAAACAAAAACACATCAAGAAAACAAAACAGAAAAACTACTATTTCTGTCTATGTGATCACTTACCCCAGGCGCACTTTACACAAAATGCGCCTGCGGTAAATATCTTATCCCAGGCGCATTTCTTTACTGTGCGCCTGCGGTAAATTTACCCTAGGCGCATTTTGCTGTTTATGCGCCTGTGGTAAGTTAGGGTGGGTAATGAGTAAGGCAACGAGAAGTGAGAGCGCAAGTGATACATCGAGCATATATATCGTGGATACATATATATAGATTGATTTAGAGAGATACCATACAGATTGATTTAGCGATCGCAGTGTCGCCGGAATACAAATTCTTTTATTAAAAAGGGAAAACAGACGAACACTACTCCTCGCCGTCGTCGTCGGGGAACTCGTCGGTGACCTCCTCCGGGTCATCATCGTCGCCGAACTCGTCGGTGACCTCCTCGTCATCATCGGAGGTGCATGATGGTATGTCCGAGATAGGCCCCCACCTCGGATCGTCGGAGGCCCAGACTTCGCCGGCGCGGTCGGCCCGACGAAGCTCTTGCAGCGCCCTCGTCCTCGCCTCCCGAGCCGCATCTAACGCGAGGTGGCGTTCGAGGCGGCGCTCCGCCCGCTGACCCGCGCGGGTCTGCCAGAGCTCCTCGTCGGCGCTCTCCTCCCCCGGGTTGTTCCGGTAATACTCGCGGACGACGCGGTCTTCCCTGGCGTCGACTAGGCCCTGAAACGCGCGGTGGCGGAGGTGGAGGTGGTCGGCGGCAGTGATGATCTGTGGCTTCGTCGCCCTGGCCTCCGCTTCCCAGACTGTGTGGCAGTCGTTGAAGTTCATCAGCGACCGCGGGCGGTTGAGGCGCCAGGCCGCCGCGTCCCAGGCGCGGGCTGCCTCTGCCGCCGTCGCAAAGGTGCCGAGGGGGATGCGGTCGTCCCCCCAACGGATATCTGCGCTGAACATTCCGTTCTGCCGTGCTCGGACGCCGCGGAAACCGGTGGTGCTGTTCCTCCTCGGAGGCATGGTGGAAGCGCGACGGTGCAGAGGGATGGAGAAGAAGCGCTCGAGGCGCGACAGTGGCTACTGTGTGCATATATAGGGTCCTCTGGCTCACAAAGTGTTGAGCTAGGGTTTTGATCCAACGGTTAAGAAACATCTCATCCAACGGCTCACAACAGTTCGAAAGAAACACACCGTAGCCCTGATCGAACGGCTCACAACAGCTGGAAAGAAACACACCCCGGATCCAACGACTCACAAGCGGTTGAAACAAACACACGATCCGTGTAATTCTATCTGATTGGTCCAAACGAAACCCTAACCCATTTAGTCCCGGTTGGTGTCCCCAGCTAGGAACATCTTCATCATTTAACTGAATGCTAGGATCATCTTTGACTTTGAAGGGAGGAATTTCATCAAATTTAATGTAATCTGATCACTTACCCCAGGCGCACATTGCACACTATGCGCCTGTGGTATAGCTCTTAGCCCAGGCGCATATTTTGTCTATGCGCCTGCACTAATGTTACCCCAGGCGCATATTGTAGTCTATGCGCCTGTGGTAAGTTAGGGTGGGTAATGAGGGCAACGAGAAGTGAGAGCGCAAGTGATACATCGAGCATATATATCGTGGATACATATATATAGATTGATTTAGCGAGATACCATACATGTAGATTGATTTAGCGATTGGTATACTAGCCCGCTGGTACTTTGTTTCTCACTTTTAAAAAGTACATACATATATCGCGAGTATTTCCCTCTGTCAACTTTTCATCACAATCTTATGCTTGCCTTTCTTGGTTGATGTTGAATACGTGACTGCCATACCGTGACTTCTTCTGTCTGCCTCTTGGTACCGGTTGCGGTTAATAACCGGTGCTAAAGGGTCTTTAGCACCGGTTGTTAACGGCGAACCGGTTGTTAACGGCAACCGGTGCGAAAGGGTCTTTAGCACCGGTTGTTAACGGCAACCGGTCCTAAAGGCCTGTACAGGGGGGGCGCACATTTCTTTTTCTTCTTATTTCTGTTTCCAAAGGGGGGTGTAGAACAAAACAAACGGTATCGCCATCATACAGCCCAACCGTGGCTACTGGGTGCATATATGCATACCAAATGCACGGCTAGACGTATGATGGCGAATCCGGATGTTTTGTATTTGCTCGATGAACTGAATATATGATGTATCAAACCTTAAAGGGTGGTGTAGAACAAAACAAACGGTATCGCCGTCATACAACCCAACCGTGGCTAGCTACTGGGTGCATATATGCATACCAAATGCACGGCTGGACGTATGACGGCGAATCCGGATGTTTTGTATTTGCTCGATGAACTGAGTATATGATGTATCAAACCTTAAGGGGGGTGTGGAACAAAACAGACGGTATCGCCATCATACAGCCCGACCGTGGCTACTGGGTGCATATATGCATACCAAATGCACGGCCGGACGTATGATGGCGAATCTGGATGTTTTGTATTTGCTCGATGAACTGAGTATATGATGTATCAAACCTTAAAGGAGGGTGTAGAACAAAACAAACGGTATCGCCAGTATACAACCCCGCAGTGGCTACTGAGTGCATATATGCATACCAAATGCACCGCGGGGCGTATGCTGGCGAATCCGGATGTTTTGTATTTGGGAGAGATGAACTGAACGGTGTATGAAGCTGGGCTATATATACGGTCCTCTGGCTCACAAAGTGTTGAGCTAGGGTTTTGATCCAACGGTTAAGAAACATCTCATCCAACGGCTCACAACAGCTCGAAAGAAACACACCGTAGCCCTGATCGAACGGCTCACAACAGCTGGAAAGAAACACACCCCGGATCCAACGACTCACAAGCGGTTGAAACAAACACACGATCCGTGTGATTCTATCTGATTGGTCCAAACGAAACCCTAACCCATTTAGTCCCGGTTGGTGTCCCCAACCGGTACTAAAGGGACGATCCGTTTCTATTTTTCTTCTTGCCTTTATTAAAGGGACGATCCGTTTCTATTTTTCTTCTTGCCTTTCTTCTGATTGCGCCGTAACCATGGAACATCTTCATCATTTAACTGAATGCTAGGATCATCTTTGACTTTGAGGGGAGGAATTTCATCAAATTTAATGTAATCTTCTGACATGTCTGTCTTGTCCTCGACTCCCACGATGTTTCTTTTCCCTGAAAGAACTATGTGGCGCCTTGGCTCATCGTCTGATGTATTCGTTTCCTTATCTTTTGTTTTTCTCGGTCTGCTAGACATGTCCTTCACATAGAAAACCTGAGCCACATCATTGGCTAGGACGAATTGATCATTGCCGTACCCAAGATTCTTCTGATCCACTGTTGTCATTCCGTACTTCGGGTCTACCTTCACGCCTGACAGGTTGAACCATTTGCACCAGAACAAAGGGACCTTAAAGGAAGGTCCGTAGTCAAGTTCCCATATCTGCTCTATGTAACCATAGTATGTGACCCTTTGCCCGTTGTCGTCTTTTGCATCAAACCGGACGCCACTGTTTTGGTTGGTGCTCTTTTTATCTTGTTCTGCCGTGTAAAATATGTTACCATTTATCTCGTACCCTTTAAAGGTCAATACAGTCGAAGATGGTTGCTTGGCCAACAAGTATAGCTCATCTTCAACAATGTTGTCATTAATCAGACGTCTTTGCAACCAACCTCCGAAAGTCTTCGCGTGTTCTTTAGCAATGAAATCTTCAGGTTGCTCCGGATATTCCGAGCGTAAAATATCCGTGTGTTCCTGGATATATGGAGCCGCCAACCTGGAATTAACTAGAACTGTGTAGTGTGCTTGACTGAAAGATTGCTCGTCCATACATGTTGTTGATTTCTTTCCTAGTGTGCCTTTTCCACGCAGTCTCCCCTCATGGCGCGACTGAGGAACCCCGATCGGGTTCAGGTCAGGAATAAAGTCAACACAAAACTCAATGACCTCCTCTGTTCCATAGCCCTTGACCATGCTTCCTTCTGGTCTAGCACGGTTTCTAACATAATTTTTCAAGACTCCCATGAACCTCTCAAAGGGGAACATATTGTGTAAGAATACAGGACCGAGAACGGAAATCTCTTGGACTAGGTGAACTATGAGGTGCGTCATAATATTGAAAAAGGTTGGTGGGAACACCAACTCGAAGCTGACAAGACATTGGACCACGTCCTTCTGTAAACTTGGTAGAGTTGCTGGATCGATTGCCTTCTGAGAAATTGCATTGAGGAATGCACATAGCTTCACAATGGGTACTCGCACGTTTTCTGGCAGAAGTCCCCTCAATGCAATCGGAAGTAACTGGGTCATGATCACGTGGCAGTCATGAGACTTAAGGTTTTGGAACTTTTTCTCTTCCAGGTTTAGTAATCCTTTTATGTTCGACGAGTAGCCAGACGGGACCTTGATACTACTCAGGACTTGGAAAAAGATCTCCTTCTCTTCCTTGGTAAGAGCGTAGCTGGCAGGACCTTTGAAATTCTCTGGATTCATCAGGTCGTCTCGTTCGTGCATACGTTGGTGGTGCAGCCGTGCTTTTGGTGTATCTCTCGACTTCTTCCCATACACGCCCAATAAGTTTAGCAGGTTCACGCAAATATTTTTCGTCACGTGCATCACGTCGATCGCAGAGCGAACCTCTAGGAATTTCCAATAGGGTAGTTCCCAGAATATAGATTTCTTCTTCCACATGGCTACGTGGTTGTCGGCGTCATTTGGAACAGATTGTGCGCCAGGACCCTTTCCAAAGATTACTTTTATATCTTTGACCATGTCATATATATCAGTACCTTTAGGGAGGGTTGGCTTCCTCCGTGTATCTGCCTCGCCTTTGAAATGCTTTCCTTTCTTTCTTACGGGATGCCTGTCTGGAAGAAATCGACGATGCCCCGGGTACACATTCTTGCCTATATGTATACTTTCTGTCTCGCCTAAACAGTGTGTGCATGCGCTGTATCCCTTGTTTGACTGTCCTGAGATGTTACTAAGAGCGGGCCAATCATTGATGGTAACAAACAGCAACCCTCGTAGGTCAAATTCCTCTTGTTTGTACTCGTCCCACACACGTACACCTTCGTCAGCCCACAACTCTAAAAGTTCATCAACCAGTGGCCTCAGGTACACATCAATGTTGTTGCCGGGTTGCGACGGGCCTGGGATAAGCACTGGCATCATAATGAACTTACGCTTCATGCATAACCAAGGAGGAAGGTTATAGATACATAGAGTCACGGGCCAGGTGCTATGACTGCTACTCTGCTCCCCAAATGGATTCAGGCCATCTGTACTCAGACCAAACCTTAAGTTTCTTGCGTCACGTGCAAAGTCCTCGTACTTATCGTCGATGTTTCTCCACTGCGACCCATCAGCGGGGTGTCTCAGCATATCGTCTTCCTTACGGTCTTCTTTGTGCCATCGCAACAACTTGGCATGCTCTTTGTTTCGGAACAAACGTTTCAACCGTGGTATTATAGGAGCATGCCACATCACCTTGGCAGGAACCCTCTTCCTGGGGCGATCGTCGCCCTCAACATCACCAGGGTCATCTCGCCTGATCTTATACCGAAATGCACCGCATACCGGGCAGGCATTTAAATTCTCGTGCTGGCCGCGGTAGAGGATGCAGTCATTGATGCATGCATGTATCTTATGCACTTCCAATCCTAGAGGGCAGACAACCTTCTTTGCTTCGTATGTACTGCAGGGCAGCACGTTATTTCTTGGAAGCATCTTCTTCATTATTTTCAGCAGCTTTTCAAATCCCTTGTCAGATAATCCATTCTCTGCCTTCCATTGCAGCAATTCAAGGGTGGTGCCCAGTTTTTTCTGGCCATCTTCGCAAGTTGGGTACAACAATTTTTTGTGGTCTTCTAACATGCGCTCCAACTTCAACCTCTCGTTTTCACTTGCGCAGTTTATCTGTTCTTCACGAATGACCTGACGAAGATCATCATCAGACTCATCAACAATGTCCTCAAGTTCAGGCCCGTCTTCCCCCATTTCAGTATCACCGTGTTCATCGAACATATGATAATTATCATTATCCTCTTCTTCATCATTGTCTTCCATTATAACCCCTCTTTCTCCGTGCTTGGTCCAACAAAAATAACTGGGCATGAAGCCTTCTTGCAACAGGTGGGTGTGTATGGTTCTTGTGCTAGGGAAATTCCTCTTATTCTGGCATTTTTTACATGGACAAAAAATAAATCCATTCTGCCTGTTTTTCTCAGCCACATTGAGAAAACTATGCATGCCATTAAGGAATTCGGGACGACGTCGATCACTGTACATCCATTGTCGGTTCATCTGCATTATATAAATTTATCAACAACCATTATGTTATGCTAAATCATCATGACTAAATTAATTAATTAATACAAAAAGTTCATCACACGTTAATACCAAACTAGCGTATAGTGACCATACATATATATATATAGTTCTCAGAAAAATACACACTGAAACCATCCATAAAAACTCTCTCTAATTAATGCATTTAAAAACAACAACAAATGCGATCAAAATCGCAACAAAGGTAACAATTGACCCGACGACATAATGATACCAAGCCTCTTTACTAATTGCATATTTCCTAATCTTTCTAATCTTCAGGCGCATTGTGTCCATCTCGCTCTTGTGACCATCGACGACACCGGCAAGAACCTTTTCCAAGGTCATCTTCTCTCTTTCAGTTTTTTCCAACTTTCTTCAGTTTTTTTCAATCTTTCTTTCAAGCCAATATTTTCTTGTTCAACTAAGTATAACTTCTCAACAATAGGGTCGATTGGCATTTCCGGTTCCACTACCTCCTATATAAAAATATCTATGTCAAGTTGGTCGGCGTAAGTAATTGTCGTATAATCAGGAAATGAAAATATGTAGTGAAAAAAGATAATATACCACATCCGAATCATAGACTGGACGAGGGCCAACAGGGACGGATATCAAAACCATGGCTCTAGAAAATTATATACAAGTAAATACGTAAATCATACAAATCAAAATTTGTTTTGGTAAATAAAAACAATATGCTCACCAAGGTTGTGTCGGTGATGGGGCGATCGACGGTAGTGAGGAAGGGGACAAGGCGCGCGACACTAAAAAAAGCACAAATCATAATTAATTTTGAGCTCAAATTGCATCAATTTGTATACATAACAAAATGAATAACAAATTCTAGCTTAGCTAGGCATTTCATCAAACACCTAGCTAGCACAACAAAAATGAAATGAGCAAGAAAACGAGCAAAACCTGCAATGCCGGAAGAGGGAACGTTGATGCTAACCGTAGAACCGATGGGTACCAACAATCTTGACAAATGGTGGAGAAAATGGGGATGGATTAGACCTCACAAGAGGAAGAAGAGAGCAAAAATGGAGTTGAGCTCGAGCTGGAAAAAATGAGCTGAGCTCGGGGTGGTATGTAGTGTTTAGGGGAGGGCTTTAGGACCGGTTTGTGTTACAAACCGGTTCTAAAGGATATGACAGCGGGACCCGCAATGGCTGCAAAAAATGAGAAAACCTGTAGAACCGGTTTGTGATACAACCCGGTTCTGAAGGGTCTGTCCCATGGGCCCCCTCCATGCAGCAAATAGCCCGCAAGGCCTTTAGGACCGGTTTGTGTTACAAACCGGTCCTAAAGGCCTTGCGGCCATTTTGCTGCGTGGGTGGGGCCCAGGGACAGACCCTTCTGAACCGGTTTGTATCACATCCGGTTCCATTGTGCTTTGCTCAATGCCCTGTTTTCTACTAGTGGCAGCGGCTCTAGGCTTCCACCGTCGTACTCCCCGTGTCGGAGACGGCGTCCACGAACGTACGGGAGACGTTCGTCAACGGCGCGTCCATCAACTCGAGCGCGTTCTACGCCGGCGGCCACGACTGGCGGGTCAAGTGCTACCCGGACGGCCTCCTGTCGGAGAACAAGGGTGTCAGGACCAAGTCCAGTCTTCAGTTAAGATCAATTCTTCAGTAACAGCAACTTAGCGCTTCGTGCCTGGACGCGACGCTCCGAACCGTCGATTGTCAATCCAACGGTTCTCCGCTAGTCACGAGTTCCTGTTTGAATCCCGACAATAGTACTCTTTACAGCTCAGCTGCTGCTCCTACCTGCCACTCCCTATTTGTACCTTGATTCGGAGAGGAGAAACTATTTCTTGTGTTAGGCCCTGTTTGTTAGGAGAGTTTTCTAGGGAAATAGCTGGGATAATCCGCTAGTGTATTGGGTGAAACCCCTGCTATCACCCAATCCCCTCAATTCCACTCCCAACCCTCTTTCCTTTCAATCCCCTTCCCAAACTCTGGCTAGTAGTTCTTGCTCGGGCACAGAGCGACGCCAACAGCATCCCATGGACGCCGGCAAGGAATGCCTCCTTTGTGTTCATAGGCTCCGAGGAAAGCGACCTCCTAGGCGGGGCGAGCATATCTGGGCTCGAGATCGAGAGGTAGATGGTGGCGTTATGGCATGGCCAAGGCGACGGAGTCGGCGCCGGGGAGAAGAAGATAGGAGAGGAGGCCTTGAGGGGAGGAGTGGAGAAGGATGACGGCGAGCCGGGCTGTTGACGGAGGCGAAAGCTCCGGATAGCAGGCGAAGGCTACTGCGGCGGCGGCCTCATGTGTTCCGCGTCGCATGTTCCGCTCGCTCGGGGAAGAAACGCGAGGTCTGGGTCGTGGTTTAGCGATACACATGGTTTCCAGTTTGTCTCGTGTTTTACCGGGGATAGTTGGGGATAAAACACGTCAAAAACTCTAGTACCAAACGATATTTTCGGGGCATCCGTAGATTCAGGGTTTGGTGGGGATAACCCCGCCTAATCCCCGGAATTACTCCAGTAACAAACGAGGCCTTAGGGTTTCTACTAGGAAAATTACCCGTGTATTGCAATAGATCTAGGTTAAATGTGGTAATAATTGCTGAAAGAGTTGTCTCACGGTTTGAAATATCATGAGTTATCTCTTGTCTCTAAAAATACCTATGAAATAAATAAATAAATAAATAAATATTCACCACTTACTTTAATCTAGTTTTTCATACAAAAACTTACGACTTTACAGCAAAACTATTAATATTAAATTTGGTAAATTACATTGAACGATATCAAATTTAATTTTTTTATTTCATTAAATAATTTTAGAAAAAAGCCAAACACTTGCAAATTCACATAAATTGATATATAATGATATAAAGTGGAAAAGACTAACACGTGTTAGATACATCCACTTTTGTCATATACATCCACTTTTGTCAAACTTTGTGTTAGATACATCCACTTTTATCAAACTTTGTGACATTTAATTCCGGACGGAGGGAGTATTATTATCATTATTTTTCTTTTTGAATATGTCCTCCGAGTCCAAATTATTGACACGGGTACAATATTCTGGTACAATATGCCATTCTCTCGCATCACTAGCACCCTCCCTTCTATTGCGTCCCTGCCCAGCAGCTCTATTACTAATCGTCGTGCCGTCGTGTGGTTTTCCATCTGCTTAGAGGACAATACTCGGCACCGAAAGCCATGGCGCCTGGTGTGGGAAGGCTCGTCGTGGTGTCCCGGCATGGAGAAGGCGGCCATGGCGCCCGTTGTGTGTAGCGGTATAGCAGTGTGCCGACGCGGCGCTGACGAGCACGGCGCCTCATGTGGATAGTGGCGGAGCACCGTCGCGGGTCGTGACCCGTGCAACAGCGGAGCGTGCCAGCGCGACAGTCCTGGGGCGGACTGACACCTTCATCGATGACAACCTCCATTCAATCTAGCACATCAACTCATCAAGCAGTGATTAACCGTCCGGAAGACCTTCTGCCATGTCTCAAAACTGTAAGTATGGCTATGTTTTGCAATTTCTTCTGGACGTTCACAAGGTGTTCGATCATTTGCCTTCGAGGGCCTGAAGGTCCAGATGCATGGAACATGTGCACCTTATCGTGCTAGCTAGTAGTGTCCTTCATACCTTTTTTTTTTTAAAAGGGATACCCAGTCTCTGCATCTGGTTGATGCATACGGCTTTTATTGAAATGAAATCATTCAAATATAGCTTACAATCCAAACGCACTCACATAGAAACTCAACAGAACCTATAGAGGTAACAACCGAATTACAGCAAATAAACTCGGTGAAATCAAAATATCTAACTCCATCCTCATGAGACTATCCATGTCCAAGACGTTTGCTAAGCAACCAGCCACCCTTGCTGAAGCTCCAGTTTTAGACAATCCGATGATACGGCATACGCTTGGTGTTGCGAAGTTGTTGGCCAATTTGTCCAGCCAACACCGGTGATGATTAATTTAGGAATACCAGAGACGATAATCACTTTTTGATGCCGAACTATAAATCTGCCTAGTGCAGTTGCGTATGTATGAGAAGATTTGAGAAATCTCACAAATCTGACCAATTTGGATGGACTCTCTGTCTGACAAATCCGGTGGGAACTGGGAGCCGACATTGTCGGTGAAGATTGCCTCAGCGACGGCCCAGGTGCCAAAGTCTATCGCCTTGGGGTCCATGATGAGGTGCAGAGCCACAACTTGGCAATCAAGTTGATCTTGCACCTCTCTGCCGTTTTCGTGGATTCGTGGTTCATGAAGTCGGCCATGATGTGCTCGGAGACGCCATGCAGGCCGATCCATCATCTTCCGCGACATGGAGTAGTGGTGGCCCTGGAGGTCTAGCTTGACGTGGATGGTAGTAGGTGATGTTGAGGATGGCGAGCAGGCGTGCGCAGGAAGGAGCGGAAGGCGCCGGAGGCTTGTCGGACTCAGTGGAGGAATTGGCGAGGGAGGACGCCGGCGAGCCAGCGATGCATGCCATGGTGGGAATGTCTGGATGTCAACAGACTGGTAGCATAAGAGCATGTCTAACAGACCCCCTAAGTTTTCGCCCCCTAAAACGCGTGTAGAGGGCCCTGTATACGCATTTCGCCGGCCAAAAACTCGTGCGAGCTAGCAGACCCCCTACCCCGCCCCGTAAAACAGAATATTCTGTTTTACGGGGCGGGGGTAGGGGGTCTGCTAGCTCGCACGAGTTTTTGGCCCCTCACAAAACAGGGTTTTGGACATTTTCATGCATAGCTAAAATGGTTTCTGAACTATTTTGGAGGAAAGCTACCAGGAACCATCAAACTAGAAGTCCCTAACGGTATTGCATTAGATGTTGCAGTTAGGGAGTTCTAATTTGACAGTTCCTAGTATCTTTCTGCAAAATAGTTCAGAAAGCAAGCAGGAACAGGTGAAAAACAAGAATGGCCGACTTTCGGACAAACTTGAGCAAACCAGGCTATGCATGAAATTTCCATTAACCTGTCTTATGAACCTAAATCTTGCTTTGGCATCATTCGCAAAGATTGCTCATATTGGATACATCCTGTGCGATGGATCATATATTATGCCAAGATTCAAAACAATGCCCTATAGTAAAAAAAAAATCATCTCCGGCAGACATCTACGCGGAACCCTTCCTCTGATCTAGCAGCTTCGCTCGGTCCTCGAGGTGCTTGATGCGGAAGATGCACTGCATCATCTCCGGCAGACATCTACGGCATCTCGAAATCGAAGAAAACGGCGCGGCGAGTACTCACCGAGGGGAGGCGGCGGAGATGCAAACGGCGCGGCGAGTCGAGGGGCGCCGAGGTCCGCTGGGGGCCCGGCGAGGGTGCGGCGGTGTCCGGCGGGGGTGCGGTGCCTCGGAGGCGACCGGATCTACGGGGCGGCGGCGGGTCCGCTTGGGGGTGTATTCACCACCTCAGACATGGGTGGCGCGCCGTCGGCGGTTGGAGAGGCTTGCGAGGAGTCCATGGCGGCGAGATCTGGCGACGCGGTGGCCGGGGAGGGCGAGGAGGCGGATTTCCGGCGGCGGCGGCGGCGGTTGGGAGCTTCGCGCGCAGTGGGGGAAAAGGTGAGGGGTTGGACCTCTATATCTTCTCCCGACCCGCACATGTAGGGGTCGAAGGGCCGCCCCCTACCCAAACTTGTAAAAACTCGTCCGGGGTGGTCCATTTACGGGGCGTGCTAGATGGCCGGGTAGAGCCCAAACCCGTATATCGGCGGTTATTATACGGGTTTGGGCCATATAGGGGGTCTGTTAGACATGCTCTAAGAGAACTTGTGTTCAGCTGTACCCAGCGCCCGGTGTTCATCCTTGTGGGGTTCACTTCATATAGAGAAATACAACCTGCACCAACAGGAGTTGTAGCATCCTGCATTACATCGTAGGCTAATCCTTTGTGCGTCTACTTGACCAGCGCGTGCAGCTCCGGTTTGGCGCCTGACTCGGTCTAGCTTCGTTGTGTGTCTAACACAGATCATTGTATATATTGTCTGTATATGACATGGAATTGTATTACATACATGGTCTATCTAAATTCACAACCAATGCACATTGCCCTTGGTATCAGCAAGCGAGTGTAAGTACCGACCCTTCATTAAGTGGAATTTATAATGCATAATCCCTTCGCTCCACAGGATATGTCCAATCAATACTGCCAATACTCTGAATGTAAATATCCGGATTCCGTGGATGCTTGCTAATCGCCTTTCTGAGAGCAGCCTCAAGAGTTTGCCGCCTTTGAACCACCTCCTCTTCTTCAGGTGGCTGCCAACAATAACTGGCCGAACCTATCTTGTTGAAGCCATACATGTAAATATCCACCTTGAATATTTTGAGGCTTCCCAGATTCTCGATCCCAGCAAGTATACCGGCATCATCTTGCTGTGTCCCTGGATCTCCACACTCTATAAGAAGCCTCTCAAGCCTAGGCATAGCCCCTGCCTCGAACATCAAGCATGGCATGTTGTATCTAAAAGAGAACTCCTTGAGATTCATAAACGATGTTCTGTAGACGATGATACCTTCTTCTGGTACATCATTCTCAACAACCAATCTAAGATGCACCAGCGAGGTCAGCACTGTGAGAACCTCCACACCATGCCTCGAGAGGGACATGACTTGCACCTCTAAACTTTTAAGTATGTGCAGTTGCACAATCCAATCTGGGACAGTGGAGAAGCGGAAGCCCACAACATGGAGTCTCCGGAGATGGCGAGGAGGTGGTGACCAATGAGCTAGGATATCTTCATCCAAAGACTTACCGATGATATTTAGAGACCGAAGGTTGCAGACACCGAGCTTGCTCATGCAGGAGAGCAGAGAATCAGCAGTGTTTCTTCCTACGCAAGATGGATAATATAGATTCAGTTCTCTTAGATTGGCCATCTCGCCGAGACCCTCGATGTTCTCCACATCATTGACAGATATTCTTGGAGTACCTAATGTACGGAGGGCTCTCAGCCTGCTGATCCCACCAATCAGCTGCACAGTCTCAGGAACAATCAGATGTTGCAGCGTCAAGGGCAACTCGCAAACATCTAGCCGGAAAAAATGCTCTGTTTCTGTGTCAAGTATCTCCAGTGTCTGCAAATGTTGTGATTTTCTCAACTGCTTTATCATCTTCTCACAGTCAATTCCCCTGATCTTCAAATATCTCAGTTGGTAAAATATGCATGTGGAAGATAGATCATCGGCCTTCTTAACCTTGGACTTGTGAGCATCAATATGCAGAACTCGCAGGAGTTGGAACTTTGAGAGAGAAGGCATACATTGAACAGGTCCCCAAAAGTTGAATGATCTAACTTGGGTGAGTACCATGTTTCCCATCAAGAGATTGCGTTCTGAATTTCCAGCTTGGAGGGATAGCCGCCGAACTGGCAAAGAACCTCTCTTGTTATACAGATCATTAATTACAGTGAGGAAATTTTCTTCGGCGGACTTCAGTATGATAAATTCAAGCATTAGATCATGTACTCGGCAAGATAAGATCTGCCCACAGTCATCAAAATCAGCTACTTGTATCATATTTCTGTTGATGAGCTCACTGAAGTAGCTTTCTGCAATCTCCTCCGGGTCATAACCATGCACCTCAGTAACAATACCCTCGGCTATCCATCTCTTCACCAGATCATCCTTACTTATTCTGGTATCTTCTGGAAATATACCGAGATAGAGCATACACGTCTTAAGGTCCGCGGGTAAATCACTATAGCCAAGATCCAGCACATGTCTCATCCATTCTAAAGCAGGGTTTCCTTCCAGCTGCAAACCTAAATAGTTTCTTATCTTCTCCCAGAATTCCTTTGAGTTTACCTCTTGATGGCTAGCCAAAATGCTAGCTACACTAAGAATGGCTAAGGGCACACCTCCACATTTCCTTAAAATCTCATCGGAAACACATTTTATTTGATCGGGACAAGCATCTTCACTGTAAAAAATTCTTCTGTGAAATAATCTCCTTGAGTCAACATCACTAAGAGGTTTTATCCTGTACCTATGGCCATGAAAAGAAGAACAGCATGCCTGAGCTATATCTTCAATACGTGTAGTTGTTATAACTCTGCTACCACAATTATTCTCCACAAACAAACATTTGATAATGTTCCATGCTTCCATTGTCCACAAATCATCAATCACAATAAGGTATCTGCCAACCACATAATGGACTTGTCATTACAACAATACATGTAAATATGTTGTAGAATACTTATCTAGCTAATTTTTGTCCTAAAAACCGCAAAGTATGTAATGCAAAATACTATCGCGTAATTAGAGAGTTGACAGAAATTAGAGGAAAAACACCATCATTTTGTGGGGGGCTTAACATGATCTACATCATCCACCATTGTTTTGGACTAAAGACAGAGTATATATAACAAACCAGATATGAATAAGTAATAACAAAGATGACAGTTAATCTTCCGTTTATCTACCTTTGAGCACATACATACGGGTAAGTGAAGTTGGCTGAGATGTAAAGAAACAGCTTATCCAGTTACTCATGAGAGCATACCTTTTGCCTTGCAGATGTTTCCTGAGTTTATCGATGAGTCGGCACTCATCATACTGAGCATGAGGCATCCGGCCACAAATTCCTGAGTATATATCGGACAATACGTTGAACATGTTGGGATTCCGAGACACCGATACAAAAGCCTTGCGCTCAAATTGACTCTTCATCGCAGCATAAACCTGGTTGGCCAGAGTTGTCTTCCCCATTCCTCCAGATCCAACAACAGCAGTCACTTTGAGCCGTTGCACCTCTTCCTCTGTTCCTAGTAGCTCGACGAGCTTCTTCTTCTGGCCATCTATGCCAACAAGGCCGTCCGCCTCCGCGTAGAGCGCCTGCACACGAGGGTCAACAGCCACGAGGCCCCGAGGAGTCTCGTCAAGCTTACCACTGTACCTGTCGTGGCGTTGGCTCGTTTCCACGGCCCGAGCCTTGAGCTCTTGGATCCGGCCGGCGATTCTGTAGCGCGCCTGAAGATTCTTGAGACCGCTCAGAAGCCCGCCGCCGCCGCTATCGATCTCGTCGGTGAAGATGTCGATGCAGTCCTCCATGTCGTAGGAGAGCTCGCGCACCTTGTCACGCCAGTCTCTCTGCTGCTCGTCGAGCTGCGTCATCCGGGCTAGCTTCAGCAGCAGGGCGTTCATGCTGCTCATCTCCTCCCTCAGGGAGGCGATCTCCTTTTTGGCTCCTCTGGACAGCTTGTATCTCCTCTCCAGCAGTGCGGCGAGCTTCGGGAGCAGCGATCTCATGGCACCGGTCAGAGCGCTGGGCCGCTGGCCATCACCCCCTCCATCGCTTCACCACACTTGAACAGAGCAGACGATCAGCCTAAGTGGCATGCGCGGTTGAGCACTGACGCAGCAGTACATAAGCAGTTTCCGCGTAGCATCGAAATGGGCAAGAGGACGTTTACCCGAGACTTTGCCCGGTCGTCACGCTGCTGTAGCTTTCATTTTCATACGAGAATCTTTGACCATTTCTGGTCTGGAATGAACTTGCATACTACTGGCACCCACTACTGCACAAAGTAGTTGGTGTTCCACACAAAATATATACCTTCGGTAGTCGGTGTATTCTACTAGATCATTTTGCCGAAATTACAACGACAAGACATTAGAGTATCTCAGCCGTTCTCCGCCGGTTGAAGATTTCCATGTGTTAATTTTGCTCGGTGGCTAAGGTGGCTTCTTTTAAGTTTATGCATAAGTCTGGGGAGAAACTGTTAGAAACTCCCTGGAAGACTTCTTTTGTCTTCTACAGTTTTTACTTAATTGATAGGATAAGTTATGACACGTCCGTTATACGCCTGAACGTGACATGTGCGCTTAATAAACTGATATGTATAATACATACAATATGTTTAAATAGAAAATGAGCTAGATATTAAAATAAGATAATATGAAAAGGTCATAGTTATTTTGGAATTATAATAAAAATATATACATTAATCCAGTACATGCCAAAATAATAGAAATGTCATAGTGATTTCAGAATAACAATAAAAATAACTGCTCAAGCTACTATTGCTTTTGCGGACGTCGACATTGCAGATCAGATCGAGCACAAATTCACCAATTGTGTGGCTTAACGGTACACAATTGTTCACCAATTGTGTGATAACGGTACATAAATTTTTGGAGAGCAACATTTTTTTACGACCCCTAGCTAACGACGACGACCCCTAGTTGCTCTGTTGTTGACGACGACGACCCCTATCTGCTCTACTGTTGACGAGTTGCGGTGAGGAACCGGTGGGGACGAGATAGAGTAGGGCGAGGACGAGATGGAGCGGGGCGGAGGTGAGGCCTTCGGGGCCGGGGCGGGGCGGAGCGAGGTTTTCGGGCCCGGGGTTGTCGGGACTCGGAGCGAGGCAGAGCGAGGTCGCCGGGGCGGAGCGGGTCATCGCCGGCGAGACCTTGGAGATGGGCGGGAGCAGGAGCTTGCATATGCGGGGTTGGAGGCTCGGGATCCGACGGAAAAGGGGGAGATCCGGCGACGGAAGGCGGAGCGCGGGCCGCGAACGGCGGCTCGCCCTGGCAGAGAAACGGCGGCGGAGGAGGCCCCTGGGAGCCCTATCGGGTTAGGGACTTGAGGGAGGACGCGGATCTGTTTTTTCCCTCCCTGCTAGTTGACCAGTTCAGGTGTGCTGGGAAAGGTGGGTGGTAATTTCCCGTAAATATTCATAACATGTCTAGTTTGCTATACCCTTTCGCGTGACTACATGAGAAACTTGGAAATCTGATCGGGAGCAGTTTATGCTTCTATGCACAAAACGAGTTTCTCGGTGGGGAAAAGCTACCTAGAAATTGGACGCTTCTTTTTCAGTTTTTGCTTATTTGGACCTATAAGCAACCTAGAAATTGCAGAAGAAGTGTCCCTAAGAGCATCTCCACTTGGCGCCCCCAATTGGCGTCCGGACTGCAGTCTGAACGACTCGTTTAGGCTGTCCGGACGGGAAGCCGCCATTTGGGGGTGCCACTCCCCACTCGCAGACCTAAACAGAAACCCACAAAAAAACTTAAATTTCATTCAAATTTTTAGGATATTTTACACCATTTGAATGAAATTTAAACTAAAAACTTCAATTTAAACAAAGTTTGACGTGTTCACTGGTAGAACACGCCGAGGTCCTCCTCCTTGACGCCGTAGGCGCCGTCGTCACTGCCGTCCTCGCCTAGAGAGGGCGCCCGGTTGCTCGGCCTCGCCTTGTCGTCGTTGGCCGCCCGGGAAAAGCCGTCGTCGCCGTCCAAGTCGATGACGGGCGCGCCGGTCATCTGCGCGTGGTCGACGAAGGACCACGCGCGTCGCGCTCCGGAGGCTTCTTCATCGCCATGATTTTTTTCTTCGGAGCCATGCGTGAGTAGTTCATCCTTGGACTGCGGTTCCGTAGAAGTGTCGAGATGTTTGTCTCTCCTCCTTTTTCTATCATGTTTAGATCTTGTGAGCTGCCTAACATGATTACAATCACTGTTATGTAATTGCTACATGTTTTGTTTGCTCGGATCTGATGAACTATGAAGTTATGATCAGATTATTCATATTTCTTATATGATTTTGATACTTTATTTGTGTTGATGTTCTATTGTGTTCTTGCATGCTTTCCGGTGTGTGTGATTTCTTTGGCCAAGTGATTACATTCATCTCCAAGAAGAATTTTAGTGTTGTATAGTGGGTTCATGCCTCCACTGATCCTGGTCACAAGTGACCGAAAAGTGTAAGGGAGAGGATGTGTTGTTGCCACTAAGGGTAAAACATAGGTGTTTACTTCTAATTTGATTATAAATATTGCTCACATCATGTATGGTGTTTAATGCAATTGTTTGTTACTTATGCAACTTCATACCAGTGAGATACATGTTGGATGGAGTCTCAAGGTGGATTATTAGTTATAGATACATTCTGGATAGTAGCCTATATATGTTTGACATAATGCCTACATGAATAGTGTAATGAACTTTCTCTTTTCATAATAGCATTGTCATGCACTCATAATTTGTTAATTGCCTGGTTGTAATTTGTTCATCAACATGTTTATTGTTCTTTCGCGAGTCACCACTAGCGAAACGATGGAAATCGGTTCATTATTTTACATTGATTACAAACTCGTTTATTTTATTTCAATCATCACTTGCTCACTATTTTGTTCTATTTTTATTGCTTTCAAATACACCTTAGGTTTAATTTTCTCGTTAACAAAACAAGATGTAAAGCTTGAGAACCTTCTCGAAAGTTGCTGATGGGGAGTTTATGTTTACTGTGGAGGTCCAAGTTTGTTGAATCCCCACTACATCATACCTTTCACTTGGGGTTACCCAACGGGTGTGCGTGATTCACGTCATCACCTTTCAGTCGTAGACCAAGCAGTTAAAACTAAAGACCTCAACAACCCTGATTGTACCAAGATTCATAGGATCAATAGGATAAACTCGCTTGCCTTACTTGAGCTACCCCACCTATGCGAGTATTAGGCGTCCTTTGGTACTAAATACCTTGTGCGTCCTTTTTTGTGTGTTGTTTTACTTTTGTGCTACTTTTTTGTGCGTTATTTTTATGTGTTGTTTCACACGTGTGCTTCACAAGCACGCCTTGACGGCAACACAAAGTAACCATACAAATATCCAGATAAATTTTTGACTACAAAAGAACTAACAACAAGCAATTTCAGTGATCCAAGGACAAAACCCATCATTTTTATTTGTTGTTTCACACGTGTGCTTCACAAGCACGCCTTGATGGCAACACAAAGTAACCATACAAATATCCAGATAATTTTTTGACTAAAAAGAACTAACAACAAGCAATTTCAGTGATCCAAGGACAAAACCCATCATGAGTCCTTGTATATTCTTGAAAGTTCAATTTACTTAACAAATATAGGAATCTATATCAAGATATATTGAGCTTTTGTAAGATATTTAATAAGATTACTAACATAGAAACAACCCCATATGTATGATAGAATCCATCTATTAATACAAGTTAAAAACCATGGTGACATGTGATCTTGTCCAATTTTATTTTTCTTAGATTTGGTGATTTGGTTGTGATAGAATTGTAGAGCAACGAGGATGAACTTAAATTTAAAACTATTGATATTCGTTCAATATTACTAAATGCAATAAATAAAAAGGTTGTATGGTGATATAAGCAATCATAAATAAGTATTAAATATTAGTATAAATAATGTTGTTTCATATGAGATTTCTGTCATTTGTTATTGCCACAACAACATTGTATGCGTTGGATTGGGGGGAGCTCAATTTTCCTTCAAACAGCCTTAATGACCTTAATGACTGTAATGATGATTCAATAAGGTAATAAAGAGGCTGGTTTTCTCCAAAAAAAAACATTATATACCGTGGATATTGATGGATGCCTTAGGGTTTTAAATGTATATTGAACGCTTCGAACATTACTGTCTTCATGATACATTTGCTTGTCGACCAAATTGAGAAACTGATCAAACTGACACCATTGGGATACTAGATCCTTAATGCCCCATAGTCTCTATCTCTACTACCTAAAAAGAACGTTTCGTTCCGTCTTCTCCCCATTGTGCGTTACGTCGTCCGATTCGTCCATCACCGTTTTTTCAGTTTCACCCATCGAGATTCTGTGAACCAACCCGCGGTCCACCCGCCGCCATCCCGCGCTTGCCGACACTCCACCCGCCGCCATCCCGCGCCCGCATGCGTGCTCTTCGGAACCTGATGCCCGCCGCCGCGGCCGTCAGGTCGTCAGATCCGCCTTCCCCGACTTGGGATCTGTCATTCTCGTGCGACCTCCTCCCCGTACCAATCCCCTCCCACCCGCAATGAGGCCACGAGCCGCTCCCCATCATCTTCTTCCCCCGCACGACGAAAGAAGATCGGGAAGATATGGATTCCCATCGAGGCCAAACCCGACGTCAAAGAACAAGGTGAGCATGACCTACCCAACCCGCCTCTCATCCTCGTCTGCCCTTGCGCACTCGCGCTGGCTGTTGCCGTCGCCGCCGTGACTGTAGCTGATGTGTGCAGTTAATGTGGGAACTGCGAGTCACCGTGGGGAGACGTAGTTCTGCGACGTCTACACGGCTCATCATGGTGCCCCAGCCCGTGTTCATTGTCATCTCCCTCTACGCCCTCACCTCTCTGGTATGATTCTTAGTGATCCCTTTTGATTTTGTGAAGTGAAGCGGGCGATATTGAGTTTGTTGCCAAGTTTATTAGGATGGTTGCCTGAGGCTGTCAATAATTTCCGTTCCTTTGGAAGAGATTTATTTACTTTACATTGATCAGGATCGAATAACTACTATGCTTTTATGAGCGATCCGGTTGACTTGCGTATTCCCTAAAAAAAAAACACTACTCAGGCCTCACACAGTATGTTACAGGATTCAGAAGAAAGAAACTGAAGCGTTTGGTAATTTTGATAGCTGTATAGAGAATTTCCGAGTGTTGAAATTTATTAGCACAGTAAAGAAGATAGATGTTTTTCAAAGAAAATGCTAATCCTTAGTTAAGAACAGCCAAGTTCACTATCCTATACTCCTGGACTCATGGTAATCTGGAAATTGTTTTGGTTCATCGTGGATCACATTAGTATGCTATCGTGGCCCTTCAAAAAAAGTGCGGACATGAAGTCCCTGCTCAACACCAGGGCGCTGCAGAGCTTCGCGCCGATGGAGTCAGGCTTGGGCCCATTCAGGTGCACGCTGCACCCCATTGGGTTCATGCTTCCAGGTCATGCCGTTCCTGGATCTTCACGTTGCTCCGACCAGCAATGACTACACCGTCGACATGCAATCCGGCAGCGTATGACGATGCTTGATAAATGATTTCATGGATCTTTCTTCTTATGATGCAAACTAATGATTGCTGATTTCTATTTAATTTCTCTTTGGTGAAAGTTTGAGGTTTAGATTCATTCGAGCATAAGATTGAACTATTTCCACGCCATGCTTGAGAATTTTTCTCCGTGTCGGCTAGCTAACTGTTATTATTATCCCGAAGTAATTTATTTCTATTAATGGTGTAATAGTTTATCAGTTATTACTTACCTATGTTTCACCGCAAGAATTTGTGCTAGACACATTTGGTGTCTCTGCTCAGTACTGCTACAATATTAGCTGTAGTCTAAGAACAATTGAATTGGAAGGATGATACAGAGTACTTGATGTTTACAGGACGCAATTTCCATCAGCCTGAAAAGGCGTGCAAGGCACTGCCCGTCGACTGGCGCTTGGGAGCGTGTAATTTTCTCTTAGCTTTTCTCCCCGTCTATTTTTCAATACCGCTGCCGATTGCGTCGATGTAGTAGAGAGTCTATAGATTTCGGGCTTACCTCTGGTGCATGAACATTTGCAGCTGAATGTTGTTGTACTGCAGTTTCCAGTGTCCCGCTGAAGCCTGTAGGTGTGCAAGAAGACGGGGCATGAGGCGGGGTTTCAACGGCATGGTGAACATCAAGTGCCCCATGAAGAGCTTGCTTTGTCAGGTCCTGATATGTATCTGTTATCAATGCTTATTGGTTTGTGGTTTGGAAGGTAGAAAAGCTCATGTGCAATTATATTGAGATAAGTGTTCCAGTGTTTATTGATGAACCGGCGCATATTATTTTCTAATGTTTGACACATATCTGTACTTTTGGAGTGCTTGTCCTTTTAATGACCTCGTGATTTTTTTTGTCAGGACCATATTTAAAGCTAGAATTTAAATACCTCATATGTTTTATTGTATCTTCTTTTGATCGATCTCTCCACATTTTCATGAGAAGAAGTATCCAGGTGTCTAATAAAATGAAGGCTTATGAGTTAATGCTTTTCTTAACTAGATTGGCAAACTTAAAATTGGTAGTTGAGATGGCATGCATGGGCCTAATCTACAGTTTGATGGGACCATTTCCTTACAAACTTTGGTATGATAATGTTCATGTACATGCTTGCTTCTCCTAATATTTCTCCGGGCATGATAATGTTTATGTATATGCGTGCTTCTCCAAATATATATTGGGATCATTTCCTTATAAACCTCGGTATGCTAATGTTCACGTATATGCTTGCTTCTCCAAATATTTCTATTAGAGCATGTCTAACAGGACCCGTAAAGTTTGGCCCTCTAAATCGCGTGTAGAGGGCCCTGTATAGGAAAATTAGGAAAATCTTTGCTCAGTTTTTCGAGTTCGTCTAGCAGTCCCCTTAAATCCGCCCCGTATATTTAAATTCGAACTACGCGGGAGAGAAGAAGAAGCTTGATTTCATTGATTCGTTCAGATCACCATTACAAGAACTGCTAGAACTGCTAGAACTGCTAGAAATCTAACCTATAACTAGTCGAGGAAGACGACGGGGCCGGCCTTCGCCTCCATCTCCTTGAAGGCCTCGACGTCGGCGACGGCCTTCGCCTCCTCCTCCGCTTCCGCCCGCGCCCGCGCCTCTGCTTCCTGCTTCGAGAGCTCGAGCGCGGCCGCGAAGGCGGCCTCCTCCTCCTCCTCTGTCGCCGGCAGCGCTTCCTCCTCCGCTGCCGCGCGTCCTCCTCCGCTGCCGCTAGCGCCGTCGCCGCCGCGCTTGCACGACTGCAGCAGCTCCCTCTCGGCGAGCCACTTCTCGAACTTGCGGCCGCTCATCGGCCGCGGCGGCGGGTCGACGGTGTAGTAAATCCCTCCCGGGGCGTAGTCCTTCAGCGTGTCCGGCATTGCCTCCGGCCACGCGACGTACTTCCACACGCTCCGGCGGCTCCCTGCAACAGAGTGCTTGCAATGGAGCCGCCACGCCTCCTCGAGCGTCTCCGGCTCGCGGCGGCGCTTGGAGCGGGCGGTGGAGGAGCCGGAGGCGTCGGGGGAGCTCATGGCGGTGGTGGAGCTTCTAATTGTGCGGCTAAGCGTGCGTAATTGCTCGCCGGAAGTGCGAATGCGGCGGCGGCGCGCGGCGGAGCTAGGGTTGCGGGTGGGGGGTTGGACCCCCACCCGAACCCTCACCCTCTATATGTACGGGGCGGAGGGGGCGGTGGAGCAGGCCCCGTAAATTTTTGTTACGGGCCAGGCGGCATACGGGGCCTGCTAGACGGCCGTTTTGGCTCGCGCCCCGTATGCCGCCGGAATTATACGGGGCGCTCGCGTGATACGGGGCCTGTTAGACATGCTCTTATGTCTGAAAAGACGCAGAACTGATGGATTTTTTTTTTGTAACATTGGAACTATTATTTTCGTTGTTCTGACACTTCATTTTTTTTATTGCAAGGACTTCTATTCCTGTGCACAAGCTGTTCTATTCACTATTCAACATTGCGGACAAAACCGTGAATTTAAATGTAACTATACCTGAGGATGGTGCCCCTATGCTCTACACCCCCGAGCCCTCCCCGGGATCTCTCACCATTGTCTTCTCTCTGCAGGCACGGGTCCTCTACGGAGCAGAGGACATGAGCGTCGACCACCCGAGCCTCCGACGACCGGCTCAGGTACAGCGATGTCGCCAGTCTCCCTCCCCTATCCCTCTCATATCTCTCTGCTTGGTGTCTCCTATCTCGATCTCATTTCTCTCTACAGGTACGCGCGGGCAAGGAGCCGCTCTGCCGCTCGGAGCTCTCTTTTCCGCCGCCCTGGCCAGGATCTCAAGCGCCAACCCTCTCTCCAAAGCGCCCTTAAGGCTCCCTCACTCACGAGCTGAGGGCCACCCTGCTCACCATCTCTTCCTCTGGTGCGTGGACTTGGACTCAACCACACTTCCCAATAACTGTTCCTGGAGTGAGAAGAGTCGTGGCAGATCAGGCTCTTTCCTATTATTTATCTGTCTTCAATGGATCATGAGATTCTGTCTGAATATTGTTTGTAGGTGTACTCTGACTGAAGAATTATGTCAAGCGAGCTCATTTTAATCTTGAACACTTTTGTTGTGGGATGTGTAGGCACTCACCGATGCAGAAAATGGTTGAGGCATTGTCAATGGCATGCTAATCTTCTGCGGTTCTGCTGGCAACGAAATAAACCTATTGTTGTCTGCATGCACTGACCTTGGTGGTCTCAATTTATCCTTACCAATCAGCTTGGAGATGGCTTATTCTAGAGGCATGGTGCTGCCTCGAGCTGATCGCAGCATGGGAGTGGCTTGAAGGGGAAGGCTAACTCAGTTGAGTTCCTCGAAAGGGGGTGGTAGGGATGCGAATTCCGTGCTAAAGCTATTAACATAATTGCAACCACGATGAGTGGCCGAAATGGTTTTCCTGAAGACCTTGACAGGTAACAACAACACTACATTCGTATTTACAATCTATTGTGTTAGCTGTGAAGCAAAATTTGTTGATATGGTTACTGAAATAGTCGCGGTTACTAACATCACTGAACACGTTGTCGGAATTGGTTATTTTTGGGTTGTATATGAGGTAACAGTGGCTAGACATGCGAATTGGCGCTACGCTAGCTCATGGAATGTAGTGCATGTGGATAGGAACGTTGTGTGGACTGATGCTGGGTGATGCGCGTGATGCAGCCAATAATTGTGATGTTGATACGCCTTGTGACAACCAGTACCTTTATACCCTCCATTCAACTCGTTTTTCAAGTAATGTAGTGAATGACACAAAACAGAAAAAGAACATCTCCTCTTAGCCTTTTGTTTCACCTTAGGAATTTATTTTTCTTATTGACATTCATTCAGTCCTAAATACAACCTAAAATATCACACCGTGACCAGAGGCGATCAAGATGTTTCTGAACCCCAGATCCATCAAGTTAATTTTTTGATTTTACGATAATCTTGCTCTTCGGCTCATAATTAACTGGCTACCAATTAAATTTTGCAGCCTGTATCATGTAATGATTTGTGCATTGCACGGTGACTCATTTTATAGGTACTAACTCTAAGGCCAGCACAGGCTCTACTAAACCTGCTAAAATAAATGCATGGGAAAACATCACATGCTCTTACTGCTTTTGTTCCTGTAAATTACGTTCTCTCTGAAGGTCATTTTTCTCTGGGCGTCTCTTTATACGAGGGACATCCATCTCAGAATTACCTATTCTCGATACCCAAAGTTCTGTTGCGCGTAATTTCGATACTTTCTGTATGGTTTTAAATCTTAGTCAGGCACCGCGACTTCATGATTTGGCATCCAATAATCCATGATTAAAAAAAACTGAGGGTAAATATTAATATTTGGGTTCGTTTTTGGATGTACAATGGGAATCTACTTTTGAAGGCATCCGCATTCAAACTTGAGGGTGGTTAATCTTTTGAGGCCCGGTATACCTAAATTCATGTGTTGATATGTGAGTCGTGGGTTTCAGGGAAAAAACCACGTCTGTATATTGTTTCTGCATTTGGTGGCCCCAAAGTTGAAGTAGGCAATTTACTTATTTGTATACTATTTTGTCCATTATTTGATCATTGGGTCAATTATTCTATTTTCTCTAAAATTGTTTGACCTATCCCAGCATCTTAGTTTGGGATCAAGTACAATTATGTTGATTTAGGCAGAACTGATTGATTTTAAATTGTTAGGAAATTTATGAAATGAAATGCATAGTGCATATTTTGGTTTCATGACTTTGGATGTAAGGTGGCATAAGTAGTCTCCGATTAGCTTTCCAGGTTTAGTGAAAAAACTGTCAAGAATGGATCATACAGTTTTGTACTTTTGTAGTTAACTTGGAAGGTTTCCTTTTAATTGTTAGGATACTTACGGGATTTCATAATGTTGTTTACTGCTTGGGATCTACTTTGGTTGAAAAATGGAACTCTATTTTAGGATTAATAGTGTTGTCTTGAGGAGCGAGGTTCTATGCTTTAAATTTCCAGTTATGATATATGTTTTTACTTCCTCTGTTGGTTCAATAGTTTGTTTACAAGCCTCATTTTAGATCACTGGTAGCAGGTTTGTTCCTGTAGTACGATATAAGCAGGATGCATGATATAGCATCAATTTCTAATTAAAGCTTAGGGAGAGTCGAGTCTTATACCCCGTTGAATAGAAATGTAGTCCACCATAATGGAAACACAATATACCCCTTAAATTATCTTTTTATCATTTGGCCCATGTTGTACTTAATTTTACACTACTTTACAATTGTAATATCTCAAGACAAGTGATGAGGAAATGTTTCCAACTTTAGTGTTGTCTATGTCTTGTGATGCATTTTTTAGATGCCACCTGGATACATGCAGAGAGTACAAAGCTGTTGAAATTGAAGATGGGAAGAGGAAGTTGGATCAAGGTAACCGACTAAGCTGCTACACAAGTACCTCTTCAATGTAATTACACTAACCTTTTTTTCCCTTTCACCAGGTACACCGTAGCATTTTAAAAGCTTGGACTGACACAATTCATGTCTTCGAAGACATATTTGGAATGAACTTATTATGTTTTTCTATTAGGTAGACGTCAAGGTATTTGATGCTGTGTTATTCTCGGTTGATTGTATGTCATGTTTCCTACAGTCTTGACAATGAACATGACAATACCAAGTCAAGCCTAGATAAGAAAAGGAGTAGGTGAAATATGTGTTTAGCCGTTCATTCCCAACAAGCAAGAATTTGAAGTTTTGAGAATGCTCTAAGGTACTATGTCTCATTGTTTTATGCTGATGTTTTAACAATAATTCTACATTGACCATTGAAAATGGATCTGATGCAATTGTAACATGATCTTGTAATTAAGATAACCTGAGTGCCAATTATTTGGTGCCATTGTTTGTCCCGAGTTTAAATGCGAGGGGCCTGATCCTGCAAAAGCATTCCAGTTCTATTGTTCGGTGCAAGTGCAACTTGCTCATGTATTTGTTGTTTCCAGGATATATTGTATTTTAAGGAAGGCCGGTACAAAATTAATTTGTACTTCCTCTGTCCAAAATTATAAAATATTTTGGTAGGCCAAAACATCTTTTGTTCTGGGACAAATGTAGTATTTCATATTGATGCATGTGAGGAGGAAATTCAATCAGTTTACCCTATCATCCTATCTTAGTTTACTTTATCCGCCTCCTTCACTGAATTTCTCCACAATCCAACAAAAATCAACCCGTAGCAACGCACGGGCATTTTGCTAGTTATTTAAAACATTTCATAAGTATGTGTTATATATCAGTTTTTTGTCGCTCTTTAGCATTTGTGATGGACCGAGATCAAAAGGCGATAAACAATATCAACCATTGAAAATGAACCGATGGAAGTTGAATAATGTTGTACACTCAAGTCGATAGGTGTATTTTTGTTTGACTATGCCTTCTTGTTTGCCTATGTTTATATTGATATATGTTGGCATCTACTTCGGTGTACCAGAAATTTATCTTCTCGTGTTCTAAGTCTGACAAATTTATTCTTTGTATAATTCTATTAGTTTAATTTCATGCCTCAACATACATGATGTTTATTTTGTGAACTGTTATATAGAAATGACTTGTGATATTGGTCGCATGTTCTGAATTTTCTTTTGTTCTTGTGAAGAATAAATATGGGGACACCACTAGGGAGCGATGTAGTTTTTTTCCCATCAGACCAAGTTTTGGCCATAGGATTGGAAGCAGTAGTTTTGCCGTAGGATTTATAGCAGGCCCCACGTGTATGAATAACTAGCATAATAGAGTCCTTTAAATAGCGGCCCACTCATGTTTCCCGATTGGGACAGCGCCATCTAGCTACCCAGTTTCCCTGATAATGTACTGAGATTATGTAATCACTAGAAAATACCCCGCGCGTTGCTGCGGAATTTGTAGTAATCAATGTTTTGCGATTAAATTTCAGGGGATTCAATGAAGTGAAAGTGCAAACATGAATCAAATAAATTGGCTGAAAAGAAAGAATATATATACCGTTTATTTATGTACGTGTAAGTTCTCACAGTCCAAATGCTACATTTGTTACAATCACCAAATAGTAATGAACAGTTGGGAAAAGTTCTAGTTGCTGTAGGATATTATACCGACATACAACCACTTTTCAATTGGACACCAATTAACCAATTAACTCCGATATACTTTGCTCAGCTTGGATGAATATGCATTTGAAAATAAAATACTTGCACAATTGAGAGTACTCCAATAGATTACAGACATGATCCCCGTTCGGACTGAAAATAGGAAGAGGCATGGCTCATAATCTGATGTTAGTGGCACGTGTGTCAGCAATCGGCATTAAACAACACCAGTAAACAATAAACGTGACTATATGAGAACCTGTTCCATCCCCACTATCTCATTTCTCTCAACATGCAGCTATGACACATTATCAAGCATCTCTAAAAATCCAACCATATGTGGAGAGAAATGAGAGGCTTGACTATATTGAAAATGTATCATGATTCCAATTATAAAACATGAAACACATGTGGTATAAACATTTGTAATGAAAAATAGTATGACTCTCTGGTATAAATATTGATGATGGTAGCAAGGAGAAAATATGAATAATGTTGGGTGCGGACGCGACAGATTTCATATTGCAGGTGCACATTCTTAAGACTTGATTGTAGAACCAGACACTGAACGAAAAAAGTTTGTATATACATAGATGCCCGTTGAAATAATTACATCTTGATCTCAATGTTTCCTACTTCCCAGTAGTCCTAACCAACGTGCAATACATAAAAGATAAAATTAAAATCGTATAGTATGTTTCAGCCTTAAAAAGAGAAAGGAGACCAGGAAAAATATTAACAGAAATGAGATTAACAGGAAAAATCAGTGTATGCTCTAAATTGAGGAAAATGGAAACTTAAATTAATATTATTAAATAATAAATCTTCTGACGACACAGGAAAAGCTAGAGCCTCAAGCAGGTAAAAAAAACCTTGCCCGGCGCTTTACTGTCGTTCACTTTTCTGGAACGTTACTGTGCTCTATAACTTACGAATCCAACAGATTGGTATCTTGCTTCTTTTCCGACGCTTTATCTACTTCCTCTTTAATCTATCACGAGACTTGAGCATGGTAAGAAGGCAGAGTGTAAAAGAGAGCTTGAACAAGAGGGTTTAAGCAAAGATGGAGGAGTGTCGGACTTGTCGTAGCTGTGCACAACAGCGCACCTCCAGAAGTTCTCCATGCTTGCAGTGTCCGGATCAAGTGCAAGCGCCGTGCTTCCAATCGACCTTCTGTCCTCATACTCATGGCACCAACTGCAGCTGATTTGGCAAAGTACATAGAAGATATAAAAGGCAGCTGTGAAATAAGAGATTAAAAAAGACTGAGACACAACCTATACAAGAGAGAGAACTGCCCATGAGTTTATAGGAGACCACGGGAGAGAGGAGGCGACAACGCCATTGTACTAATTTATGGAGAATAAGAAGCGTCAGCAGCTGAATAGTCGCTGGTTGGCTGGTTAATTGGTAGAGAATTATTAGTGCGTCAACAGCTGAAGCGTCAACGCCATTGCATTCTAGTGTAGTGGGCTAATAATATTTTTTCTCTTTTGCTGATTTGGCATAGACGTGGAGCATACTGATGATATGGACCAATAAGATGCCTGCTGATGTGTACAACCTGCATGTTGAGAGAATTAGACTTAGTGGGTTGCTCCCATTTAGATATTATAGATTATAGATGACACGAACATGTGTGTCGAGCAGTGAATGAATTTCCCCTTCAAAAAAATAGCGGCCCACTCCCATTAGATCATGTTACTTAGAGTACCCTGCTCACTTGATGGTTTTCAAAACAAACTTCTTTTAATCACTTTGCTTCCACTATACGCTCCCAACATTCTAGTGGCCAGATCCATATAAGGCAGCGTAATTCCATCCGCCGGATATTATTCTTTCATTCCATATTTGGTTGATTGTTTCGATCATACAATAAAAACGCCTCCAACACTACAAGCCATGCTTCATAATTCGGTCACGTTTTTCTCCAAGTAATGTCATGATTCGGTTCTTTGATGAAGTCGTCTAATTGTATTTTGAAACATTTATTATTGTTAAAGCATGAACAATGTTTTACCAGCATTGTTATCCTAGCATAAATGTGAGGAAGGAAGCATGCATGTACGTTCTATGAACCATATTGTGTTGATGACTGGAACATGTCACATATAATACTGCTGCATTTGTGTGGTATTGAGATATTCGAAACACAATTTGATAATTTCTGAAGCAGGACCAAACTAGTACCTAGCAATTGTCAACGTTGTGTAAGAACGCAGCCCATAAACAGATACTTGGAAACATTTTGTACATAAGTTAGAAACATGTCACAAAATGATACCAAAGCACATATGGTGTCATAAACCCTAGAAAGCGCATACATATGAACTAGGAAACTTAGTATACAAAACCCGAAATCATTGCATATCGGACAATTGAAGTACGACATTCACATTTATGGTCATAGAGTTAGTCGCGTAAAGGATTTGGTTGCGTCAATGGCTGTCACCCTTCAGGTGGCTCACTACTCATCGTCCTCTTGGAGACTTGGAGTACACTTGCGTGCTTGCCCGGAGCTCGCCAAACCCACAAGCACTGCCATTGTAGTTGCTGCCCCCCCCCCCTACCGGCAGTTAGCCCGACGGAAGGCGTCGGCAAAGCACGGAGAAGAGGGAGTGAGGCCTTCAACGGGGGATCCACCCTATGGTAGGACAACGCGGGGTCTAGGTCCTCTCTTACTCTGGCCTTGGGCTTCTAATAAAATTCGTGCCAAAACTTGTATCTTGTCATCACATAATATATAGAGATTATACTGCAATTTTATTATGTTACTTTTAGAATGAAAATAAAAGCATTTAAATAGTGGGAGAATTGTGGGTGCACTCCATCAATCATTTGTAAAGGATACCGAATGACTACTTTTTTTTAAGGATACGTCCTGTGAGACGTACCGGTTTCAAGGAGGAGTGGCCAAGGCCAATTACAACGCGTCTGGCACAAGCGCACAGAACGCAAACCACTTACAAGCAACTATCGGACTACTCGCTAAACCTCCACATTTCTACCTGCCGGAGAATACTCCGGAAAATGCCAGCGGCACACCACATCGTTGCTTCCGCCTCGATCATCCTGAGCACGCTCTCCACTGAAGGATGGAGCCCCTCGAAAACCACTCCGTTACGGTGTCTCCACGGACACCAACAAGCAAGTAAAATTGATGTCCATAGATCCTTCCGCTCAGCCCCTCCCTCCGTGCGAGCCGGGAGCCAAATTGCAAATCTGTCCAGCTGACTAGGGATCCACTCGATCAGCCCCCATTTGCTGAGCAGTGCGGTCCAAACTTGCCTGGCCAGGACGCACCCCAGCAACAGATGGTCGATGCTTTCTGCGTGTTGGTGACAAAATGGGCAAGTTGCTGGATGTGGCAGTCCACGACGGCTCAGTCTGTCAGCCGTCCAACACCTGTTTCTCATCACTAGCCACATGAAGAACTTACACTTGTTTGGCGCACGAGATCGCCAGATCTGATGTGAACCCGCGAAGCCCTCCGTACCTGCAAACAAGGCTCTATAGGCTGATCTGACTGAGAAGATATGGCTGGCCTCCCAGTTCCACCGGAAGACATCATCCACGCCCTCCACAAGGGCAAACCCTCCACCGCATCTGCGAGGATCAATAGTTCTCGAAGCTCTTGCTCGTTCAAGTCCGGTGGCGTATCATCCAACCACCCTCCGGCCAGCCCTTCCCTAACTCGGCGGCTCCCACGAGCTCTTTTGGGAATTTTTTCCAGCAGTGATGGAGCAATGTCTTTTACTCTACCTTGGGGTAGCCATCTGTCAATCCAGAAAAACGTGGTGGCCCCATCTCCGATCACAGAAGTGGTTGCTGCCTCAAACAGATGTTTCGCCGCCTTGGGCACCTGGATGTTAAATTCATTCCACCGCTTGGAGGTGTCTGTCCTGCTTAGCCAAAGCCAACGTGATCTAAGAGCATGATTCAACAGCCGAAGGTTCGGGATTCCAAGACCACCCAGGTGCTTAGGCGTACATACCCTATGCCAAGACACAAGACAGTGTCCTCCATGCACGTCTTTCCTTCCTTTCCACAGGAAACCTCTCATGATCTTCTCAATGTCCTCGATCGTCTTGGCAGGCAGGTCCAACGACATCATAGAAAAGATAGAGACTGTGCGTTGTTTTGACTAGCTCAAGCCTCCCGCCTCTGTTTAGCAGGTTTGCCTTCCAGCCGGGCAAGTGGCCCGCCACACTATCCACAATATACTGGAACTGCGCCGCCGTGAGCTTTCTGAGAGATAGAGGCAGACCAAGATATCTTATTGGGAATGGTAGGACAGGGCAAGGGAGCTCTTGTGCTAATAGGTCCGCTTCCGCATCTCCACGTCTGATCAAATGCGCCGAGCATTTTGCCAGATTCGCTCGCAGACCGGATGCCTCACCAAACACTTCCAGGATCCTTGACAGGACTCTGCAGTCCTGCGTCATTGGCCTCAAGAATGTCACCACATCATCCGCGTAGATAGCGGTCCGGTGTCTCAATCCTCTCTGGGATAACGGAGCGAGGATTCCACAAGCCGTGGCTCTCTCGATCAGGCGGTGAAGAACTTCCATGATCAATATGAACAACTGTGGGGATAGTGGATCACCCTGTCGGAGCCCATGTTTATTGAAAATCTTGGCACCCGGCCACCCATTAAGAAACACCCTCGTCGACGCTGAGGACAGTAGGGCAAAAATGATGGCTATCAGACCGTTACCGAATCCCATCTTTCTCAACACCTCCACAAGAAAAGACCAGCTGACAGTATCGAACGCCCTAGTGATGTCCAGCTTTAGAAGAACCGCCGGGGTGACTGAGCTATGTAACTTCCTCGCTATTTCCCTTACCGTCATGAAATTATCATGGATACATCTTCCACGCACGAAAGCACTTTGGTGTACCCCCACAAGTTGTGGTAACACTGGTGCGATTCGGCAAGCCAGAACCTTCGCCACGAGCTTCGCAAAACAGTGAATGAGGCTAATGGGTCTGAAGTCTCTGAGCTCCTCAGCTCCAGGCTTTTTGGGTATTAGTGTGACAAAAGCGTGGTTGAGCGCTCCTAGCCCACGTACGTCTCTCCTTGCCAAGGACCTAAAGACGGCCATAATATCCTCCTTGATGATGCTCCAACATGCCACAAAAAATCTATTGGTAAATCCATCTGGTCCAGGGCATTTGTCCTGTGGCATCCCCTTAATGGCCTTCCACACTTCATCCTCGGTGAAGTCCTCATCCAGATTACCAAGCTCAAGTGTAGGGAGCTCTAAGAAATCCAGGTCCACAGAAAACTGCCTCTCCACATCCACTCCTAGGATATCATCGAAAAAGTCATCCACGGCCTCAGCTTTTTCTGTGTAATCTGACTGTCTTACCCCGTCTATCACCGGATGCTCAATAAAGTTTTTTCTTCTGCGATGACTGGCTTGGGTGTGGAAAATTTTTGTGCATGCGTCACCCTCACATATCCATAGGATCCTCGCTCTCTGCCTTGCTAATGTACTTTCCAGTGAGGCGAGGCCCAACAACTTTCCATTTAGCAGCCTCCTCAATGCTCGCTCCTCCATCGAAAGAGCCCTCGATTCCATAGCCATGTCCAGCCTCAAGATTATCTCGTTTGAAACCAGGATCTGTAGCTTAATACTACCGATGAACCTGCTGTTCCAGCTAACTAATCGCTTTGCTATTTCTCTAAACTTTTTATCGAGCAACTTGAAGGGATTCGCCTCATGATCCACAGAAGTCCACGCTTCCTGGATCACCTCCAGGAAGCCATCCACTTTAGGCCAGAAGGATTGGAAATGGAACCGGTGTCCAAATTGCAGGTTAGGGGCAAGGCTAAGGATTAGGGCAAAATGGTCCGAAGGGCCCGACGATCCTGCTGACAGAAAAGCATCTGGGAACTCCTCCTCCCAGTCCACCGTCGAGAAAACTATGTCCAGTTGTTCCATCGTAGGCTGTTGCCGCTCATTGGACCACGTAAATCTTCTTCCATTGAGGTATACATCTTTTAGCTCCAACACCGACAAGGTGCGGCGGAAACGACCCATTAGTGGTCTGTTCAAGGCTCCATGATTCTTATCTTCCGGGTCTGTGATGAGATTAAAATCACCGGCCACCACCCAAGGACCTGCATGTAGATCTCTGATGTCACGCAGCTCTTGCAAGAACTCCCTCTTTTCATCCACGCCCTGAGGGCCATAGACCCCAGTGAACCACCAACCTTGTTGCCCGCCAACCGAGATGCTTGCAGTCAGAGCATTCCTCGAGAGGTGCGGATTCGAGACAGTCACGTGAGTAGATTTCCGGGCAAGCAAAATGCCTCCCCTAGTTCCACAGGCCGGCAGAAAATAGAAATCATCAAATGCCGGCCCTAAACAATCCCGCACAATCTGAGCAGTAACAACCGCCAGCTTTGTCTCTTGCAGGCAAACCACCGTAGCGCCTAAGTTGACCAAGGTCTGGTAAACCGCAGCTCGACGAGCCAAAGATTTTAGTCCACGCGCATTCCAAATGGCAAAGATCACATTAAAGTTCAACATCATCAAAGATTTCTGAGCACATACAACAACTCTCAAACAGAGGGAGACAAACGACCACACCCTAAACTAGGCACTCCACTGGTAAGTCCTCCGCCGCCGGCAGAGCCTCTGGCTGCCAGCCGAACAAACTCAGCACCACGTTGATGTGCGACTGCGACAGTGGTCGAGCGAACAAGTCAAGGTACGCATTAAGCGCCTCGTCCCCAATCACCTCTCCTTCTCTGGCAATCCCTAGCCTGGGAATCAGCTCCTTTTGTTGTCTACCGACCGGTGAGCCAGCCGCAAACTTCCCCTTGTGCCTGCTACTGCGACGGACTGGTCCTGAGTAGATTCTCTTTGACCGACACCGCTTGTAGGGTCTACGGAGAACAGGGGTGATGGGCTTGACACAGGCTGTGTAAATCTCGTTATATTACCCTAGCAATGCACGAGCACCCTATTAGTCACACAGACTTAGTATATTCTGAAGAACAAATACCTATTGTATTTAGTAGTAGTAGTAATAATAATTGTTCTATCATTATTTGACATGTCTAGGAAATAATTGTTTATAAGGTAATTGCCTGCCCAATAATTGGATAATATTTTTTGTGCACTATCAGAAATCTAAAACGGAATACGATCATATATGTATATTAAATCTTCTATTAGCACGATTTAAGTTTTTTTTTGCGACTATCTTGTTTTTCATGCTAAAAAAATAGTCTTCTTCAAGATCAATTAATTTGTACTCACTGGAACTCGATCAAGTCTAAATTTTACTGCAACATCCTTATCCATCAATTACATTCATGGTGATAATAAGTAAGACCCTAGTTGAAACAACCTAATATACATTTCAAAGAGCAACGATTCTAGGTCTAAGTACATAAAATTATAAGCAAACAAGGGTATGCTGCTTCCACTGAACTAGCCGTACAATATTTATTTAAATTTTTAATCATTAGAGAATTCCACGGGCAAGATAATGCTTCGGGTAATACATCCGAGGAGATCATAAACTTCAAGCTTGAGATCTACTGCAGTGGAGCTTGATTCAATGTTGCTTCTGTTAAGAAAGTCCCAGTCAAGAGAGAGAAGATAATCTTCCAACTGAGGCAGAGTGTGATCACGCATGCCATCGAACGAGACGATCACATCTCCGTACCTAATGCCAAGCCTCTCAGTGGTAGAATAGGCTGATACTCTATTAACAATGTAGCCGCTAGAAATGTCGTGATCCAGGAAGATCCTCTCTTGGAGTGATACCTCGAGCAGTTCCATCTTCCTCAGCTCCAATCCATGATTGGGGCGTGCAATGCGACCGAACTTGATCCACATTTCAATGCATGTGAGAATGGTGGAGATGCCAAGTAAGGTACCGTCGCCAAGTGAAGACATCCCCACAACATGGCCCGGTCCTCCCATGCCATATATAGGGTGTCACAGCTAAGGATCATGTTGTAGTTGTGGTTCAAATCCTCTGGCTTTGCTTCTAACCACTTGATTCTCCCATGCCTAGCCATCAGGTTGCACTTCTCAGCACCCCTGGCTAGCACGAAGACCTGCTGACCATAGCTTGGGCTAGATCCGAAAGAGGTGACCTGCAACGGCAGATCTGACTCCGACGAGATCTCTAGCAAAGCAATTCCATGATGCTCGTTAAGGAATAAGAGTTGTCCCTCTAAGACGGTCTTGTTTAGCAGGAGAACTTGTAACTTAGGAGCTTTGGGGCCATCATTGTGTATACCAATGATTGTGGAGCTAGTCAATATTCTGGCGCACTGCTTGTTGGTCGCATTACTCCGGCCGATTACGGTGCCGCTGCATTGCTCGATGACGCTCCCGTCGAACGCCAAGGAGGAGACGCTGACGACGGAGCGCGCTGCCTCCTGGACCAGCGCCTTGTCGCGTGGGCTTTCAACGCTGTTGATGGTGTCCGTGTCCTCGGGCTTCACCACGGTAGGAAGACTTCTACGAGGATCTTTAGCGGCGAGCGCTGAGATCCTCCTACACTCATGGAGCAACTTGAACAAGCTTCTTGAACAGGCTGCCTCATGGAGAAGGACAAGGTGTCGTAACCGTCGAAGGATCGAGCCCACCAATCAGAAGAAGAAGCCCGTTGAAAGGCTCCCGTGACCCGGCTGGGGGATAGACGGGGTTTAATGTACCATCAGAGGGTTTCTCCTGCCTCAAGACTCCACTCTTTTCCCATCGGAACCAGGGGTACCTTGGATCCCGTCAGAGCCCCTCCCGAGCCTCTCTTGCCAGAAGTCGTGCTCGAGGCGTGGGTAGCATATGGCGTCCCACATAGTGACGCGGCTGTGAAAACGTGTAAAACATGCAAACAGACAGTTGCAGTTACCCCTTGGTATAAAAGGAGGGCCGAGTCCAGAAATAGAGAGGACGAACGGTCACCAAGAGAAACCTCTAGTGACGGTAGATCCAGTCGGTTAGATAGAGAAAGAGTGAACCCGAGGGCTTCCACGTAAGACTCCCGGGGAAGGAAATCTTTCTCGGGAAGGCAGAGAAACCTCCCATTGTAATCTCATTTTCCACCAAAGCATATGCATGTATATCGCTAGTCATCTGGTTGTTGAAGCCAAGTGTCTTTTTAAGGTGGTTTCTTGTCAATACCGAGTCAAGAGTATGCATGCATTTACCACCTGATTTGTTGAATCATATAAATCTAAAAAAATTGAATAAAAACAACTAATAATGGGCAATTTGAGTGATCCGAGGACAAAACCCATTGTGAGTCCTTGTATAATCTTGAAAATTCAGTTTTCTTAAGAAATATAGAAATCTCTATCAAGATATTTTGAGCTTCTTATAAGATATTTATAAGGATACTAAAATAGAAATGAACCCATGTACTCCCTCCGTCTCAAATTAAGTATCACAAAGTTTGACAAAAGTGGATGTATCTAACACTAAATTATGTCTAGATACATCTAACTTTGTCAAACTTTGCGACACTTAATTTGAGACGGAGGGAGTATATGACACCATTCATCTAATTAGGAAAAGTTAAACCATGGTGACGGAGGGAGTATATGATACCATCAATATCGAGTGGTCGTCGCTAGAGGCCGCCACCATGGTGCAGCGGCGACGAAGGCCGGGAGCACCGGCGTCGGCTTATTGTAGCAGCGGTGACGGCGCTCCGGGAGCACCGACGTCGGCCTATTGTAGCAGCGACGACGTCGCCAGGGAGCACCGGTGTTCGCCTGTTGTAGCAGGGAAGGGATCGGGAGCATCGGCGTCAGCCTATGTTAGCAGCGGTATGGCAGCCGTAAGCACCAGCATTCGCCTGTTGTAGCAGCGACGAAGGGACCGGGAGCACCGGTGTGAGCCTGTTGTAGCAGCGACGAAGAGACCGGGAGCACCGACGTGAGCCTATCTTAGCGGTTGTGACGGCAGTCGGGAGCACCGGCGTTAGCCTATCTTAGCAGCTGTGACGGCAGCCGGGAGCACCGGCGTCGGCCCTTGGCAGCAGCAGCAATGACGTTCGGGAGCAAAGTGTCGGCCTTTCGCAGCGGCCGGAGGGAAATGAGACTTGGCGGCACCGGCGCGCCTCGTTACAACAGTGGAGGTCTGACAATGGTGGCGGAGGATAGAGACCGAGAGGTGGTCATGTCTAGTCCTGGGCGCTACAGCGGCGAGCGAAAGGGGAGTGCAGGAGGCGTATGGCAACGCGGCGGCGTGCTTGCTGGCGTAGGTGGCGATGGAGGAGAGGACCGGAGATGTGTGCTCGTAAGAAAGGAGATAAGGGAGAGAGAATGAATAAAATGGTAACGTGGGTGGGACCAGGTGGCAGACAGCTCTATTCTCACTCGACACGGAAGAGAGGTACGTGTCGTGCTCGTAGTGCAGAGGACACGATCCTAGCGATCCCCCGGAGGGACGGTAGGCTTTTCCCTATATAAAGGATCTTATACACTCTAAAGAATGAAGACCCTTGGATTTAATAGTTGTAACAATAATAATTCCTCTATCATTATTTGATATGTTTAGCAAATATTTGTCATTAGTTAAGTGTCCGTCCAATAAGTGGAGATTCTTTTTGTGCAGCATCTGTATAAAGAACCTTCTATTAATATGATTACCTTTTTTTAGTGCGATTATCTCCTTCGTGCTAAAAAAAATAGTCTCGTTCGAGATAGATTAATTTATATTGGAACTCAAACAATTTTAAGTGTAGTGTACTGTAACATCCTTATCCATTAGAATTACATAGCGGAAGATAAGTGAAACCCTATTTGAAACCTTACACATTTCAAAGATCAAGGACTCAAGGTCTAAGTCGACGGAATTATAAGTAAATAAGGATGTTGCTTCCAATATTTGATTTTCCGTACAATATTCTGGTTAAGTTTTTCTTCCCAATCTTAACCATCAGAGAATTCCACGGGCAAGATAATGCTTCTGGTAGTACATCCGAGGGGATCATAAACTTCAAGCTTGAGATCTACTACATGCTTGATTCAATGCCGCTTCTGTTAAGGAAATCCCAGCCAAGAGAGAGAAGATAATCTTCCAATTCAGGAAGAGTGTGATTGCGCAGGCCATCAAAGGAAACGATCACATCTCCATACCTAATGCCAAGACTCTCAGACTTGGCCAATACTCTCTTAACAATGTAGCCGCTGGAGATGCCGTGATCAAGGAAGATCCTCTCCTGGAGTGACACGTCGAGCAGCTCCACCGTCGTCAAGCGCAGACCATAATCGAGGCGTGCAATTCGACCGAACTTGGTCCACATTTCAATGCATGTGAGAATGGTGGAGATGCCACAAATGGTACATGCGCCGAGTAAAGACATCCCAACAACATGGCCATCATGATCAATGGCGGGTCCTCCCGTGCCATACATTGGGAAATCGCAGCTAAGAAGCATGAGATGGTTCTCGTTCCAGTCCTCTTCTGACCACTTGATTCTCCCATGCCTAGCCATCAGGTTGCACTTCTCAGCACCCCTGGCCAGCATGAAAACCTGCTGACCATAGTCTGGGCTGGATCCGAAAGAGGCGACCTGCAACGGCAGATCTGACTCCGACGAGATCTCCAGCAAAGCAATTCCATAATGCTCGTTAAGGAACAAGAGTTGTCCCTCTAGGACGGTCTCGTTTGGCAGGAGAACTTGTAGCTTAGGAGCTTTGGGGCCATCATTGTGTATACGTATACCCATGATTGTGGAGCTAGTCAATATTCTGGCGCACTGCTTGTTGGTCGCATTACTCCAGCCGATGACGGTGCCGCTGCATTGCTCGATTACTTCCCCGTCGAGTGAGAAAGAGGAGACGCTGACGACGGAGCGCGTGGCCTCCAGGACCAGCGCCTTGTCGCGGGGGCTTTCCACGCAGTTGATGGTGCCCGGGTCCTCGGGCTTCACCACGGTGGGAAGACTTGCACGGGGATCTTTAGATTTAGCGGCGGGCCTGATGATCCTCCTGCGCTCACGTACCCACTTGGCCAACTCCTTGCGCTTGCCAAGAGGGAGCGGCGGGGTGCCCACGCATTGCGGTTTCTCCTCCGATGTAGTATTCACCTTGCGTTTTTTGGTAGGTTCTGACAGGTCGTCGGCCAGCGGCTCGCCCCCGGTCGCCGCCATCAACTTACGTCCTTGGGATCGTTAACTCGCTCCTCTAATCCAGCATACGTCTCCTCTGTTTATATGGAGAATAGAATCGTATCCGATTTCGGGAACAACTCCGGTCCACACGATTTCAGTTGCAGCTTATACGTCCGTACCTGGCGCACGCGCTGCCGGGTGGACGAACAAACGAACCCACGCAAGCCATTAATTACGTCTACCTCCTTGGCATGTGCGTATGTGAAACCAACCCGGGATCGCTGCGCCTCTGATAGCAATAGTCACGCGCCAACTCGCTCCACTAACCTGCTGCTCCTCACGTTGGCAGGCGCTCCCTCTAGCGTGTAAACATGAGGCCAGTATCGCTACTCCCTGTCCACTTGCCTCTCTCGCTCCATGTGCAACCAATGCGTGTGCGTGACTCATCCTCGACCGCGCTCGCAAAATGACTCGTTTCGATCAAGTCACGTCGCAAGAAAGACCAGGAGCGTGCCAGGTCCGCACGGAAGAAGAAAAAAAAAAGTTTGGTGTTTAACAAATATACAGGAGGAGCAGCTCACCTGCCCAATGATTAAGAAAACGGATTTAATTATATTTCACCCCGGAGATTCACCACATGCGAGAGAATAGCCAGGATAAGATCACCGGTAGAAAAAAGGCCTACAGTCCCGGTTCGCCAGGCCCATTAATCCCGTCCAGGCAACCGGGACTAGCTACGCGCGACTAAAGGCCCCCCCCTATAGTCCCGCTACTTACGGACCGGAACTAAAGGCCCGTCCACGTGGGCGGGTGGCGGAGCCTGGGGTCGGAGGACATTTAGTCCCGGTTGGCCACATGAACCGGGACTAGATTTATTTCGTAATTTTTTTAATTCATTTGGTTTCTAATTATTTTTCTCACCTTTTTTCACTCCCTTTTTTTTCACTCCCTCTCCCTTTTTTTTCACTCCCTTCTTTTTTTCACAATTTGTATTATTTGCTTTGCTTAGTGTCTAACTAAGATTATCCCTAGTCAAATTACTTACTCATGGTCATACTTCCCGCTCGGTCACCCATCCTCCCACTACTCTAGCACTAGCACGCTTAACTTCCGAGTTCCATCCCGTCCCGAATCCAAGTGTTTCTCACGCATGTATGTGATAGTAGTATCATATCAATCTTATTAACATGTTAGTCGAAGCCACATTTCTTAATTGTTTGAATTGCAAATAAATCTTTTAATAAACAAAAGTAATGATGTAATTAATAATTTTGAATAAATAAATAAACATTAACTTTTAATTTGTATTATTTCTAAAAATACAAATAATATATCCAAAAATTGAGAAAAATAGAACTAATTCATTTTAAAATCTTAAAATTACAAATAATATATCAAAAATGAAGAACAATAATACTAATTAATTTTAAAATCTTAAAATACAAATAGTATATCAAAAATTAAGAACAATAATACAAATTCATTTTAAAATCTTAAAAATACAAATAATATATCAAAAAATGAAGAAAAATAATACTAATTCATTTTAAAATCTTAAAATGAAAAAATATATAAAAAATAAAGAACAATAATACAAACAATATTAATTACATGCATAGAGTCGATCACACATAACACAAACATAGAGTCGATCACATTTCATAATTAACATATATATATAGAGTCGATCACAAAAGTTATCCATTACATATATATATACTACTAATTATAGATAACCATTACATGCGCAATATCGAACGCATACATCATCTATGGCCCCGCCGAGTAGATGCGGAACAACTCGTACGCAACATATGCATCTACGGCCGCATACTTGAGGTTCGTCATGCGCAATGGGGTCTCCTCCCAATAGTTGTGATTCTGCCGGGGGAAATCAGTCTTCATCCGGTGATAGCAGGGGTCGATTAAGTAGCTTGCCATGACAGCCATCCCGGTCTTTGGCCCGGTGAACTGGATAAGATTCTGAAGATCAATATAGTGATCTTCAGGTATCACAACACCGATGCGCGCCAACTTCACGCGGTCTTGCGTGATGTCAACGCTGCAAAAGTCGAACCCATTGTAGACAAGAAAATCAACAAGGTCCGGGCAATGCCTTGAGCTACTGTAACAACAAAAATAGGCTATGTGTTAGATTAGTTGCAGCACATATGATCTTCACATGCAACCAAAAAACCCGAAATGCATGCATGCAAGATTTGTACGTGGACGTGTGCTAGCTTCTACGTACCTTGACCATTGGAAGACCAACACCGTCTCCTTGAACGAAATCTGGATGACGGCAACATCCTGCTGATTCGCCGTGTACTCCAGATCGAGCCCAAAGAACCGGTGTTCTTCGGGAGCTGCCCAATACAGATCGGCCAAACGACCTAGAGCTTCAGGCAGCCGCGCGCAACTGTTGCTGAAGAGCACGTCCAAATCCTTGCCGCATGGTGTCTTCCCATCGTATTCCGTCCATTCAGCCATTTTGCGTGCGTGTGCTTGAAATGGCGAGAGAGGAAGAACAGAGGAAGAACGAGGAAGAACAGAGGAAGAAGAGAGCGAGCAGTGGAAATGGCGCCCTCTGCCTCTTCGCGAAATAAAAACCGCCGCGGGAAGGCGAGAAGCCGATGTTTAGTCCCGGTTGGCCACGGGCACGGGGAATAAAGAGCCAATGGTCCCGGTTGGCCACGGGAACGGGGAATAAAGGACCAATAGTCCCGGGCGGCGAGGTCAACCGGAATTAATTCCCTCCACGCGCGGCAACGCGTTTCCCAAACCGCGACGTCTGATTGGTCTGTCGCGGGTCTCCTGGCGACCCGGGAATAAAGACTCATTAGTCACGGGGCGCGACGCTTGGGGACTGATGCTGGCATACCGAAGGCCATTTTTCTACCAGTGGATACTTTACTTTGGATGCAAACACCACAATGAGTTTATCATAAGAAACAATAACCACTTTGAGATATTTACGTATTCTTTCTAAATGCAAAAATATCTTTCCTCCCAAAAACAAAAATCATGATCATGTATTTGACTAGCACTCTTGGATGGCGTCACCGCCGACTCGCCCGAGAACACCATCACTAGGGTCATCCAGCTAGTGAATCTGCTTCTTCGGCTTGTTCCTGTAGTCGGACGGGGCCGACACCACAGTCTACACCAGCAAAAGAGATATGGAAATTAAAAATAAAGATCACAAATGTGCAAACAAAACCCAGTTCATGGCCGCAAAAGACATACACAGGACCATCATCCCTGTGCTGGGAAACACAAGATCTAAACCGTAAGCAGACAACACCTACTACCATAAGGAATACCTAGACTTCACCACCGGCAAATTTATACACAGACACATGTGTGATAGCAACATCCAGATCATGCCAAGAGCAGACAATAAAAGCAAGTGGTCCGTAAACCTAACATCGCAAAGGGATTGAACAAATCCTCATTGGATGTAAAAACAAGTAGCTAAAACCGCAGTCATGGAAATCAGCGAAATGGATGAAATTTCCATGATCGGCCAGGCTGAGTTCTCAAATGCCAGTATTACCCACACCCCCACAACAGTAGAGCCTGAAAAATTCTTTGACAACTCCCTTGAGCCTGATCGGAACAACAAGATTATGCCAAGACCTAGAAATAAATTTAATCCATTGTCCTAAACATCACAGAAATAATTAATTGAAACCTCACTTGTCACTTTATTCAAACCAAACGGCATGTTCCTTTATAAAACAGCACACAAGCAAATGCAAAGACAATCATTTGCACTATTCATCGGCAACTCGCCGCAGTATTCAAGGCTAGCTGGTCACCACGCTTTGCAAAATAAAATACTGCAATTACCTATGTATGTAGTAGTATCAGTAATCGATAATTACTCTCTATAGCCACACATAACCGACAACAGGCCTTATGGATTAATAGCCCACCACGCTTCGCTCGCTCGCTCGCTTTTCAAACAAATCTAACACCCAGAAACGTACCCTTGCTTCACTAGCTACTGGATGCATGGAGAGACAAAACGGAAGGAACCAAATACAAAACAAATTATGCGTGGATGCAAGATTGATGCATGGCAAGACCACAAAATCAAGTCATGCATGCTGCTTACCTGCTCCTGCTCCCCGCCGGCCGGAAATCGAATCCACAGCGACCAGGGCCAAATACATACAACGACGACGACTATAGCCCAACACCATCACATCATTCCGAGAAATATAAGTCGACGCCATCCGCGCCGCTCGCCTCGCCACCAGCCTATAGCCAACCCCATCATGACGTGCAAGATCCAATCTACGAGGACTATAGCCGGCCGGACACCATCACATCCATCATTCGGACAAGTAGAATCACACCATCCGCGCCTCGCCACCGGCCGGGCACCACCTCGCCAAAGAGCATCCATAGTGTGGCGTTTATTCACAGACGCTAGGGATTAAATCCCGGTCGTTTTGGCTAAATCCCGGTGGTAAATAAGAGTCCGACGCTTAAAAAAATAATACAAAATAGTGCTACTAAGCGACGGGCGTTTACTGCATGGAGTAACCAACTAAATAAGCATCAGTTTTAGCGTCACCGCATTGTGGATGCTCTAAGTCCGCCAAGTCACGCGCAACCACACGCGGACCTGACGATGCCCACGGATTTATAGCAACGCAACAAATCGAGGAGACTGTTGTTCGGTTTCTCCAAGGAAGAGCGAGGCGGAAGTAAAAAAAAAATGGATTCTCGAGAACTTGAAGCATCTCGTTCGTCTTGACCGATTGTTGCATCAAATTGGGCCGCTTGGATAGAATGTGGCCACGGATCGGTGACGTGGACCCTTCATTAATCCGTGCGTAAATTAAGCAGGTCTATCTCCACCTGTGGAAGGGTTCCAATCCCGCTAATTAATCATGCACCCTCTCCATTGGTATTAAACGATTCCCCCAATCTGCACACGATGATGCCTCGGCTTTCCACGGTATCATTATTAATTGTGTCACAGTTATTTTCCATCCTTTTGTTTCGCCCCCTGTTTGAGTCCACAACTTCCGGGGAAATTTATGGGTCCCGTTTGAGAACAGAACTCAAGCGCAAGTATACGTGTTCAAATAAAATCCAGCATTTACCTTTTTCTAGATGATAAAGAGTATGTTTCCTGAAACCGTGTGATTACTTTCCTTGGTCGCTGATGTATACATATATTGCGCAAGTATAATACAAAAGCCAAGATGGATCGGGTCGACGTTATTTTCCAACGTTTTGCAGGTTCGAAAATAACTTACGTAAAGCACTAGTGGTATACTAGTCGTACCACTCGTCAACGTTTTCTTCCTTTAGCAGTAATATAGGCATGCATTAAGCTAGTTAATCAATCAAATTATACACTAGAAATTTTCGAAATTTCTGCATAACCTTTGACTGTTTTCCGGACATTTCAATCTGCACATCAAGTAAAAATATACTTCAACCAAGACGATAGTGCATACTGATTTCTATCAGTACACTCACTACAGAAACCCAACGTTAGGGCACACTACAAACATGCAATACACAAGAATTTCCGCAAAAACAAAAACACCCGATGCGCGTTAGGACACGCTTCCTTTCGAATCTGAAAAACCTTGGCTGCTCATGCATTGCAACGAGATTGTCGCATAGAAATCAAGCTGCAGCTGCACAATCTTCCCCAGTGACGCATCAGGTCTCAACAGCTACTGTGTCTCTACTCTCGTTATCCTCCTCCTTATCCTAGAACAAAAACACAATAGGTTGGTCAGATCTATGGCAAGAAAGATAAACATATTTGGAGGAGGGTTTCCACTTGAACCCACACGACACAACGTGGCATTTACGACGAGCTAGCTAGAATGTTGGAATACTACATGTACTCCAAACAGAGATCTCGTCAATCAGATGCTTCACTACGCTAGAAGAACAGCAACAAACATGCCATGACCAAATTCTACAAACCATCCAACCATGCATGGAAATCAAATGTTAACTTCCTGAATAAAGTTAAATTTTAAGCTCATCAACCTATGCAGTACTAAATGTTAAGTGGCTTCAGAGGTGGATAAACCATAAACCTATATATGCATTAACTTTTATTAATAATGATAGTAGTCTCAAAACCAAATTTCTTGACTAGCTACTTTTTGAAAAGAAAGGTGAAGAGATATTATTATTTTCTTTTCATTTACACTACAAATTTTCAAGATAGAGAACCAGCCACTAAGCAAAGCTTCGGTGGGATGCATAAACAATTGGAAAGAAAGGCTCACCAGCCAGTGCCAACCTCCTAGGGTAATAGCCATCTTGTCAACGCCCTAGAGTCCAACCAACATGGACTATGTGGATGTTTCTTGGATCTGCACATGAAGGCAATTATTACATAGTTTCCAAGCTGCCAATATGAATAGTTAGGCAGGGTCACCTTCTCACTATCAAGTGGAAAATAAATTCACAAAAGAAGAAACAAGGTGCACTAATCATTCCATGCGGAGGAAAACGACAAGCTAACAGTTATGAACAGTCAACATCCCATCAATCCTCTTGAACCAATTGTGATACCATAGTGCAGACACATTTACATCACACAATTTACCAAAACTGGTATTAACAATGTGACCTACATGAAACAATTTCCTACGAAGAAGCCAAGAAATACAAGTCAGCTATCAGAAAGAAGCTTGGTCATCTAATCATCCCAGAAGTGATACATATCAATAAACATTGTCTAAGAAGGAATCAGCATAATGATCAATTATTGGTTTCTATTGCCTAAGCGGGTATGAGACCGCACCAGCACATCGGTTAACTCGATCAGAAATTTAAAAGAGAAACACAAGTTAAAAAGAATGAATAACAAATGTGCATAGGCATTAGGAAACTTGTTCACTTTTGCACAACACATACATAGGATCATGTTCACACGATAAGATCATTTTTGTTACAGAACATGTCCATTCACATACGATTGCATACAAATAAATCTTCTATTTTTATGTCTGAGTTTCCAATGACATCAGATTCAGAATTCTACTGCATAGTGCTCAAGGGGCATGCATAGCAATGTGCTCAAGGAGCAGGAATGTACAATTGTTTCCAAAGCTCAGGATCAAATCTACGTGGACTACAAAACTGATGCAAAAAATGACTATATTTACCAATCAAACTAAGCTACAAATAGACCACACTCTTCCCCCTGGAGTTAAGCTACAACAATGCCACCTGTAAAAATAGCATCAGGAAAGAAAGAGTCGATTTTTTGGAAGAATACCATGAGCCTGGACACGGGGGCAAGACTGCCGGCTCCACTCGCACAGTTGAAGGCGCTATCACGGGCAAGTCGACCGAGAACGGCAAGGGGCCAGCATCGCCTCACGGGCGTTCATCATCCCCCTTGTCGGCCATGTGCGCAATGCGGGCAGCGAGTTCGACGGAGCGCCGCCTACCGTCCTACCGGTCCACTAGTGCCCCGGGAACAAGCCGCCACGACGCCGTTTGTGCAATGGTAATAGAACTTGGTCAACTTCAGGAGCTAGGTTGGCAAGTGAAGTGGGGCCAGATGAAGACATCACCATTGAATTGAGTTCCTGATAACTATAAAAAGCTCTGACCGGAAAAAAATGCAGCTGGTACGAAACATGTGATACCCCGGCAGCAAGGCAGTACTAAATTCTATGGAAACTGCCATGTCCCAAACAAAAGTTAAATCTGCAGAAGTAAAAAAGGATAACAAAATGACAGGTTTATGGTTGTTATTAAAAGATCAATATCTTCTCCAGTTGAGATTTTCTGTTTGAAATTATGGAACCAAGGAGATGTCCTCAATATTGCCCTATTTGTCTAAAAAACACATAACCTAATTTACTGTGAGGATGAATAGCAGTCAAGGATATAGATGCAAACCTTGACGATAAAAAAATACACGTTCTGAACACACAAATTATTAACGAAAATTGGCTTAGGTTCCAGTTTAACAACAGGCTAAGCAACATTGGATTAAACAGATTGTGTACGCTCCTTTCTAGAGCATCCGAAGTAGCAATCCTAAAGTTAATCCAGTATGCCTCAGGAGTCAGGACCCTAGAATAATGCAGCCAGGAGGATCCAACCGTAAGGCAAGATGTAATTTTTTTCTTTCAAGATTTCTTGCGTCCCGCGAGATCTTGGAGAGAGAGCAGAGAGAAGTCTCACCTACGCAGCCAGGACGCAGCTAGAAGGGACGTGGCTGGCCAGGGAAGGGACCCGGAAGAAATGCCGCCGTCGCGTCCTGGTGGCCGGCATCAACTCATAGGTGTGCATCACCCCCTGTCATCCACGTGCGTGACGCGGGCAGCGAGTTCGACAGCCCCTGCACACGCGCCGGGCGAGCAAGCTGTCACGATGCCATTAGTGGAATGGCAATAGAACTTTGTCAACTCCACGAGATGCGGTGGCAAGTGAAGTGGGTCCAGATGGACATCACCATTCAAACAATTTCCTGTGATAATTAACAGAGAAATGTCAAGAAGATTGACCGGAAAAACTGTAGTTGGCCTATATGAAATATGTGATAGCCAGGCGGGCGGTCCTAAAGTCTATGAAAACTGCAAGATCCCAAACTAATATTCAATCTACAGAAGTAAAATCACAGGTACAGTTGTTATTAAAAGATAAATAACTTCTCCAGGTTGAGATTTTATGTTTGAAATATTTGAACCAATGACATTCATCAAATATTTGACCTATCTATCTCAAAGAAAACACATAGCCTGATTTAGCAGTCAGGGAAATGGATGCAAAGAATGAAGATAAAACACGCTACACATTGTGAAAACACATATTATTAACGCTCAGCAACCTGGGATTAAATAAATTACTTAAACTACTTTCCAGAGCATCCGAAGTAGAAATCGAAAAGTAAATCCAGTAAGTACGCCTCAGGATCCCAAAATAACACAGCCACGAGGATCCAACCATACAGGGCAAGATGGAATTTTTTTCATTCGGAATTGCCTGCGACGTGCAAGATCTTGGAGAGAGAGAAGACAGATAGGACTCTAACCAACGGAGGAGATGGCAAGGATGCAGCCGGAGGGGATGTGGCCGGTGAGGGAAGGGTCGGCGTTCGATCTGGTGTCGGCCACGCGTGGAACGGCGAGCAAGCCGGCTGGTTCCTAGACGACCAGCGCCACCTCTCTATCATACACAAAGGCTATGCCACTCTGGAAAGGAAGGACAATCAAAACACATGAATAGAATCATAGGTAAACACATCAATGGTGGGCTAGCAAGCATGATATGAAAGCAGGAGGTATATCATAAGTAAGCATCAAATAAACAGTTGAACATTCATCCTGCATATATCGACCAGACCAAACAATACTGTATTAGCACCTGGACGGCACAACCTCGGCTACGCTGTGCCTTTCGGTTGCTCAGTGGCTCTTCACGCAGCAGTATGTGCGCGTGCTCTACGAAGCTATCCAGGTGCTAGACTCGGCTCTGTGAGTCCCTTCGGCTTCGCCGGCGGCATCGCTGTCGTGTCGTAGACTCGGTGGTGGATGGCCTTTCGTCTATGGTTGGCAACACAGTTTTCGCCTTATGGCTCGCTGGTGTGGCGGCATGGACTCGGTTGCTCGTTGCCCTTCGGCTGCGCCGATAGCACTGAGATGTCATGGATGGTCTCGGTTGATCAGAGCTCTTCGTCTACGGTGGTGATGTTTCTTATGCAATGTGCCTCTTGTGGGTTTGTCTCGCTGATCTTTGCGTTGGTTTTGCTTGTAGTTGGATGAGTTTTGTGCCTTCGGTTTGAGGCGTTGAACCAGGGTGCTCCTCATTAGGGACCATAGTTTAGAAAACCGAACCGGTAATCGAATCGGCGTGGCTGTCGGTTCAGGTTTTCACCGGTCGGACCGTCGGTTCATCGGTTCATTTGCGACAAAAAACCGGAATATTTAAGCTAATTTTTCAAAATTCTGACCTCGAAACAAATGATTACACATAATATTTGATGCAATGCACTAAATTATCATAAATTGTCGCTAGCATAGATGGTTGCTGAGCTTGTAGTGGACCTTGAGTCAAGGTCAAGGGTTCAATTCCTTTTTAATGCACCATTTTCAATTTATTTTTTTGGTTTTTTACTAAAAGACCAATGCTTGTTAAAAAACCGGACAAGCCTTCGGTTCTCGGTTTTTCCGGTCGGACCGCCGGTCCGGTTCGGTTTTTAAAACTAGGTTAGGGACTTTCTTGGAGTCTTCTCCGATTTTCATGTGTGTGTGTGTGTGCGTGCGTTTTGGGTGGGTGTAGGTATGCGCGGGTGTTTTTCGGTTGTATTTCCTCTCCTTTGTACCCCATGTGTTCCGGTTCACTTGAACCCTATCTTGTAAAAGGCTGCAAAGTCTTATAGGCAACAAATGAATACAAATTCAGGTGGAGGGTCTTTTCCCTCCCCCGGTGACCATTCAAAAAAAACAAAAAAAAAAGACCTCTATGTAGCTAAAGAACCCAACTCATGGGTGGGCAGATTTATTACTACTAAAAAAATTCCTCTTGATCTCCCCGCCTGTTTTCTCACAAAACCAAATCTCTTGTTGTTGTATTAGTAGAAGACAAGGGCGGTAAAAATTCAAAGTCAGAATCCCAGCTCTTGGCCACTCCAAATCAACATCAAGCTAATTTACTCATTTCTTGGTCGTTCGACACAACAGGGAAGCGCATATTGAAACAGGAATGGGGGTCGTCACCTGCAGGGCAAAAGCGGACCGGTGGATGTGAGCTGGTTGTGGAAGTGGTGGCCAGTGGCAATGTTGAGACTGGGTCAGCGCTGTGTGTCCTGGTGGCTGTCATGCAGCGTCAGTCCTCTTCCGGGGGGTAAGAACGACGATGGCAACCTGGAGCTAGGATGAGGGCCCTCCCATCTACAAAAGCATCGGGTAATGATAAGGCCTGATGTAGAGACACAAAAATCCTCTAATTTCCGATAGTTGCCAGAATCATGAGTTAACACCAACTTTCCAATTTCTCACTTTATATATCTAGCTAGCTCAAGTTGCATCTACGTTGCTACATGAAGAGAGAAAAATAGGCCGGTGTTGTATAGTATATTCTGATATGGAAGCACTGAAGCAGGAGGTACCGTATATCATAATTAAGCATCAGCCAAAAAGGGTTCCACATCCATCCTTCATGCAAGACAACATATATACTACCATTACCAAGACCTATATATAGCTAGCTGAAGAAGCAAACCCATGGGTAGTGGGCACGTTTATCATTCCTACTAACGAAAAATATATATTCCTCTTGATCTCCCTACATAGATGTTTCTCACAGAATAAAACTAATTAACTTGGTTTATTGATACTGATGAGTAAATGTTGTTGTTCTTGGTGCAATTAATCTGACCAGCAGCAGCTAGCGCAAACCTCTTGTGTGCGTGGGGAGGATCGGAGGGGACGAGCTCCTCCCTCTCCCCCCTTGTGCGTCGTCCGTTCGTCGTCGTCAGCGTCCGGACGGACAGTCAGCTGCAGGCGAGGAGCAGCGGGCAGGAGCTGGGGGAGGGCGGCCGTGATTTGATCTCGTCGCCGTCCTCGTCCCTATCTGCAAGAGGGCACGAGAAGGGGCGTGAGTAGATGGAATCGTGGTCTGGAGGTGGAGATGAATCGAGATCTTGGGGAGCTTACAGTGTGTGGCGACGAAACGAGCTCGGACGCCCTCCGTCTCCGGCGGTGCTGCTTGGGCCGGGTGCAGGGGAGATGGATCTGAAGGGGGAGAAAGGAGAAAGTTAGCGGCGAGGCTGGGGCTTTCGGCGGCGGTGAGGATGGGGATCGAGCACGTACCAGGCATGGTGGTAGCAGCTAGATGGCGGCGTCGGTAGAGGACGGCGGCGGAGAAAGGGGATCGGTGGGTGGGCTGGGCTGGGAAGAAAGGCGATGCGTCGGGAGCTCATTTGTTTTTCTTTCCCGTGCTCTATCTTTCCCGTGTCAAGATAGAGCTATGGGTGCGTGATCCGTGTGATCCTCCCTTCTGCCATCTCATTGGCTCCGTTGGATGCTGAGCTCAATCAATACGGCCCGTGAATGTACTACTATCACTCACCTACTCCTACACGATGAGTACATGCCAACGTTATGGAGCACAATTCATTAACTAGCTAGGACTCATGCGTCTCACCTCACGTACTAGATGGTATCCATGACCTATATATCCACCGCGTCTACCACCCAATGCACCTACTATATATCTACAAAACTAACCGGAGAAACTAACGGCTACATCGACCATCATCTCCGTCGAGGGTCGCGTTCGAATGCACCTCGCCAATCAGGTCACCGGCAATCCCCCGGACATCGCCACCATCCACTTTTTTTTTTCCAAGGACAGCGACGACAACCTCACGCCGGCATAGGAACCTTTGTTAGTGGCATAGGAACCCCGGGAAATCTGTCGTCACAGCTTCCAACCCACGACGTCTCGACGAGAGAGTAGTCAAGCAAGGGTCCGTCCGTCGTCACAACCTTCGACCGACGGCACCGCTCGCCGTCACTCTCACCACCTCCCAGCCCCCGCCAACATCCTCCACGGGTCACCATGCGCACGATGCTGCCCAAGTGAAAATCGGAGCACGTCTTGTCGGTGTCCGGCTGCAAAATAATGAAACATGCATCGGCTGATTGTTCTCGTCGTCGTGGTATTCATCTCCACAGGAATCATATACACATCGAACGGCATGTAAATCCCGTACATACATGAGATGTGAGGTCTACTACCGAATGCGCATGTACGTATATATAGTAATCGAAGAAAGGAGGTGAACTGGATGAACCTCACCAACCAGGTCGCCGGCGACCCCACCGTCCCTTTCCTTTCCACGAACGGCGACGCCAGCCTCCCGCTCGGCACAAAAACCTTCGTCGTTGGCCCTCTCTAGGACTAATTAATACGACCACGGTAACCGCCCATGCAAGGGTTTAGAGTTGGCGACGTCGGCCGAGGCGATACGCCGCGAGCTCATCCTCTTCACCTCATTCCCGAGACCCACCGCCATGCTGGTCAGGGGTCCTAGGTTCGACATCGCGGCCTTCACCATCGGCAACGCCTGCGTCTCATACAGAAAATCTTTGGTTGTGTGGTATGTTTTCCATGCTCCAGGACCACGAGTTTCGTGACCCAT